>OZ023262.1:193482906-194082906 GCA_964006375.1 Tillus elongatus
ATATCTTCTAGTCACTCCAAATACGTTTCGCCACTCAAATTGCCATAAAAAAAAATTGGTCCGATTAAACAGTCTCCAAAAATGCCAGTCCAGACATTCAATTTCTGTGGAGTTTGAGTGTGGACTTCGTGAAAATTTCTTGGATTATTATCTGCCCAATAACGACAATTATGACGATTGACTATAACTTCGCAAAACTCCAGCACCCGATCAAAATCGTCTTCATTCAGTTGTCGTACAAGATGACTTTTATACGGGTGAAATTTATGATGCTTCAATATTCGCTGAATAGTTCTTTTTTTATTGTTTGAAACAGTGGACAATTTTCTCGTGCTCAAAGTTGGGTCTGCAGCAATTTGTCCTAAAAATTCAATCTCAGTAGTCTCATTTCTAACCGGAAATTTACGTTCAGGATCCCGTTTTTTGTTGGATACTGAACCACTTTGTCGAAACTTTGCAACTAACTCCAAAATATATTTTCTGTTAAGATGTCTGTTGGATGTCGTTCATTAAACAAATTTGCGGTACGGTTGGCACAGTCATCGTTTTTGAAAAAAAGAGTAATTATTTCAACTCTTTCTTCTACAGAATACACCATTGTGAAATTAATTTTCGGTAGTACTATGAAGTATCAAAGCGACCGATAAATTGAAATAATAAACCGCATTTCTCTAATTCCGATAATAAATGTTCTCATAGTGAATTTTTTGTTTACAAACCAACAAAACATTGACTATCAGCACATTTCTTATCGCAATGAGTGAAATGCGTTTTTGCATCTTCAACAGTGAATAATTTTTAAACGAGTTGATAAAACTTCCAAAAAAATTAGTGTGCTAAATTCAGAAACGAAAGAGCTTTCAAATGATGTAACACTCGACCCATGTTCCCTATTTAAAATATAAGGGTTGTTATCACCACCCTTAAGGGGGTTGATGTGACAAAGTTTCTTAAAAAAATAATTCTGGACGCAAATCGGTCTGTTACGTTTTCAATGCGCCACCCTATATATATATATATATATATATATATATATATATATATATATATATATATATATATATATATATATATATATATATATATATATATATATATATATGACACACCTCCGTGGTGCAGTGGAACGAGTGTTTGGCTGCTACACGGAGTGTCCGGGTTCGATTCCTGGTGGTGGCAGTTTCTGTCACTGCGTGCTGGGTGTGTGTCCGTTGTCTTTTCTATGTAACCTCCCCCGCACAAGCTTCCCAGAGCTTCTGGGTGGGAGGGTATCAGTTATGTTGTGTCATTTATTTATATATTATATATACAGTCAACTCTCTCTAAGCCGGCATCCCTTTTAGTCTAATCTCCCTTCAACTCGAATTATTTTTCTGGTAACAGCGGTTACACATTGGAATTTCAGTCTATAAGTCGAACTTTTTGAGTCAAACTTTCTTTAATTCGAACAAAACGAAGCATCCTGATCTTAAAATACGTATAAAAATATTCTCTCTAAGACGAACCATGCGCTCAATCATCACCGCCTTCTGTAAAGAACTTATTACCGAACGTCGCCTTTGGAGCGATAGATTGCTTGAACTTACCTGGGGATATACTGTGAATCGTTAATTTCTGCAATAAAATACCTACCTACGTACTTCCATTACATATGCAATTTAAGTATGTATTGCATTTATCTAGAGATGGGAAATTCGGATCTTTTCGAAGAGTCGGATCACCGGCTTCGGATCTTTTTGAAGATCCGGATCCTTGAATCGGTTCTTGAATCTCAATGAATCTCTATCTCGCGAGACTGTGACTTGATACATACTGCATTCAGTAAGATCGACCAAAACAAAAGAGGTGATCAAGAGGGAGAACCTATTATACGGATTGAAATGTATATCCAAGATTATCTGAATGTGTTTAAAAAATATTATGTCTTATGGCTACTTCAGTGTCATGTAAAAGAATTTTTAGTAAAGTGGTCAAATTGTAACGGAAAAAAGAACTCCATTGAGAAATAAAAAAATAAATGGAATTATATTTTTATTGTTGCTATTATTACCTACTACTGGATAAATAAGTAATTTATACAATATATAGGTACAAGAAAAACAGATTCTACAAACGATATAATTTACACAATACAAAAATTACGAAACCTTCAATAATCTAAATACCTACTTAAGTTGCAACACGCGGACTGAGCGTTCTAAGTTGAATGCTGAATGCTTCAGGGTTCAGATCTCGGATCGTGCTGTTTAGTTGTGCCCTATTCATCCCGAATATTTTGTTTCTCCTTTCGTGGCTCGCTGCGCCGTGATCCGAGAACCGAGAGCGAGAACGTAACAGCAGATCAGCCGGATCAGGCATAACATACGTCAGAATTCCAGAGTCAATAGCGGTCGGTTCGTTGCCTCACGACTCAGGATAGATCAAACTCGTATTCAGGATTCGTCATTTACAATTTTAAGAGTCTGTTCATTCCGATCTTTTTAAAGATCTGAATCTTTTAACCAGTTCAGATCTGATCCGGACATCTCTACATTTATCTCTCTTTAAACTTGAACCTTCTCTAACGTAAATAGTTCGAGTGGGCAGATGGGAGTTCGACTTAGAGAGAGTTGTATATATATATATATATATATATATATATATATATATATATATATATATATATATATATATATATATATATATATATATATATATATATATATATATATATATATATATATATATATATATATATATAGTGAGCAGCAAAATTAAGGGATAAATTGATTAAAATTTGAGCGATTTGTGTTTTGACGAAATGCTCGGACACGTCAACTCTAGGTTAAAAACGCAGCAAGTCCATTAAAACTCATTCTTTAAATTTAAATGGATCTTGGATATCGGTTTTAGAAGTCCCAGTTAGCGATTATTTGAAGAAAGTTTGGTTTTCTATGGAGCTAGAAAATTAAAGTTTGGTAGATATTATGTAAGTACTACACGCCTCTTTATAAAATTGTGTTACAAACTTAAAGTAATAAAAGTTTTCCACAAAAAAATTAATCAATCACGAAGGGAATGTACCTTCCAAATTATAAATATGGTAGGTATTTTTCCTCATTAATTGCTTGGATAGTTTTGCTTTAGTCTACCCAATCGAACTATTTTTTTGCAAACAAAACAACAAAAACGGTTTCTTTAAAACAAATTTGTTGTTATCCGCGAAGCTGATTATGTCATTTTTCTTTAATTTAATACCCACGCTGCGTTTACATAGGTTTTACTAGGGTTCAAGAATGAAGATTCTAGCTTAAGGGGAAATTGAGTTATCGGATTTGAAATATTTCTACGAAAATTTCCCTACCATAACGTACTTGCTGCATCCAGAACATTTTCAACACTTATTTATTGTTGCCGCGTATCCATACTTTTTGAAAAAATTATTCTAGCTCTCTATGCGAGACTGACAAACAAGGCAACCTCAAATTCATTTTTGGAAAAATATTTTAAACAAATGAAATGAGGTAACAATTTAAACATAAATTGCGAACTTATCGAAGCCACTTGCAACAGGAAGACATTCACCAAATTTAATCAAAATTGGTTCATTATTTCTGAGTTATCGGTGTGATACATACACACACATGCATATATATATATATATATATATATATATATATATATATATATATATATATATATATATATATATATATATATATATATATATATATATATATATATTGAATAGCGCTCAATTGAAGAATTTTTTTCAAAATTCAAAAGTCGGGATCTCATTAGTGAATATTTTTTTTCAGAAAATTCACTAAAAGACACTCTGACAATGGAATACCACATGACTCATTTCTTCATCCTTATTGCTTCTGACTACTGTCCATTTTTTCTCACTGATGCATCGATTAACACAGAATTGCCTCGTTTTCCCTGTTTCTTCCATAAGTTTCTGTACAAAAATTGATGAAACATGGCAGCCACGAACGCATGGCCGCACTATCTTTATATAGTCGCTGTAATTATGACCACACGTCTGTGTCGTGGCGACGTTGTCTGTCTGTGGTTACGGATTAATTTGACATTTTCTATGGCAATTAGCTACCATATTGCGCTTGCTGCGTCGGGTCTCTTTTGAAATCGGGTGAAAATAAAAACCGCTTAACGCCAACTGCATAAATAAATAAATTTTCATTTGCCAGTCTCATGCATCTCTCATATATTCCCGGATAGTGTAGACAGTACTTAAAACAACCCAATGAAAATGCGGCAGCACGTGACATCAATAATCAGTAGCAATTTATTGTTCAATGAATAAGCCTGGAGCCGCTCAGACTACCGGCGACACAAGGACAGGATAACTGCTTCTCTATTATATTCATAACAAATGTAAGAATGAATTATTCATGGCAAATATATTGCTATCTATTCTTGTGGATGAGATTCTTTAGAGAGCAGTTGCGAAAAGAGTAGCCTTTGCATGTTAACGCTAACCACTAAATGGCTTTTCAGTTTATTCTGTACACAAGAACTATATCTTGAAATAAGAAGCTGGGTTTATTGTACAAAATGCTTTATCGTCCAAAACAACGTAGACACTACCGTTAAATAGTATGATAATAAAAAGTATCTGGTTTTATTTATTATACGCCAACATATTTTAGAAATAACAAGGCTTATAGAGTCATTAGATAAGGTTATTCTCGTTTTCTCATTCTGCTTACAGTGTCAAAAAAACTTTCGTAAAAATAAATTATGTAATTTATGTGTGTATAAGCCCCTGCATTTATTTTACGAACTGACTAATATAATAGGATATAAAAGTAAATTTATGAATTTCTTTCGTGTTCACGAATCGTCATATTAGTGGGTATTCGTAGAAAAAAAATCACTAATTTCACATTTGAATTTTCAAAAAATTTCCTGAAATGAGCGCAAACTAGTAGAATCCATATCCGGAGTTCTTTTTTTGTGGTCTTTTATTCAATTTTTGAATTTTATGTTTTTTTTTTCTCTCCGTGGGGCCCGTCTACCATTACCTCCCCGGAAGCACTGCAGCCTTTGGCGTATTGTACACGCCCTATACCATTTTTACTCTACCTATCCCAGAACGAGTCTACGTAGTAGCTGGTAGGGTCAAGTTTTAAATTGCTCTGCCTCCTGTCCAGGCTGGTCGTAGATCAGTTGCTATTTACGGTCCAGAGCTTTACACTCACACAGGATGTGCTGGGCTGATTCCCTCTCGCCGAAGAGTTTGCATACCAAGTCCCCCTCGAACTGGTCCATTTTATGCAGGTGTTTCTTGACGTTCAGCGTGGGCTGACCTTCAGTCTATCATTGCAGACTAGTCTATATAATCCCAGCCTGGCCTCCCCCATGATGACTAAATGTAGGGATGGTAGGTCCAGCAACACCTCCATGGCGGGTGTTGGGGTTAAGGTCATGACCTCATTTTAAGCATGTGTTCCTTCACAATCTCCCAAATCCTGCAATGGCCCGTTCAGCGTGGGCTGACCTTCAGTCTATCATTGCAGACTAGTCTGTATAATCCCAGCCTGGCCTCCATTTCGGCCTGGAAGACCGTTGCGTGAACCCCGAGATAAATACTGTGATCTACTCTCGGTTTTTCAGAGAAGACACCGACCCCCGCCCCACGCTCCCCGCCAGATCCATCTGTGAACCAGACAAGCGCTGCCTGGAATAGGCCCGACGACCCGCCATGCCTCAGGGTCAGTGATTAGCACTGCAAATCTGCCGTCCGTGTGGATTCACGGGCTCGCGCAGTACGACCTCATTTCAAGCATGTGTTCCTAGTCTGTATAATTCCAGCCTGGCCCCACCATGATGACTGAATGTAGGGATGGTAGGTCCAGCAACACCTCCATGGAGGGTGTTGGGGTTAAGGTCATGGCCTCTGTGATGCTTAAGTAAGCCATCCTTTGGATCTTTCCCAGTTTTTGTTTGGTACTGGATTTCATCACCTCGGGCCGCCATGCCAGTGCTGCATATGTTAACGATGGTCTGACCACCCTTGTGTACAGCCAATGGACCATACTAGGTTTCAGTCCACACGTGTTTCCATGTAGCCGCCTGGTTACAGCTAAGGTCTTGACTGTCTTGCACAGTATCTTTTCAACAACTTGGAGTCCAGTGCTACCTCAAGATATTTGACCTCGCTAGCCATTGTTTTGTTCATACCATATAGTCAAAGTTCTATGTCCCTCCCATTTTCTCCTCCTTGAAAATGGTATGATGGTAGCTTTCTCGGGGCTCACTCCAAGCCATTGGCTAACCGTCCAGCTTTCCACCACTACCAGTGCTGTCTGCATACGCTTCGAGACGGAGTGTGTAACCTTTCCTCTGAGTATGGTAACGATGTCATCCGCATAACTCTATACTTCGCACCCCTGTCTCGAGAACCTCCGCAGCAGGTCGTCCACGACAAGGTACCAGAGCAGGGAAGGCAGATCGCTACCCAGCAGGCACCCCGCGGCGACGACACCCGCCTGCAGACTACCCCCCGTGAGTGAGGTGAACACAGCTCTATCTCCGAGCACGGAACCGACCCACCTGCAACAGGTTTCCTCACTAATCCACTACTCCCCGCTTCCTGACAGCTGCCAGTACTGATCCGAATGAGGTGTTGCTGAAGGCCCCTTCTATGTTACCTATATAATCAGATTATGGAATTCCAATATATTTTTAGCGATTTTTTGTAGCAAGAATGAGATTGGGACTTTTAATACCCTTAATTTAATTTTAATAGCAAATCAGATTGTTGTTATCCTTAATTGCTTGTTTTATTCCCTACAACAATTTTCTGTGCAGCGAGAAGAAGATTCCTACGTCTGTATTTAGTTCAGAATGTATAATTTTTAATTTATTTTATTAGCGAATTTTCATGTACCAAATATTTATTACATGTTTTTGCATATTTAAAAAAAATTAATAACAAAAAAATTGTTTAGAATTTTTGAGTGAAAAGGTATTCAGCTAAATTTTGATGGATCTTTTTTAATAAAATTAGCGAGAAATATTGTCTTAATGAATGTTTGTCCAAAAAAAATTGTTTCAGGGAATTTTCGTGTTGTAAATTTGAAATATGTAAGTAGGTATGGATGAATCCTTCTGGGACCACCACCCACCACGCAGGCACTGCGCGCGCGCGCAGCGCCGTCAGGGTGACGTCACAAGATGGCGGACCAATAGTGAGCAAACCTGAGGTGACTTAATTCAAGATGGCCGACCGGAAGTGAAAAACAAGGGAAATTTAAAATTTTAAACGATAGGTGACACCACCTGTCAAAAGAAGAGGATCCGCCATTTTGATTCTTAGGGAAATGACGTATGTAAAGATGGCGGTTTGCGCATGCGCACACGAACGTTGTAATTAGGTGGTGTAGAGGCATAGTGTTTGGTGTCATACTACTCGTCTCGGTGAGTAGAATGTAGTGCCGCCGCCGGAGGCAGTGGGGACGGCATGGGCTGCGCCTCGGCGACCAGGACCGAGATCGGGGTCCAGATCTAGATATAGACCCCAATCTCGGTCCTGGCCGCGGTGGCACAGGCCCTCCGCCACCACCGGCACTACATTCTACTCACCGAGACGAGTTTCATGACACCAAACACTATACCTCTACACCACCTAATAACAAAGTTGGTTTGCGCATGCGCCAACCGCCATCTTTAAATACGTCGTGTCCCTAAAAATCAAAATGGCGGATCGTCTTCCTCTGACAGGTGATGCGACCTGTCGCTTAAAAATTTAAATTTCCCGGGTTTTTCACTTCCGGTCGGCCATATTAGATGCCGTCTTGGATTACGTCACCTCAGGTTTGCTCCCTATTGGTCCGACATCTTGTGACGTAACTCTAACGGCGCTGCGCGCACGCGCAGTGTCGGGGTGGTGGTCCTAAAAGGAATCATCTATACCTACTTATGTAATCCTTCAGGCGAGACGCCCTAACATGCATATTTATAAAAAATACCCAAGACGTCAAAACCCACATACTTCAAGTTGACAAGCAGCCATAACTTTGGAGGTTAGCCATTTATCGTTTATTCGAATATTAAAAGAATATGAAACCCATAAATTGATACAAACGCAGTTGTTCGTGGAAGACGATTTTGATGGAAGAACGTCTTTTTGTGAACAAATGATGAAACTGTTAGATAACAATGTTATCCAACTATAAGGTGTTTTGTTTTCTAATGAGTGCAGTTTTACACTTCACGGCCGTGCTAATCGTTAAAATTGTCGCTACTGATCTAAAGAAAATCCAGACTGGATGAGAGGACATACGCAATATCCTGAGAACGTTAATGTTTGGACAGCAATAGTTGGAAACCATGTTATTGGTCTCTTTTTCATTTATGGCAATTTGAATGGAGATAATTATTTAACATAAAATAATGATCGAGCGAACCCACAAGTTCCAGCGAATGTCATATGCTTCCCGCAGAATAGAGCACCAGCACATTACCAAATTAATGTCCGGCAGTACTTCGACTCAATATTTCCATATCGATGGATGGGTAGGCAAGGATCGTTAGAATGGTCAGCAGGATTACCTGGATTGACACTATTAGGCTTCTGCTTATATGTTAAAAGTAAGGTATACAAAACTAAACCACGCGATTTAATGCACCGAAGGAGAAATGCCGAATGTTATATATGAAAAGCAAACGTGGAATTTTTGTTGGATATTCAGAGAATGTAAACAGAGTATACTTCCCAGATAGAAATGTGGTCAGTATTGAAAGAGAGGTCATATTCACTCCAGAGATAGTCAATGAAATTGGTTTAGAAAATAAAAAAGAGCAGACAGTAAACTTAGATTTAGTTAGCAGAGATGAAAGCGAAGAAGATAAGTTGCAAGAAAGAACTTTTACCTGATAGAGGGAGTGGAAACGAAGAGCAGACCTCATCAGTGAATGCAGGTTCAGATGAACGACTGCAACCAAACTATACATTGAAACGTCCCAACACGTCTTGATAACTATGCCAGCTATTTTTGCGTTGATGTAAATGAACAAACATCTTATGAGGAAGCGATGGTTAGTGATCAGGCCAATGAATGGCAGATGGCAATAGATGCAAAAATGGAAGCACTAATTGAAAATAAAACCTGGGAAATAGTGGATAAACCAGTCAAGTGTGATATAGTGGACAGCAAGTGGGTGTTCAAAGTAAAACGTGATCAAGATTGTAAGATAAGCCAGTATAAATGTAGATTAGTAGCTAGAGGTTTTCAACAACCAAATATTCATGATAGCATTTATGCTCCAGGTATTAAGCTAAATTCTGTGAGAACTATGTTAGCTATATGTATCAATAAGTGTTGGCCAATTTATCAAATGGATGTATGCAATGCTTTCTTACATGGTGAAATGCAGGAAAATTTATACATGCATTTACCTCAAAATTATAAAATGAAAGAGGATAAAGTACGCAAACTAAGTATGGCGATATATGGTCTTAAAAAGGCCCATCTCTATTGGTACAATAACTTGGATGATTTTATGTTTACGCAAGGTTATATTAAAAGTAAAAGTGATAACTGCCTTTATATTAAAATAAATAATAATATTACAGTGTATATATTGATTTATGTTGATATTCTATTAACGGGCTCCTGTTAAAGGGTAATTTACAAAAAGAATTCAAAATAAAAGACATGGGGTTGCTGGGCTATTATTAAGGTATAACTATACAGCTAAATATTGAGAATGGTGTAATTACTTTAAGTCACAAAAATTATTTAGAAAATGTACTCAAAAAATTTTATATGTTTAACTGTAACCTGTAAGCACTCACTGGGACCGTAATTTTGATTATGATAGTTTAAAGAGAGGTGAGTCAGAAAATCGTGAGATTGAAAGTAGATGTAGACAGATTACTGGTTGCATTATGTATGCTATGTTAGGTACAAGACCTGATTTGTGCACTAGTATAACATTATTGTCAACATGTCAGAATTGTGTTAGTTATCAGTTGTATGTACTTCTAAAAAGGGTACTGTGTTACATAAAAGGCACAGTCAAGATGAAACTCATATATAGAAGGGATGGAGATAGTGTAATAACTGGTTATGCTGATGCATATTGCGGTGGGGACACCACTAACAGAAAGTCTACCAGCGGATTCTGTTTTCTTATGTATAACTGTATTGTGTCATGGACTTCAAAAAAAAAACAGAATACTGCCGCCCTTTCATCTGCTGAAGCAGAGCACATAGCATTAATTCTGTGTATAAGTGAAGCTTTATGGTTTAGGAATATAATGTTAGAATTAAACCTTGATGATTTCAACTCAAGAATAATGATACATGAAGATAATCAAGCTGCCATTCGGTCATGTAACTCACATGAAATGTAAAAAGGATGAAACACTTGCATATTAAATATCATTTTATAAAAGAGAAGATTAAAGAATTTCTGGAAGAAGTACAATATATTTCTACAACTGAAGAAATTGCAGACATTCTTACAAAACCTTTGAATCGAGCAATATTTGAAAGATTGTGGAGTAAGATGTTAAACAATTAGTATTTCTCTTTATTTAGGGTAGAAGGAATGATTACTTTTAGAGAAAGGATGTTATGTGTGTAGTGTGTACTTTTAGTAGATCTGTAAGAACAGAAATTTATTTTTTAAAGTTTAATAATAGTACTTAATAAAATGTCCTTGTATGTGAAAAATTTCAAATGCACCTTCGATTAAGGGAGGGTGTTGTAACACTGCAATCGAAGCTCTCTTAACTTGGGTTGGCAGGCTTTGTTTTATGTAATTAGAAAGTCAATAGTGTGACATTTCCGAAGACATCTGTCAGTAAATATATATATATATATATATATATATATATATATATATATATATATATATATATATATATATATATATATATATATATATATATATATATATATATATATACGGCGTTGTAACGAATATCTTCCTAACGTTTGTTAGCTATTTATTCAAAACTTATCCGTGTAATCGATAAACTATTATTTACCTTCCTTATTATAGTAGTTTAATATAACTAAAGTGGTGTTATTCAGTAGAATTACCTCCTACTTTCACTGTACTACGTCAGTTACATTATTATTCTAATCCAATGTTTTTTTCTGGACGTTTAGATGTTAAGTATGGTATGTTAATAGAACAAAAAAATATATTTCTATTGATAAACTTTCAGATGCCAAATATGCATAATTTACCTTGAACGACCCATTTTTTTAATTCAGTGAAAAAGTTAACCATATTTCATAATATTATATTTAGGTCATCTAATAGTTCTGAAAAATATCACTAAATTTCGCAACTATAAAACTATTACTTGACTTTTAAAAAATATATAAGCGAAAAGGGTGAATAAAATATTTCCATCTAGTTAAAACCTTTTTTTATAAGTTGTTATTCATTCAACAACATATTAGTATAGATATCCACTAATAAGACACATTAATTTGTTTGATTTTGAGCGACTTACCCTTAATCTCTGGTCCGCAACTGTCCAGACCCGACTTGCGTAGTCGTTGGAAGCGCCCAAAATCAAAGAACCAGAAGAATCAAAATCAACCGCCATAACACCTGCATTACTTCCCACGAGAACGCCTTTGCTTTCGTAACTTCCTACAATTTGAAAGATACGTGTGAAAATTGCTTATTTTAAAAGGTTCATCAAAGACCAAACGTAAACAATAATGGAGCCTACTAAACTTTCTCATAAACTTTATATTTCTTCATGTTTCAAACCAGTTTTTCAGTCAATAAATCATGGTCTGGTTATTAATTGTTCTTGTACAGTTTATACAGGTGAGAACTTTTAAAGTGTTACAATAGGATATCTGAAAAACCGCTCGGAGTGTTTCACTAAAAATTTGGTGTAGTGATGAGTAGGCTGGGGAAGACATTTTGAAATATTTTTGACATTTACCCCTCCTCCTTATTTTGAAGTACCGGTGTCACTTTATAAATTTCAAATAGGGTGGTGTTTTTTTTTTAATTCGATTCTCCGTGAAGAACTGCATATGTACATAGAAAATCATTGCATGTGCTCTAGTGGTTGCATACTTATGAATTTTTCAATAATTTTTTTTGAAGGCCACCTTACAGGAGAATGTACAATGATGTTTTAAAGCACAATTTACCTCAACTTCTGAACAACGTAGAAAATCAACAACAACAGGTGTGGTTTTAGCAAGACGGAGCCCTGCCACACTTTGCGCACCAAGTCATACTCTAGATAACATGTGTGGTAATAGATGAATTTGTCGTGGTGGTCAGGTAAACTGGTCCACAAGGTCTCCTGATTTCACGCCATTACATTTTTTTCTTTTTGAGATCCATAGAAGAGAAACTTATGGCTATAACAGGACCCACGCCAAAAAAACATGAGAGACCTGATTAAACAAGCGTGTACGTTAGTAACTCCCAAAATGTTGAATAATGTGCGCTACTCTTGCGAAGGAAGAATTTTTAAATGTTTGGAAGTAAATTGGGGACACCTTTTAGACACCTTTTAGAACACAACCGTCGTTAAACTTTAGGTATTTCATGCTAGTTCTTACTTTAATTGTATTTATTGGAAAATTCATAAGTACCTATGCAACCAGTAGAGCAAATGCAACGATTTTCTATGTACATAGGCAGTTTTTCACGGAGAATCGAAAAATACCATTGTATTTGACATTTATAACCTGACACCGGCTCTTCAAAATGAGGAGCAAGGTTAAATGTCAAAAATAGTTCAAAATGTGACCCCCCAGCCTACTTAGCACCTCACCATTTTTTTATTTTTTTTTGTAAAATACTCCAAACGTTTTTTTAGATATCCGATTGGAACACTTTAAAATTATCACCATGTGTAGTTCACAATCCATATTATATACGTTTATTAAAAATAGTTATTAAGATAGCTTTGATAAAAAAAAGCTTCATGCTTCTGCTAGCCAGCTACAATTTGGTTGAAAGGTGCCTACTATAGTCAAACTGATCTGATATATGAATATTGACACTGACATTTTTAAAGAAGAACTCATATACGGGTGTCCCAGCGAGACCAGTCGTTAGAAGTTTATGGACTGCTGAATGGACTGAGAATTAGGTATTAATTGATTACATCCTCTTTAACTAAAATATTTTCAGCTTTCTAGCACTTTCGGTTATAGCGGAAGTCCCCATCAATTTGTTATTTTAAATGGAAGATCTGTATATTTTCGCATTTTTAGATGGAAATCGTTATTTAATATATTTTTTTTAATTCAGACTATACCATGTCCATCTATTACGGTGTTTGGGGAAAAAATTCTTTTCCAAATTCTGACAACTGATTGACGTTTACAAAATGGGCAGTAACTCCTATTTGGAATTAGATAAAAGTTTAAATCCGCTTAATATTTTAGTTTAAAGATCCCATTATGGGGACATTTTTTAAAATACAAATTGTTGCTAGAGACTAATTCCTGCATTTCTACTTTTCAGCGAGAGTAAAAAAAAATTCGGCACGCAGCAAGTGCGTTGTAATAGGGAATTTTCATAAGATTGGTACACTATTGGTACGGCATATTACTAAAAGTAATGCTTTTAATTTAAGCGGATGTCGAAGATCGGGTTTAGAGGTCCTAATACACGCTGATTTGAAGAATTTCTCTCTCTATTATCATAAAAAAAGATTCAAATCTTGTGTTCTAGCTCCTTTTGAGAAAAAACTTTGAATGCCCAAAACAATTTTCTATGACGCTGGAAGATTAAAATTTGGTGAATCTAGGTACTTGCTGTAAGTCTTTTTAAAAGAAACTTGTATTACAAATTTCATTAAAGTTACAAAAGCTCTCCAAAAGAATATTTAATTCATGTTTAGAAAAGTAATGTATCTGCCAAATTATGAACGTGGAGGTATTTTTCCTTGTTAATCGCCTGGATTATTTCGTTTTAGTCAACCTAATCGAATCAGTTTTTCCAACATCAAAGAATTTTCTTAATAAAAATTTCCTAATATTAACAATAAAAAATATCTGCTGAAGTGGTTACTTTAACTAACGTGTGTTATTTTCTATGAGCCTCATTTTATATAAGAATCAATTATGGTGAACTAAACCCTGATTTCTTCTGCCATTCATTTTAATAATTTTTTAACACAGCAAGTCAAAACACACAAAATGTTCCTACTCCTGAATTCATAACATCATAAAATTCGAGAAGTCAAATCATTATTCAAATAATTTACCTACTTGAAAAATTAATGAACGAATATTAACACTAATATTCTTATTCTTTGATTTCCAATTTAAAAGCATATTATCATTTACTACTTAACCTCAAAACAAATATGTCAAAATGTAAATAAAAAAACACGTTATTATTCTTTGGCTTCCAATTTTAGAAGCATAATATACATGTTGTTATATCTATTTCAATGACAATCATTTGCTACTTAACCTCAAAACAGACCTGTCAAATCCTAATAAATAAACAAAACACACTATCCCATCTGATTTTTACTTCACGTTATATTATCCTTATTTTCCCCTCTCACTTTCAGAAAGGGATATTTTTTAACATTTTTCAAATCCGCGCATCCGAATATACCCGAAGGCGGTCATTAGGGTGGGATCGCCACAGTTCGGGTATGAACGTTCGTTGCACATTAGGATGTTGTGGTGATCCCGTCTAATTACGTGTGTGGTTATCGCTGCATTATGATGTATGCCTGCGAGATATGTATCAATCTACGCGTGGCAGGTAACTACTTTGTTTTTGTCTGACATAATACTTTAACCACTTAAGTTTCAATTCATGTGCTTCAGATTTTAATTTCAATTTGGGTAAAACTCCAAATTTTGTGAACCAAATTACTTAAAATTCACAACAGAGGTTTACTTACATCATTTTTAGCGACATGTAAAGTCTTATTCCAGTTACTTTAGTACTTTAAAAAATATAGCGTATTCAAAAATGTTTTTGTATATTTTTCGGGGAAAAATATGTCTGTTATAGCTGATTTAGGAACTATCCACAATTGTAGGGAAATAAAGACAGGTGCCAAGTTTCGTTCAAACCAGTTGAGTATTTTTTGAATTATCGCTCAGATACATACACACACATACATACCTATATATATATATATATATATATATATATATATATATATATATATATATATATAAACGGACCTTGGATATGGGTTCTAGAGGCCCTAATTCGCGCTCATTTGAATACATTTTCCAAAATTCTCACCATCGTTACCTCTCTATTAGTTTTTCTTAATGAATATTCACTAATATACAAATATTGTTTTGTTTTTTAATGGAATGACCTATTTTTCCTTAGATAATCGAATTGACGAAAAAAATTGCTGCAAAGTGGTATTACATGTTCCTTTACCTAAACCGAATCGTTATAGAGTTAGGTGTTTCCAAAAAACGGGAAAATTTTTAACCTATTATGGCGAGAATGCTATGAATGGTAGCAAATATTTTTGAAAGAATAGGCTTTTAGTGAATTTTTTTTACAAAAAATTCATTAGTAGAAAGGAATCGATGGTGAGACTTTCCAAACATGTTTTTAAATGAGCGCGAACTAGGACCCCTAAAACCCTTATCCGGGGTAAGTTTCAATTTTTATGTTTATATATATATATATATATATATATATATATATATATATATATATATATATATATATATATATATATATATAAAGAGCCTCGGTGGTTCAGTGGTAAGAACGTGTGCCTCTGAACTGAAGGGTACTGGGTTTGATCTCAGGGTATTCCTTTCACTTTTTCAGTACATACTGTACAATTAACATCAACCGGGGTTGTGGCATTGTATTTGAGCAAGTTGAATGTCTGCACGTTCCGCCCTTCGGGGGGGTGGGTCCCGTGTCCATGCGATGTTGGGCACGTTAAAAATCCCTACCCTCCTTACAGAAAGGTAGGGGTTCGTCAAAATTTCCAGGATAGTGAGGTGTAACTGCTCCCTGGCGTCGGTGATTGGCCATAGTCGCGGAAATATGCCGACGTTAAAGAAAAAAAATTATATATATATATATATATATATATATATATATATATATATATATATATATATATATATATATATATATATATGTATATATATATATATATATATATATATATATATATATATATATATATATATATATATATATATATATATATATATATATATATATATATATATATATATATATATATATATATATATATATATATATATACGTAGTTCAAAATTTTATTAGCCTATTCTGATGAAACTCGGCAAAAATATTTCTTTTATTAATAGCTTGGATGAGTTCGTTAGCCAGGAAAATCCGACAAGATTTTCGGGGAAAATTTGGAGTTTTCTTTCGAAAAAAATTTTGTTCTCCGAAAATTATTAAGCTATTTTAATGAAATTTAGTGGATGTGTTGCCTTAGGAAAGACCTTACCACGTACCAAAATTCATTTTTCTAGGTTTATATAAAATTGAGTTATTCACATTTGAAGCATTTAATGAAAATTCACTACTGTTTTGAAACTTCTTTTGTTATTTCAAAGTGCACGCATTTTTGCCAACAGGAGTTAAAATGAATAACAACAACGAAAAAGTGATTATACAAATCACGAAATTATTTATTTTTTATACATGGAAAGTGTGACAAATTCTTAATAGAACTTGCAGAATGTTAAGGACAACTATCCACATATAGATATAAATAGATATAAAAAATTCTGGACGCAGCAAGTGCGTTATGGTAGTGAATTTTCATAAAAATATTTTTAATAACAAATATGTGTGTTTTTTTTTTAAGAAAGCAGGCATTAAATTTGGTTACCAGTATAACCTATATAGTAAAAACAATGTGCCATGTTCCATTAAAATAACTTTATTGTGTGAAAATGTACAAAAATTTCCAAAAGTAAACTTAAAATGTTCCCGAAAAAACACGTTTCTTGGTCAACCTTATAGGTTAATAGCAAATTGAGCTGTTCAAATGTGAACATTTGATCAAAATTCGCTACCATAACGCACTTGCTGCGTCCAGAATTTATTTTCTTATAAACATGCATTATATTTCGATGGAAAATGCAAAAATGCAATAACATAAGGCGTGTTTAATTTAAAAAAAAAGGAAATTTGTATCACCAACGACTTATGGACCACCCTGTGATTGCAGAAATATTATTTTAAGATGTAGCTCAAGACACCCTATAATTAATATATACAAATTTTCTTCATATCTTATATAATAACGGATATATTGAGCTTTATTAATTTTTTACGAAAATTCGACAAAAATTATATACCATTAAATGATAAACTCTATAGCTAAGGCTACTGCCAAGCATCCGAGAAAGGGTCTATTTGAAATGAATTTTCTGCAAATATTTTAGTAAAATGAAGGACAATGACGGTTGAAACTAAGTCTTTAGGGTTTGTAAAACATCCTTCTTGAGACATTTTATTTCTATAGCCCGTATTAGATTTAAGTTATTTGCCTAAATGTTGCCAATTTTGACATTTTAAATCGCCACTTTGACGTTTTGAGGAAAACCCCAATTTATTTATTTTTAAATGCCTATAACTTTTTTGTCTTTTGACCTACATAGCTAAATTTTGGTAGGTAACTTACCTATAAGGATGTAAACCTGCGTACCAAATTTGGTTGCCCTTACTTTGTTAGTTCCGAAGATATAAATTTTTTTCGAAAGAAAACACAAAATTTTCCGGGAAAACCTGGGCAGATTTTCCTGACTAACGAACTTATCCAAGCCATTTGCAAAAGGAATTTTTTCACCAAATTTGATCAAAATCGGCCCATTATTTTTTGAGTTATCGGTGTGATACATATATATATATATATATATATATATATATATATATATATATATATATATATATATATATATATATATATATATAATATATATATATAAACATATAAAAATTGAAACTGACCCCGGATATGTTTTCTGGGGGGTCTAATTAGCGCTCATTTGAAGAAATTTTTTCAAAATTCAAAAGTCGGGATCTCCTCATTAGTGAATTTTTTTAAGAAAATTCACTAAAACTAGAAACAAATTATTATAAATGTTCGAAATTCAAGCATTTTGTTAAGTAAGAACAAACACTCCAATGTTGGTGTTCGTGCTGCTTAAGAAGGGAGCCAGTTAAATGCTGCTTGCACGCCTTCTTCCTCCCTTATGTTCACCTGTGTCTGATAGATTTGATGTTTGATATGTCCCCAAAGGTAGAAGTCCAAAGATGTCAAATCTGGAGATGTTGCAGGCCAGTTCCATGGTCTTAATTGCCTTATCCACCTGTCTTCAAACATTTAGATGATTTCTCCATCCAGTTTCTTCTTGAGTGAGAAGGCATCGTCGAGAAAATCTGTTACCACAGCCCGTAATAAATTAAGGTAACGCTCAGCCGTTAGCACGCCGCCACAAATTATAACAGAGAACCTGTCATCCATCATAAGACAAAAGACATTGCAACTAAACTTAACCTGATAGTTTTTTTTCTCAGATCTCATGCGGACTAGCTAACCCTTCACGTGAACACTTAGATTCGACTGTACAGATAAATGTTCTCCAAAAGTTGACTTTGAATATATAGCATCTCACACAAGGTAACTCTGTCGTCGGGGTCTTGAGAATGAAGGTTTCGTACTAACGGAAAATCAAAATCCTCTGTGCCGTACATCTACTGTTTCCCAGCTCCGCTTCATCAGCTCCAACTGAGGCTTTGGAATTGGCCTCTAAATAAGCCAAGGTATTCAACTCTTCTTCTTCATTATCAGTTACGGTGTTTGATCGATTTAACACTTGACCAATTCGTCCAAAATGCACAAAAACTGCTTATATTCTTCTAAATTCACCTTTTGTCGTCGGAGGTACTTGTGACTAGTTTTCGTTAAATGTTCTGCGAGTTCTACTTACAATTTTGTCGCAGTTTCCGTGAATAAAAAATAAATTAAGAATTACTAGATTTGTATAAATATTATTTTGGTTATTGTTAGCCATTTTAAATCTTTTTGGCAGTAATGTTAAGGCACTTACCATAAGAAACAAAACATAAGTAAAAAAACTTGACATTTTAAAAATTAATTTTCGTAAGTATCCATAGCAATCATTCACAGCATTTTCGACATAATGGGTAAAAAAATTATATTTTACGTTTTTTCAAAATAATTTTAAAATCATTTCAATTGGGTATAGGAACATGTAATACCACTTTGTAGTATATTTTATCGCCAATGCGATTATGTAACAAAATAGTGCTGCAAATTGAATCATAACTTCCACATAGCTGTGATAATCTACTCTCCTAAGAAAGACATTCTCATGAAATGAATTCAGGGTCCATGACTTGATCACAAAGAAAATATTCGTATTCCTGTACCCATAAACTTCTGAAACGTTATATTACTCGAGTTTTAACACACAAAAATGTCAATTTTCATCAAATCACCACCCGTTTATCCCCTACCAACTGAAGCGATCTTACCCAAAAACAGTTCGAAGCGTTCCTTTGTCGGGTGCTAACTAGACACCAAATTTGAAGTATGTCCCTCAATTCGTTCGAAAGTTATTGCGCCTACTAACAGACAGGCGTACAGACCGACACACCGACAGAAAAAAAAATTCGATGCAGAATCAAGTTTTCTATATGTTTTGAGACTTTTTAGGTCGTTTTAGCAAACAAAAATTTCGAAATTTCTGTCACCGATATTCCCCACACATTCAAGCCCTAATTTAATTTCAACACAGTATACTAGATGTTTGATGAAATTGAAAGTGTTTTAATAAACAAACCTTGAAACGGTATATTACTCAAGTTTTAACTAAAAAAAATTCAATTTTCACCAAATCACCACACCCACAGTTGTGACGATGTGGAAGTAAAACAGGTCATTCTAGTTAAAAAAATATATATTTTTATATATGTTTTAACTCTTGCTGATAAGCAGGCCCAGACTGGCCAGGTCGGCTGGTCGGCGACCGCCAACTGCCCCCTCAAAAAAAGGCAAGGAAAAATTTATAAGTTTGTGGCGGAAAAATATTTTACAGATCTATGATTTATTTCTTTATTACTATATGCATCTGCTTCATTATACATTTTCCCCCGACTTTAAGCCAAGATCTTTTGCCCAACCTGCTATTTATGAACGTGAAGAGACTTATTTCACAGATTGGATAAACATCAAATTATAGATGAAGTAGCCAAAACCAGTGAAGAACTTATCAGAAAGCCTTGGGTTAATTAAAATCAACTGATTTTAAATATTTTCAGATCCTAGTACACGTAACTACAGCTATGTTAATGACGTCCTTTCTTTAACTATTTTAATATTTTACTAACAATCACATATAGTACTGAAATATAAGGCAACATTGCTTCTTTAATGAATATTATTTAATAAATAGACATTTCTTTAAGCTTGATTCATACACTCGCGAATTGAGAAACTAATTCCCATTGGTCAATTTTAAATAATATTACGATATTATTTAAAATAAACCAATAGGGGTACGTTTCACTGTGACTTCGCGAGTCGCTTTTCGCAATTTGCGAGTCCTAGTTTTAGCAAGTGTTCTTAGCTTACTTATAGACTTTTTCCTTTCTCATTGCATTCTATAGTTTATTGCTAATTTCTCCAGTTCTTATCTAATAGATATAGTAAAAATAGTTTACAATTTTGTTTTAATAAACAGCAAGCAAAACCTCAAAACATTGTTTTTTAAGTACAATTTGGTGAACCTAATTCATCACAATACAGTTTTTTGGCCCGACGATCGTTTCGTCATCAAGGGGATAAGTAAACTGAGTGAATAAAGACTAGAACCACTATCTATATGTTAGTTGCCAAGCAGTTGCGAACAGCGTCCCCTAGCAAGGTATACAGACCGATCCCCACTGTTGAGTCTTAAATCCCTGTGATGAAAACTGCATACCTGCCTTTGTTATGCTGTGCGTCGTTACCAAATATTCCTTCTAAAGAGAACACGCTAGTTATTAAGATAACATTTTGAACAATGGACTATATAGAACCGGACCTACTCTATTCATCGAAACATTTTTGTTCAAATTTCTAACGATATATATATATATATATATATATATATATATATATATATATATATATATATATATATATATATATATATATATACTTTCGTAAGCATCAAGCTGACGCGACTGCCTGGCATTTTTTTTAACTTGAGATTTTATGCTGAACAATACATGATTTGTCAATAGTGCCATATCTCAGTTGTGCTAAATGGTCTTTAAATCTAGTTTCAATGGTTCTCTTAGTTTGCCCAACATATTTAAGTTCACAATCCTTACAACCTATTTCATAGATTCCCGACACTGCTGATAAGAATAAATTTATGATATAAAATTTTTATTTTAAAAAATACCCCAATAAAGGGATCTCCAAGCTATAATCTTAAGTTGATTTCAACCTTCTATCTAATCCCAAATATAAGTTACATCCCATTTAGAAACGTCAACCAGCTGTTAGAATTTAGGAAAAGAAATGTTTTCTCAAAAAACTGTAATAGAGGAACATGGTATAGTTTGAATAAAAAAGATTAAAAATTATGGTTCCCATCTAAAAATGTAAAAATATAGAGTGTTCTCTTTAAAATAACAGTTGATGTCAACCTTCAGTATAACCCCAAGCGTTAGAAATGTGAAAATATTTTACTCAAGGAAAACGTCATGAACTAGACTTAATTCTTAATTTTCAAATTTTTATTCTCGCCAGAACTCCATAGACTTCTAACGACTGGTCTCACTAAGACCCAGTATACTTAGCATAACAACTATCAACAGATGTCACTACTTCATTCATCTCACTGAGCACCTACACAGGCAGTTATTTTAAATAAAGTTTTGAAACATCAAATAGTTTTAAATTTCTGTGACAAAATCTAGTAAACTCCTACGTTGCCACTCTTTGTAAGGCTTTAATAGTAGACTTGTGGTCAATATTTTGGTTTAAATGTATGTATACTTCAAACACGCCCCAATTTACATCAATTCATACAAATACCTCAATAGTGAAGTTACCATTCCTGGTGTACATGCTGATGTTAGTAAAGCATGCACATTCTGAGAAATAATTATCTCATAGTAATGTTAGAAAAATCAAAATAATGTAATGATAAAAACAGGCATATCTTAGTTTATGATTTACCCTAGCGCCTGCCTGCCCTTGACCTATTTAAGGATATGTTATATTTTGACAATCAATGCTAGGTATGTATGAACATTTTCCTCAAGATATGCCTTTTCTAAGTCAAATGGTAATGAATCTGCATGAGCTTAGGTGAAGTGATTACAGGTTATCACTTGGAAATGAATAGTTGAGCGAAGAGCCGTGACTGGTTTATGAGTCCAGTCTACATTCAGAAAGATTTGGGAGCAACTGCAGGATTTTGTTTATTTATTAACCTAGTTACTGCCACTCTGAGAGGTCAGAATTATGAGGTATAGACGTTTTTTATATTTAATAACGGTATCTGGCAGTCGATATGGATGAATTGCATTTTAAAGCTGTGTCTGGCATAAAGAGTGGAGACAAAATTTTTGAAGCGACTGTAAACGCACATCGTTTTTTGTAGTTTTGTCTGAAGTACATGTTGCCAATATCTCAGTAGATACTCCTTGGGTTGCCCACATAGAGTCCTCTTGCATTAATGTTATCTATCAGATTGTTTGAATAAATAGTCGTTACCTTACATTAAACAGAACTACACGTATTTTGATTTCACCTATATCTGTGCATTGAATGAAACAACAATAAGTTATGGGCCCAGCAGATATCGGCAAGTCCAATTGTGAAGTGTGCTGCGATGTTAAACAGGCCAAGTAACATTTTCCCATCCAAAGGTAGGAGAGCAAAAAGACTGTTAGGTGTTATTCATGGTGATATTTATGGTCCAATTAAAAAAACGTTTCATTTAAAGAAAACCAGATATGAGAGCATGTTGATTTTCCAGACAAAAGAAAGGTAGTAGAGTGTAAGTAGGTGTACAAGATTAAGCTTGGTAGTGAGTGTAGATGAGTTAAGTGAGTGGAGGGGAAGGTTAGTGGCCAAACGTTTCAGAGAGAAAAAAGCCAAATTATACAGAAACATTTGCTATCTACAGGTATAAATCCAAACATTGAACTGACAAAAACAGGTTAGCTAAGTCGAGAACACTGAAATACCGTCAAAGGGGGTTTAGTGAATCAGTATGGGTAAAGTGAATCAGTATGGGTCAAGTGAATTAACTGGTTCAGTTGTCAGATTCTGATACGCACATTCCATATTCTTAAGTTCTATGCCGTCTCCGCGTGATATTCGTTTGTTGGAATGTTTACTCCTGTCAGATGGGTAGTGGCGCGGCGCTCCCAAAAATAGGTATGTCACGCATGGGCGCATTTTGAATGCACATTTTTTATAGTACGAGTAGAAGTCGAAAACGTTTAGTTGTAGAAGCAAGGGGACAAATGTTGGTGGTATATGACTGATAAGAAGTGCTGGCTAGTCATTTAGGCAACATGTTTCCGAAGGTTTTTTTTTTATTTTAGTCACATAGTTTCACGACCATAAATTATTTAACCTAAAATGGACCAAGTATGGGGTAAAATGAATTAGTTGCAAAATAGATTAAAAACAGACACTAATGGACAGGCAAGTGAATAAAAATTAATTTTTAACAGAAACGGAGTAAGGGTGGGTTCCGGAGACTACAACAAAAACTACTTTTATTTTACCGCCCCTTCAAATAATTTTTTCACCTTTTTTTTATAGAATGCCTACAATTTAAAAAAAAAGATGGGGCCCCAAGGCCAATGGAATTGTATGTGGTGATACGTACGTGGAACAGGCAGTGGCGGCAGTCCGTCAAGGCATAATGCCCATGTGCAAAGCCTCTCAGAAATTTGGAGTACCGTTTAGCACTATTTAGAGATGATATCACAAAACTCATTCTCCAACATATGGGAGCCAATCTGTGGTAAATAAAGAACAAGCAGCGTGCATTGTAGAATTTCTTCAAATATGCGCAGAGTGGTATTTCCTTTAAAAGCAAATGATGTGAAGGGAATTGTATAACAATATTTTAGCAAGCGAGGACTGACTGAAAAAAAAATTCAAAGACAATCTTCCAGGCCCGGACTGGTTTAAATCACTCATGAAAGACACCCGGAACTAATAATGAAATTAGCGGAAAACACTAAGCAAGTCAGAGCTGGAGTAAGCTATGAAATGATACAGGCATATTTACAAAATCTAAGGCAGATATCTAGCAGATATCCCCCTTTTAACATTATTAATTACGATGAAACGAATTTTGTGGATGATCCAGGATCTGTCAAAGTAGTGTGATATTATTATCCATAATACTGATAGAATTATGACATATATGTTTAATTTTTTTCTTATGGTCTCATCAGTAAGACTGAAGAAATAATTTGTGTTTAATTGTTATTTTTTCGCGTATCTCAGACTATTCTTTACCTGATTTAGGTTTAAGTGCCATAAAATAAAGAGTTTTCTTGCAAACAAATGATAATTTTTTTCGTTACATTTATATTTTAATCAAAATATACTGTTTTATACCTTCTCGATTGATTTACTTAACGTAGTAATAGTCTAAAACGAATAAAACGCAAATCTAAGCGGGTGAATCACTTTACCCCACAGTAGTGGGTAAAGTGAACCAACATTTGAACCAAAAAAGGGCGGTTCCAATACCCAAAAAGAGGAAATTTATATTAAATCCCTTGGAAAGTGTGCATAGATATACATTTAGTTTTTGCATATTTCTTTATTTAGTGGTTTCTGATATAACAATAAAAACAGACTTTTTTGGCTCACTTAACCCCATTTGAGGGTATATCAATTCTGTTGTATAATTTGTTGCATATGCAAAAAGTCAACAAATTCTTTAAAGGGTATTTCCCCAGCTAATAAAGTGCCCCTTACATTACCAAAGTTCCAAAATTGTTTAGGGTCATCATACATTATCAATATAGCTTTTGTATGCAGTGGCTATATCATCTTTAATTTTAGCTCATGCGTCACCAAAATCCCAGTAAACATCTTGAGCACCAGTTGTTTTCCATAAATTCCTTAACTGTAGTATCTTTTCAAAGGAAACAATTATTTTTAAAATAAACCAAGGTAGATGACCAATATTTGACGAACCTGCGCTTTGCAGACGATATAATTATACTATCTGACAACCTAAACGACATTGAAATAATGCTACAGGAACTACAGAGAGAATGTGCTGAGTTCAGTCTTGACATCAACATTTCAACAACAAAAATTATGACAAACCTTGTTCTCAGCAGAAATTTTATTGTTAGCAGTTAGGAAGTGGAGCTTGTTGATAGATATACATATCTGGGCCATGAGATAGGGATTTCAAAAGACCATTAAACACGCGAAATACAGAGAAGAATAACCCTCTCATGGGCTGCCTACGTAAAACTCAAAGATGTATTTAAGAGTGATCTGCCAGTTTGCTTAATGCGGGAGGTCTTTAATCAATGTGTATTACCAGTTATGACTTATGGAGGTGGAACTTTAACACGAACTGTTGCGTCTGCTAAAAAGCTCAGAATAGTTCAACGAAAAAAGGAAATATCATTGATGGGTGTGTCACTGCGAGACTATATCAGAAACGAACATTTGCGTAAGAGAACGGGGATCACAGATGTGATTTCGCAGATGGCCAAACTTTAGTGGAACTGGGCGGGTCATGTGGCCCGAATGACAGATGGAAGATGCACCAAAAGACTGCTTCAGTGGAGACCAAGAACTGACATAAGGAGTAAAGGGTAGACCCCTCACACGCTGGACTGACGACATTAAGAGAATGTCTGGCAACTGGATGCAGAGCGCCCAAGACAGGCGGAACTGGACTGTTGTAAGGGAGGCCTATCTCCAACAGTGGACCAATCGGGCTGATTAATGATGTGGAAGGTGGAAAGTTATCATTTTGCCTTGGTGAATTTTTGGAAACATAGCAATCAAACAAGCCATATAACACCACAAAACTCTGCAAACACAACATTAACAGTCACTATTAAAGAAAATGTTGAAAAAGTCTATCACATTGTGATGCTTAATCGACACATTAGGATCAGGCAGATAGCAAAACAAACAGGCTTGTCTTACCACGCAATATCAAAACAACTTATGAAAAAATTGTCTGCAAAATGGGTTCAATTAATGTTAACAAACGACTGAAAGGCCAACCTTGTTTTGATTTCAGCAGTTGCTAGACAGTTTTACAAAGCAGACTAGAGTAACTTTATTGTCAGTTTTATCACTGCTGATAAATGTTGGGTTTGGCACTGTCATCATAAAACGAAATGCCAGAGTATGGAATGAAGATACTGCCCCTTCGAAAGTTTAGGGTTTAGTTCTCGACAGGAATGGTGATGCTCACTGTTTTCTGAGATGCTCATGATAACGGTCAATTTTCCAAGATTAATCTAGTGCAATAATATGTTTTTAATATAACTCGACAGTGAACATTTAGTGGTTCCCTATTTTGTAGCAATATTGTAGTTAATGTATTGTAGAGCAAATACATTGTGCTAATTTTTTCAAGTACGAGGCTGATTGATATCTAGCTAGCCTTAACTGTTTCCGTGAACAAAGAACATATTGTAATATTATACAATAACTTATTTCATGTCAGAAGGTCAAAGCATAATTGTGTAATAAAGTTTAAAGAAAATAATGTTAACCAAAATAGTGACAAGCAATTCACTGCTTCAAAAGATGTAAATTTTCCATTCAAGATAAAGAGTGGCTAGGAGGACCAATGGCTGGCTCTCCATCTCCGAAAATATTGATGCAGTTCATGACATGATATTATGAGACCGTTGAATTGGGCTAAAACAAACATCTGAACCACTGATATATGATATAATATATTAATCATCTGGGCTTACTAGGGAGTAATCATGATTGATTTTCTCGAGAAAGTCGAAACAAGAACTAAGACTTATTATTTGAGGTTACTGGCCACTTTACAAAAAAAAATGAGCTAAAATGAGAAAAAAGCTATCCAAATGTGTTTGCTTTCACAAGACAATGCACCTGCACACAAATTGCATGTGATCGTGCAAATAATTCGTGGTGTAGGGTTCGAATTAATTGACGACCCACTCTTATTCACCCAATTTGGCCCTGTCCAACTATCAGCCCTCAATTAAAAAAGAACTTGAGTCTTAAATTTCCTTCCAACGTAGGTTTCAAATATTGTTTGTTCCTCTAATAAGCTAAGAACTTTTCCAAACGTCCTCGTATGTTTTGAAACCTAAGTCACTTTGTTTAATGGCAACTGCTAACAAGAACTAATATGTCGCAAATTATGTATGTATTCGCTTTTCAGTTATTTAATGCATTTTCCCAAGTTTCTAAATTGATTTAGTGGTAGTTGATATAAATCAAGAATACTTATTTAATAAAATCAGAAACAATGACTGACCCACAGATGTACGAATTACAGAGGTATGCCGACGATCAGTGCTGGCATTATATTGCATATGGTATGTGAGTGTAGTCTGCGTACAACAGACAGAGAAAGAGAGGGTTGTGACACAGTGGGACAATTGGGTTGGTGAGACAGAGGCAAGCAATTAGCATTCGCCGGCTCCCCGGTTAACATTGAAAGATAAACTTCGCAGATTAAGATATCTTATGTTGATTATACACTCAAATGTCAAATTATGTAACACATTGTCCGTCTTTGTCTATTAGAGATAAAACGACCAGAGTTCAGGCTTTTCCAGCTTATCTATCTAAATCTGTACCAAGTGAAGAATAGAACCTGTGATGAGCACTGATAGGTACACTTGTAGAACCCAAATCACCACAACATATTATTAAAAACCTGACGATCGTTTCACTAACCAAGTTAGCGTCCATGAGAGGATGGAAAATTCTGAATGTTTGTCGACTATAACTGCATTTATATTCCGTGCAGGTACTCGGCTTGTACGATTGATTGTGGTTTAAACAAGGCAAAAACTTTTACTACTTGCTTACTGGAAATTCCCTCTGCCTAAATTCGGTAATCATCCGATCAGGTTTTTTAAAATGTGTTGTCTTGATTTGGGTTCTCGCAGTGTACTTATAAATATGTATCCTTGGGATTGAGATGATGATGATGAGGTCAAACTACTAAATACAAAACTTTTTTTTTAAATTAAAATCTGCCAAAACACATTTTGATCTTGAAGAATTCCATAAAAATAAAAGCAGCAGCATCTTCTTTAAAATATTTTTTTTCCGCTTGGGAATGCTGCAGCTGTTGAAGGGTTACTGAAGTACACAAGCTATCGGAAAATAATCATGATACCTGAACTAATGCCTCTTAATTTGTATTCACATGAAATAATCATTTGTATTTAATATGGAATAGTTTTGCCAAGTAACACCAGCCGAAATCGATGATGAACTATTGTGTTACCAAGTGTCACACTGAAATGAAAAACCAATACTTCGTAACTTTATGATTATTACAGTTTATTATTTGTACATTTTAAAATAAAATAAATAGGTAAAGAGTTAATTGATTGTTGTTGCCCTTACTTGGTGAAACTGGTCCATACTACTTACAGACTTGGAGACTACTTCTCTGGCTTCACTGTTGGTTTTCGTTTTTGTATGTGAAGGACGTAGCCAGGGCGTAAGCTAACTGGAGCAAGTGGCCCTTATGAATTCTGGAAGATCTAGGATGTTCTTCAACGTTTCTGTGACTAGTTTCGCTGCTTGACAGCATTCTCAGACAGATTAAAATTGAATTAGTACAAAATCATGACAACTACAAATAAACATCTGTTGCTATGTTATGATATGATGTAGGTCAAACTTCTATAAATTTTAACACCCGATACAAAGAACATATTTCTGCATTTAGAAATAACCACGCTGACAAATCTAGATTTGCAAAACATATTATTGATACAGAACATAGACCTACAGTAAATAACCGCATACAACCACAACATTTTTATAATGACAAACGTAAACTAGACTTTTGAAGCATTAGAAGTCAAAAAGCACATACACGGCAATCGCTACCTTGTTTAAAATGAGCAAACTGATTTAATGAATTCCCCTTTCTTAGATATTCTTCTTTTTAATTAAATAAGTCAAAGAAAAATAAATTTAACTATTTTATCAAAAAAGTTGTAATAAGATAATGAGTTGATGTATGTCAATAATTTCGTTATATAGAGACTACTTTTATACTGTTATTGTTTAGTTATTTTATTGTTATAACTGTTATCATAGTTATTATAGGCTAGTTCTATTTTTATGTTAAATATTGACATACATCACGTAGACATTTTGAAAGCCTTGTCTGTTATCTGTGTTTCATTTTACTTTCCATTTGTATAAAAAAAATTTTGATCAAAACATCATATCATAACATAGCAACAGATGTTTATTTGTAGTTGTTATGATTTCGTACTAATTCAATTTTAATCTGTCTGAGAATGCTGTCAAGCAGCGAAACTAGTCACAAACACGTTGAAGAACATCCTAGAACTTCCAGAATTCATAAGGACCACTTGCTCCAGTTAGCTTACGCGCTGGCTACGTCCTTCACCTACAAAAAAGAAAACCAACAGTGAAGCCAGAGAAGTAGTCTCCAAGTCTGTATGTAGTAGGTAAAGAGTATAAGGAAGAATTTTGTTAGTTTGGCTAGGAAACAAAAAAAGTAGCTACCTTTAAATTATGTGGGATGTAACCTGGGAAAATAGAAAAGCTAAAATTTATTTTCACAAACAAGATTATTTAGCTTTTAATGGGCATTTAAGAAATAATGGTGTTGAGAAAAGTAAGAGGTAGAAAACCCAAGACTATATAGTTGAAACAACGGCACTACTAAATTAAGTCTGTCAGTCTAGTAGTAAGATTCCAATAACCACTGGACAAATTATTAGAATGGGTACCTTGAGAAATAGATTGAGTAAGTGCCAAACAACAAACAGTTGGACAGATATTGCTAGAAATTCGATAAACAAAGCAAAGGACAGGAAAACCTAAAACAACAGTTGTAAAAGCCTAATGACTAAAACTGAGAGAAAATGATGAAAGAAGTAAAACACAGGCAATAAAATACCAAAAGGATAAAATTAACATAAAAAACAAAAGTCAATATTTCATGGAAAAAAAAGTATAGTTATTAAAGTTTGCTTAAATGGTGAAATTAAACAGTAATAAAGTTAGAAAGCAACTGAAATTGAGCCTTATGTTTTTGACTTTTTTTCCTATTTCATCATCAGTTATTTCATTTTCTATTTCATCATCAGTTATTTCATTTCCTATTTTAGCAAACCGCTGTTAATTCCAAAACAACAATTTAATCCTACAATTTTTAAAGAAGATAATTTTGACCATGGTAATGAATTAAGAACAAGTTGTGGAATAATATTAACAGATGATGAGACTGCCATCACTGCACCACATATTTTTTTCCTTTTTAGTGAATTTGCATTTAAAAAAATTCACTAATAGAGAAGTATCGATGATGAGACTTTGCCAAAATTTTTTGAAATGAGCGCGAACTAGGGCCCCTAGAACCCATATCCGATGTCAGTTTGAATTTATATATATATATATATATATATATATATATATATATATATATATATATATATATATATATATATATATATATATATATATATATATATATATATATATATATATATATATATATATATATATATGTATGTATGTATGTATGTATGTATCCGACTGATAACTCCAAAAACAATTAACGGATTTCGATGAAACTCAGCAAGTGCCTTTCTTTTATTAATGACTTGGATGAGTTCGTTAGCCAGGCAAATCGGACGGGGTTTTCCGGGAAATTTTTTAGTTTTCTTTCCAAAATTTTTTTTTCTCCGAAAATTACAAAGCTGTTTTAATGAAATTTACTAGGTATGTTGCTTTAGGAGTGACCTTACTACGTAACAAAATGCAACTTTCTAAGTTTTTAGAAAATTGAGTTATTCAAATTTTGAATTTTCTTTCAAAAAAAAATTTTTTCTCCGAAAATTACAGTTATTTTAATAAAATTCGGTGGATATCTTACCTTACGAAAGACCTTACTACACACCAAATTTTAACTTTCTAAGTTTATAGAAAACTGAGTTATTGAAATTAAAACATTTAATAAAAATTCACTACCATAACGCACTTGCTGCGTCCCGTTAGTTTTTTTTGTTTTGGTACTTAAAGCTTAGGACTATAGGACTATATAGGACATCAATGTCATGTAGATTTAACAGATAATATATACTCTTCTTTTAAACACTTACAGTTTATATGAATCAGTAAAAGTGCTTGAAGCTAAAGCATTTTCATCTAAGAAAAAACTATGTCTGTAAAATATTGATAAAGCCTTGAAAATCTTAGACTAGAAGATAGTCCTAGCGTAGGCAAAATAAAATAAGGCTTTTAAAAAATGTGGGTGAAACAATTATTAAAGAATAATTGTTGAAACCAATCACCAAATGTATTAATTGAAAGAGCTGAGTCTAGACGAGGCCAGTGCGCTATGGTAGTGAATTTTCAAAGCAATGATATGGCACCAAATAATTTTTTTAATAATTTTTCCCTTTTAACACAGAAATATACATTTTGGTATATAGTTTCCTTTTAATATCGTAAAATTACGTTGAAAGTATCACTTCTTTGGACAGAAAGAATGACAAGCCAGCAATGGCAAAATCTGTCAGAATTAGCTCACTCTAAGGCCTTTATAAATGGCCTGTCTGAGTCAAGGGCTAAAAAACTTCTAGAGTTAAACAGACAACAACTGAGTACTCTAGTCGGCCTGTATACAGAACACTACCGATCACGTCACCACATGCACCATATTGGAGTCGGTCAGGAGACTGAGTGCCGGCTGTGTATGGAGAGTGACGAGACAGCAGAGCATGTACTGTGTTCCTGTCCGGCGGCGGACAGGACTAGATACCTGCTCTTTGGCAAGACAAAGCTTGCTCCGGAAGATCTGGATCAACTTTCGCCCACAAAGATTATCGACCTCTGCAGGAGGCTGGCTTTGTTGGGCGAAATATAGACCATTAGGTGTGAGCCACAATAGACCTTGTGGTCGCGGTGGAAGGACCGGTATGGTCCACTCACATTCAAACCTAACCTAACCCTAATCACTTATTTGGTTAGATTGGTTGGAGATGGATCAATGGAAAGGAATTACCTTGACATCAAAACATCAGAAACTGGAATAACTTGAATCTAAAAAAACTATTGTTCATAGTTACTTCTGAAAATGCTTTGTAGTGAAATAGTATCCATGACTATCACAAATGCCTAAATATGAAGAAGAAGATAAGGCTATACCTGCTCTCTGTTTTAAAGTGAATTTTGACTTGACAGGTCTTATATTTTAATTAAAAAAAAAGGAACAGATATATACAAACTTTGTGTATACGAAATAAGATGTACTTATTGAATTAAAGATAATTTTATTTCTTATCATTCTTTTATGTCATAAGTTAATTCCTTGATTAAAAATTGTATTGTGGTTGTGACATGACACTACCTTTTTCTTGCTTTTGTTGATTTCAATGTCATTCTGGTGCATACCACTACCACACTACGTAAAATGTGTGTTCAAGAAAAGACTGCACTTTTAAACAGCATAGCAGTCAGGGCATAATATGCTGCGACTAAGAACACCTAAATGAACTGTAGGTTCGATAACTCTACTATAGGTGAGTCCATTATGAACAAATAAGTCAACATGACAATTAGTTGAGCCTAACAGACCGCCAGTGATATATTAGTTGAATGTATTGCTATGAATAGTACAAAGATGTTTTAACGATTGCACTTGGACAGCAAAAACTTCAGGTAATAAGTTGCCCCAACAGAGCTAATATAATATTCTATATTCACCATCTCTACAGCTTTAGCTACTGACAATGTAGGCATCAATTGCTAAATTTTCAGTAAAAAAACTTATGAGAATATTTAACATATCAGCACTTATCAGGCAATGCATAATAGAACACCGTGTTAATGTGGCATAATTAAAAGAATGATGTGAAAATGTGCAATTTTCAATAAAGGTTTAAACACATTTCATCTCAATTTAAAATTGTTAAAGAACTAGTTCAGCCAAGGAACAACAAGGAATCTAATAATATCACAACTCATACTCCCACATTAGAAGTTTGTAAGTTTTACCTACAATTTAAATAGAAGAAAAAAATTGATTGTATTCCATGTTAATTTTGAATCCAAATAAATACTGAAACCTTTTAATGTCCTACCTGTCTTGGTGGAATTTTGTGCACAACCAGATGAACCCATTTCTGAACTGTAAAATACAACCTGAATGCAAGATTTTGCATTTAATGTGAATCATTACAGAATAACTTAATGAACTTAATTTAGGGAGAGACAAAGAATTAGCGGAAATGATTTGTGGTGTAAAACAATTTACAAAAAAACTTGAGTTTGGAAAACAAATCCCCGATACCACTTTTCCCTTCTTTATGAGAAGCTATTTGAAGATCTGTTGTAACCCTATTACAATGAGTATGTGCAAATAATTGCCTTTAAATTTCGTTTTTAAGATTTTGATGAAATCCAACAACTGGGGAAATTTGTTGAGTCACACTTTATAGAAATCAATATTGAGTAATTGGCCACTTGTGTTAGGCAGCACTTTGGCAAAGATGATGCTGCAACAGAAATGAAACTTACCATGTTTTTAACAATTTGACTTTAAAATCTTTGAGCCCAATAAAATACTGCTACAAATTGAATCATAACTTCCACAAAGCTGTGATAATCTACTCTCCTCAGAAAGACATACTCATAAAATGAATTTAGGGCCCATGACTTGACCACAAAGAAAATATTTGTATTCCTGTACCCATAAACTTCTGAAACGTTATATTACTCTAGTTTTAACAAAAAAATTTCAATTTTCATCAAATCACCCCTCATTTATCCCCAACCCCCTGAATCGATCTTACCCACAAATAATTCGAAGCATTCCTTTGTCGGGTGCTAACTGGATACCAAATTTTAAGAAGATATTTCAATCTGTTCGAAAATTATTGCGCCTACTAACAGACAGACATACAGGCCGACAGACCAACCGACAAAAAAATTGTCATTGCAGAATCAAGTTATCTATATGTCTTGAGACTGTTTACACGGATATTCCACCCCAACACATTCAACCCCTAATTTAATTTCAGCACAGAATACCAGATGTTTGATGAAATTGAAAGTTTTCTAATAAAGAAACCCTAAAACGTAGTATTACCTGAGTTGTAATGAAAAAATGTCACTTTCACCAAATCACCCCCTATTCATCCTCTACCCCGTAGAGCGATTTTACCCAAAAACAATCGGAACCGTATGTTTGTCGTGTGCTCATTGTATAGATAATTTGAAGACGATATCTCAATTCGTTCTAAAGGATGAAATTGAAAGTTTTCCAATAAAGAAACTCTAAAACGTAGTATTACCTGAGTTGTAACGAAAAAACGTCACTTTCACCAAATCACCCCCTATTCATCCTCTACCCCGTAGAGCGATTTTACCCAAAAACAATCCGAACCGTATGTTTGTCGTGTGCTTATTGTATAGATAATTTGAAGACGATATCTCAATTCGTTCTAAAGTTATAATGGCTACAAACAGATAGACCTACAGACAGACCTACAGCCAAAAAAAATCGTTTCCAAATCATGTTTTTGATATGTTTTGACACTTTTTACGATGTTTAAGTGAAAAAGCTTTTTGAAATATTTGTCGCTGACGCCATATTTCCAAACGTATTGACGATGTGGAAGTGAAATGTATCTAGACTTTAGTAATAAGTATACTTGGAGAACCCAAATCACCACAACACATATTTCAAAGACCTGACGATCGTTTCACTAACCAAGTTAGCGTCATCAGGGGATAAAAAATTCTGTAAGTCTACAAAAAACAAAAATTATAATAATAATCAAATGAAAACAGTTAAACGATTGCGAGAAAAGGATTGTTTTTATATAAAGGCAGATAAGGGCAATAAAGTTGTGATAATGGACAAAAGTGATTATAAAGAGCGAGTGAGTAACGCAATAGAGTCAGGGCCGTATAGAAAACTAGATAAAAATCCGTTCAGAATTTTTCATCCTCTGATGACGCTAACTTGGTTAGTGAAACGATCGTCAGGTCTTTGAAATATGTGTTGTAGTGATTTGGGTTCACCAAGTGTACTTATCAGTGCTCATCACGGGCTCCAGGTTTCACATAGTAGACTTAAGTAAGTTTAAGTCAAGACAAATATTTTGTTTTAGTTAGAGCTGATTTACGGATGAAAGCATTATTCATTTTGATCTATCCATGTGTCTGCATGACTTTTTTTGTCCCAATATAATAATGCTGCAAATTGATTCATAACTTCCACATAGCTGTGATTATCCACTCTCCTCAGAAAGGCATTCTCAATAAAATGAATTTATCCTCATTTATCCCCTACCTCCTGAAGCGATCATACCCAAAAACAATTCTAAGTGTTCCTTTGTTGGGTACTAAGTGGACGCCAAATTTGAAGATGATATTTCAATTCATCCGAAAGTTGTTGCGCCTACTAACAGACAGACGTAGAGGCCGACTGACCAACAGACAAAAAAATGCTCGTTCCAGTTTTCTATATGTTCTTTTTATTCCGTTTTAGGAAAAAAACTCCTAAATTTTTGTCACCGATATTCCACCCCCGCACATTTAACCCCTAATTTAATTTCAGCACAGAATATCAATTGTTTGATGAGATTTAAAGTTTCCTAATAACAAACCCTAAAACGTTATATTACTCGTGTTTTAACGAAAAAATGTAAATTTTCGCTAAATCACCCCCCATTTATCCCCTACCCCCTGTGGACCGATTTTACCCAAAAACAATCCGAGCCGTTCATTTGTTGGGTCCTAGCTGTATAACATATTTGAAGACGAAATCTCAATCCGTTTTAAAGTTATCGTGGCTACAAACAAACAGACATACACACTGACAGACAAAAAAAAATGTTCGTTTTTAAATCATGTTTTCTATAGGTTTTAACACTTTTTACAACGTGTAGGCGAAAAAAAATGTTTGAAATTTTAGTCGCCGATGCCATACTTCCACAGGTTGTGACGATGTGGAAGTAAAACTAATTAAGAGCAAATACTGTAAGTGACCTACAGATGAACGGGTGCGTTGAGCACCGCTCCATCAGGCGCTCTGGAAGTTCTCCTAAACATTGCACCTCTTCACATATGGCTGGAGAGGTAAGAAGGCTAGTTGGACAAGGTATAGACTTCAACAAACGGCTGACAGCATGCCTAAGGCAATCAGCATGGAAAGAACTAGACTCCTCGATGACATTGAAAGTCACAAGATTCTGGGAATGATTCAGATCTGATGCTTACAAAGATCTACAGAGACCTGTCTTTCAAGACCATCCTTCCGGGAAGGGAAACCCAGTCAAGGGCAGGAGCTGGCGCATATTGTAGCAGCGCCGATGCTAGAATATTATCTAGCCTCGGAAAGCATGCAACCATATACCAGGCAGAAGTATATGAATTTAAGGTGTGTGCGAGGGAGGTTAAACAAAGCCGTTGCACACAGAAATCAATCAGAATAATTTTAGATAGCCAAGCTGCTATAGAGGCACTTGGATCCTACCATTGCAATTCAAAAACGGTATGGAGTTGCTGTATTACCCGAAACGAACTGCTAGAATGGGGTGTCGCTGGTCTGGATATCGGAGCAGTTGAACCTTGATGGCAATGTAGCAGCCAACGCTCTTGCCAGGAGGAGTGCCAAGGAGTAGTATATCATACCAGAACATGCAATGGGGGCATCCTCCTTCACAGCGAAACGCACCTTAAAGAGCTGGACAGATGGGAAGACAATCAAACAATAGCAAAATCTGACAGAATTAGCACACTCTAAGACTTTCATAAATGGCCTTTCAGAGTTAAGCGCTAAAAGACTTCTACAGTTAAACAAGTAACAACTGAAAACTCTGACCGGCCTGTATACAAGATACTGCCACTTGCATCACCACATGCCCAGAATTGGGCTTCGACAAGAAACCAAGTATCGGCTGTGTATCAAGTGGCAAATCAGCAGAGCACGTGATATGTTCCTGTCCGGCTGCGGACAGGACAATACCCAACTTGCAGCAGAAGATCTGAAATCTTAGGCTCACAAAAATTATTGACCTCTCTGGACTTGTTGCATGAAATATAGGACAATTGGGCACAATAGACATTAAGGTCGCAGTGGAGGGGCTGTTATGACAACATAACCTAACCTACAGATGAACACTTGGGTAATTGTATTCAAATGACTGTAACTTACTATAGTGCCAACATAATATATTATCACTGGGTCCATCTCGTTATGTTATTTTAATCCTAATATGTTTTGTTTAAAGTAGTGTGTTAGATTTCATTATTTTTGTTGAATATTATTATGATTACTATGTATGTGTGTGTCATATGTAACGTATAGTAAAATAAAAATTGTGCTGCAAACCACAACCACATAGCTTTGGTAATTTATTCTCTTCAGAAAGACATTCTCATGAAATGCATTTAGGGCCCTTGACTTGACCACCAAAAAAATATTTGTATCCCTGTACCCATAAACTTTCGAAACGTTATATTACTCGAGTTTTATTTAAAAAATGTCAAATTGTGCCAAATCACGCTGTATTCATCTCCTACCCCCTGAAGCGATCTTACCCAAAAACAATTCGAAGCGTTCCTTTGTCGGGTGCTAACTGGATACCAAATTTGAAGATATCTCAATTCGTTTGAAAGTTATTGCGCATATTAACAGACAGACTTACATGCAGTCATACCGACAGATCGGCTGACCAACAGACAAAAAAATGTTTGTGCCAGAATCAAGTTTTCTATATGTTTTGAGACTTTTAGACTGTTATACTATTCGAGTTATAATGAAAAAGTGTCAATTTTCACCAAATCACCCCTCATTCATCACCTACCCACAAATTTGTAGACGATATCTCAATTTGTTCTAAAGTTATCATGGCTAAAAACAGACAGACATACTGACCAACTGACCAACAGACAGGCCGACAGCCTGACAGACAGAAAAAAAAAGAGTTTGTTCTCAAATCATGTTTTCTATATGTTTTGATACTGTTTACGTTTAAACGAAAAAATATATATCTTTCCTCTGATGCGATACTTCCATATGTTGTGACGATGTGGAAGTAATATGTATGTCGAAAAAATTTAATATTATTATTATTTGATTAAACAGGGTAAGGTGGGTCACTTTCTTTTCTAAAATTATTACAGTAGCTCATCATATTGAAAAGTTTGGTCACCCCTAATCTAAATAAATGCAATATATCATGGCATCTCAGTTTAATTTGTTGTTATCTCTTATTCAACAAAAAATTGGTTAACACTTTTGTACATTCTTTGGTGATCTTGCAGCATCTAGAAAATGCTGTATGGTGGGTGTATCCTGACCATGATTAACAGTATGTTATGTTGCTTACACTGCATACAGAAGGAAGCTAACGAGCATTGTGGTTTTAAAAGTGAGGTTACCTAAGGTGTTGGCGATGTGGCATTTTATCCCCCTGCCAAAAAAGAGTAACGCAACGAAGTGCGAGGACCATAAGCTGATCAGTCTAATAAGCCACACGTTAAAGATATTCCTCAAGATTATTCACTACAGAATTTCCATAAAATGCGAGAGAGGGGTAGGGTCCACACAATTTGGATTTAGAAGGGGACTAGGTACGAGAGAGGCTATAGTTGCAACTTAAGTATTGATCCAGAAATGCAACGACAAGAGGAAGGATGTGATGCTATGCTTCATCGACTACAAGAAAGTGTTTGACAGGGTCCAACACCACAAACTCATTCAAATTTTGAAGAGGATGGATATAGACCAGAAGGATATCTGCTGCATAGAAAGCCTTTATTGGAACCAAACAGCCGTAGTCAAGGTTGGCAATTAACACACAGAACCGACAAAGATCCTTAGAGGGGTCAGACAGGGATGTGTTCTCTCTCCACTCCTCTTCAACCTGTATTCTGAAAGCATCTTTCAGGAGGCGCTCGAAGAACGCGACCTAGGCATTAAGGTGAATGGGGTGTGGATCAACAACATACGGTTAGCAGACGACACAGTCCTAATTGCAGACAACATGAAAGACTTGCAGCATCTTCTTAAGGCTATAGGCGACAGTAGCAAAAACTTGGGCCTTAATATCAACACCAAGAAGACAAAATTCATGATAGTTTCTCGCAAGCCGGAAGAACATCTAAATGCAAGCCTAACACACAACATATCCCCAGTAGAACGGGTATATAAATTTAAATATTTAGGCACGTGGCTGTGTGAAAACTGGATGTCTGAAACGGAGATCAGATGCTGAATCGAAATGGCCCGAAACACATTTATGAAATTCATGAAATTTCTTACCAACACTGATTTTGACTTCAACCTAAGAATTAGATTTGTAAAATGTTATGTGTGGTCAGTATTACTATATGGTGTGGAGGGCTGGACGCTGAGGGTGAATACCATGAATAGACTTGAAGCCTTCAAAATGTGGACATACAGACGTATACTAAAAGTCCCATGGACGGCCAGAAAAACAAACGAGGAGATCCTAAGAACGGTTAAAAGAGAATGTAAACTGTTGAACACCATCAAGCGCAGAAAAACAGCATATCTGGGCCACGTAATACGGAATGAAAGATACCAATTCCTACAATTAGTAAACGAAGGAAAGATCGAGGGGAAGAGAGGAGTCGGCAGGAATAGGATGTCATGGCTCAGAAACGTGAGACAATGGACAGGACTAAAAACTGTAGGAGACCTATTCAGCGCCATCAGAAATAGGGAAGAATGGGCACATGTGATCGCGAATATCCATTAATGGATAAGCAACAGAAGAAGAGGAAGAAAATGTGGCATTGTTTTCGTTTGTAAGATGTTCCTCTAAACATTTTGTCGAGAATTGACCATTTGACGCAAATTTTTTACATCGTGTTTATTTGAACTGTTACCTAGTGTGTTATTGATCATTTTTTGACCATGTGCAGATAAGTGATTTTTTTCCTAGAACAGTGACTGTAATCAAGTATTATTTCTGAACGTCATAACTTCTGGGTTCGACATGATTAAAAGGGAATAATTAAAAGGCTTTCACTACCAGATAATCGTTTTATTCTCAACCCTACGCGTTTCGGCCCATTATTGGGCCACCTTCAGGGGTTTAGACTGATTCCTGTCTTAGTTACAGAAAAGTGCTACATGAAATGTTACCAGGGTTTGGTTTTTCATCTATTGTCTTCAGGTTTCCAAACGAAAACTGTATAGAACAAGAAAGCAGGAACATCACAAGACTTAAAGTAATCGGAGGATGAATGCAAATGACGCTTTTTTTTACTTTTTAATTTTTATCAGACGACAAGATGGAGTCCGGATCTTCAGAGATCTGATTGTAGTCTAAACCCCTGAATATGGCTCAATAATGGGCCGAAACGCGTAGGGTGAAGAATAAAACAATTGTCTGGTAGTGAAAGCCTTTTAATCATTCCCTTTTAATCACTGTAATCAAGTGTCTTTTGCAATAAAAACACAATAACCAATTGCAAACGAATTCAAAATTGTGTAAGCACATGTGTCAAGAGTGGAAATGTTACTAGTCATAATCTTGAATGTCAGCTGTGAGCATGCACCCTTTTTGCAGAACGGTTGGCAACCTCTTACCTAAATAAATGCAACATTTCGTAGAATACCAGTGTCACCTGTTGATTTATCGCCATTCAACAAAAATTTGGATAATACTTTCTTAAAAAAAAATTGGGATTTTGCAACATCTTAGTAAGCTTGTATGTTAGGTGTATGCTAGGTGCATCCTGATCATCATAAAAAGTATGTTATGTTGCCTACACTGCATACAGAAATCGGCTGACCAGCATCATGGTATTAAAAGTGAGGTTACCTTAGAGTTTGGTAAGGTGGTATTGTATTTAGTTGTAAAATGTTAGGCACCTTAAGACTTTTATCGAGCTTGACCATTTAAGGCTGCTTTTTTAGAACTTGTGAGTTGAACTGGTAGTATATTACTGATCATTGGTTTATCGCGGGCAGGATAAGTGTTTTTTTCCTGGAAAAGGGAGTCCAATCAAGTGTCTTCTGTGATAAAAACATTGTAAAGAAGGAGAAATAACAGATAGGTTACAAATTTTGCAAGCACCTGTCTGTAGATTGGAAACGTTTTAGTCTTTAGGTATCAGCTGTGAATATGCACTGTCTCTAATATAAGCCTGCAAATGAAACACTAAATTCAACCCAATAATTAATAAAAAAGCTTATTCCCATCACAATCACAAACAGAATGGCCATCAGCAAAGGCTTATACATGGCTATGTAGCAGTCTGTTTAAATATCTGCAACTCTTCTAGTACTCAAAAATTGATTGCAGATGGATTAGTTGTACATTGTCCTTGAAAATGGGCTAAAATCACACCCGCTTTGGCAAAGAAGAGCCTTGCTTGCTGGTAAAAAAAGTGCCTAGACAAACAAAAACACAACGTTAACAGTAAAGGTCCTACTGAGAAATACAAAAACGAGATAAAACTCTTAGCAGATACATAAAAAATATTATCAAACTGAAAAAAGAAATGCATAGTTCCAATTTCCCGATCCTGCCAGGGCAGTTGTATCATACAGAAGAGCCACAGCTTATCGAACAGTAAAACTTTCAAGTGAAACATTCTTATTCCTCACAAATTTAGTAACATGCAATATGAAATTCAGTGAAAGTGACTGACAAAACGCAACCCATTTGGGTCAAAAAACCTTTCAGGCTTCTATCATTCAACATTCCAGAGATGTTTCCAGAGATAGCAACTGAAGAATGCCAATATAAATATATGACATATGGGAGACAAAGATAATTGTTACACAACTAGTCAACTACAACGAGAAATGACGAGGCATATCCAAATGACATGTTGGATGATGAAGAATTATATTCTACAGAAAACACATCATCCAATAGTAAGTGTTATGTCAATAACACCTTTATCCATATACACAATGACAGAAAGTCAAATGTCATTTATGTACTTGTCATTGTTTGAGGTTAGTTTACTATGAAGTGACGCAAAAGCATGTATAACTTTCAGAAATACAAACATTATTATTAATTATTAATGTTGCTATAAATTAGAATTTGTTAACAATGCTTTCCAGAGTGCAACTAATGGTGAAATTAGTGAGAGATGGTGCGGAGAATATAAATAATTTACTAGGTAAGTGTTTATTTGAAAACTAGCACAATCATGTTTGGTTATGTTTCTTAAGATTTTGTAAAACACTAATCCTATTTCTTCGCTATTTTTTTTGACAGAAAATACCCCACCAAAACTTGCATAGCTGAGTTTAGAAGTGGAAAAAGCTTTAGATTTGAATTCTGTCATTTCATTCAGCGATGTATATGATGGCTCCAGTGATTTTTTTCCTTATTCAAGCGGTATTACAGACAGCAGTGATTCTGAAAATGTTACTTTTCAATCATATGATGAAAGCAACATTAATAATTTATTACATACAGCAAATTCTGGTGATAGTGATAAATAAAATCTGGATCTAAATGAACATTCAAGATAACCATCTCGGTATGTAACTATAAAGGCGGAAAAAGGGAAAAAGAACGTATTTGAACTAGAGGTCTGCGAACCCATGTTTTGTTCGAACTGAACTATGAACGAACCCAAGCAAATATGTTGCCTCGAACTTCGAACCTCTGAAATAACCAAAATTCTTCAGTGTTCATATATGATTTCCTTAAATACCAAATTTAGGAATATTGTAACATACAATATTTGATATGTAAAAGATTCCCATTCTTTTTACAAAAAGGAAGAGTTCGACAAATTTACAGGTTGGTTGGGTGAAAATGCCTTCCGGTGTGGAGATGGGTCAACGTTAAATCAAAAATACAAAAACAAAAAATATTTGAAACTTTTAGATTTCTAGATCTATAGGTAAGCTCAATTATAAATATGCTGTTGTTGTTTGGCATTGGCTAGGCAGTTTTAGCAAACAAATTGAGAGGTTTCAAAGTGAGCATGATAGGTATAAAATAACCACTTAAAATTTGAACTTAATATATTATATATTATTCTTATGAAAATTCACTACCATAACGCACTTGCTGCTTCCCGTAATTGTCTCCTGATTGTGAATATGTAACTGTTTTGGCTCATTGTGAAATAAAGCATGTTCACACCAGTGTTTTCCAAAGACAATCTGCAATTATCCTAATAAATTCTGAATATTTACATTACCGATCGTCTGCGAACGCCGCCTCATAATGTTGTTACTGAAAAAGGTGTTGGGAGGCTAGGATATATAAGAAAAATAATTCTATGATTGCTAAATGGCTCCATCGTGTTAGTGAAACCACTAACCAAATTAGCGTCATCAGAGGGTGGAGAATATCTTATAATAACCCAGATCTCCATGCTTGAGCTTGGGCGAGCAGTCTGTATATTATACAGAATATACTATTTTTAAGGTTGTCAGTTTCAAAACATATAGCCAAATAGAGGAATTACTATGGTATCAAAAAAAATTGGTTCCAGATAGCAGTCCAATAAAAATAAAGTACTTTATTCCAGAGATGGATTATCCTTAAATTGGTCAGAATTATCGCAACTGGCAACAAGGAATGTACAGCTAAATTTCAGTCTATCTTTGAATATACCTAGTACGTTCGATGCAGCAATTCTTGTAAACAATTCTGTTAGCTTTACCTATGGATGCATAATTAAAAAGGTGATGTGACAAACCCCTGACATGTTTTCGCCGAAAGTTTTAGACTCTGAGAGAAGGATAAACAATGCACTACTGTTTAAGAATATACAATTGTATTATGTGGCTAACCTCAAAGTTTGAAGACGACACCCTCAGCCGCGCTAGAGTTCTTGCTGATGTCACGACCGCTCCCCATTTGTATCAGAAGGGACGCTATGGCGTCGCATATCAGAATGCGAGACTCCGGAAACTGGTGTGGTGAGGGAGTAATCAGAGGACAACCAAAGTTGCTAAGGAGGTGAAAAAGGAAATTTCAATTTCTACCATCTAAGTACGAAATGCAGAGGATTATATCAAGCTGTGCCCTCAGGAAGGATCAATGGAGGGATTATGAGGTTGCATTCCAAACTGCTAGCTGCTGTCTGTTTTACTGACAGATCACGGCTGGAGGATCAGCACTCCTCCGGTGGGGAACATACATCCATGGCCTGGGGGTGCGTGAGAGTTATGCTCTGGATGCATATACAACAGCATTCAAAACAGAGGTATAGACTATTTTGTCTGTCGCTACTCGACAGGATGTGAGGATGAGGCCCGAGGAATGTGTATACATTTGTTTGGATAGTCAGGCGGCCCTCATGCGGTCTGCACACCCAAAATTAGATCACTGCACCAGCATTCGTCTAAGATTCAGCACACTCCTGAACCAGAGTGTGCTGACGCTCTTGGGTGGGCTGTCCAGGACAAAGGAGGTACAACTCATGTAACATCCAGGATACTGTGGCGTGGTGAGTGACCTCGCAATGCACAGTTCGCAGCGGCTGTTCTGTGACCCGGAGCCTGCTATAGGCGTAAGTAGGAAAGTGGTCTCCGATGCCCTAGATAGATGGACTGAGAAGGCCATGGAGGACTGGAGGTCGGTCAGTGGCTGTAGACAAGCAAGGGTCTTCGTGGAGAGAGCAGAAACAAGACACTCTGGCTTCTTGGTAGGAATTGGTTTGCGCTTCACCACATAATTGGGGTGGTAACTGGCCACTGCATTCTCAGAGGACACCTTACATTGGTCGGTGTCGGGGGTGATCCAATTTCCCATGAATGTGGTGAGACTGAAAAAACGTTTTACCAACACCTGGGTGATTGTAAGGCTTTTGGGAGTCTTCGAACAGAATTGTTTGGTTCGAGGACTCTACAAAGGAGCCAAGTAAGTTCTGTCCAATGGGAGACAGTCATGACCTTTATTTCGAGGTCGAGGTTTGGTGATGTAACCGAGAAGTAGGACATAGTTGCTGACTGTCGAGGTTGGCAAAAAGAGCCCGATGTGGTCTAGTAGCCTGACACTAGCCTCCCCACCATTGCTACTTCTAGTACTAACCTCAAAGTTTATTTAATTTGAGTGGTTTGATGTATTAACTACACAAGCTATGATAAATTGACATTTTTTAGTCATAACATCATGTGGAAAAGTTAAGTAGAAAGAGTAGATATATTTAATGATACTATTACTTTTTATGAATTTACTTGCTTTAAAACATACATTTTTTTACTTATTAGTGTTCTTAACATCGTTTTCGCTATAATCATTAAAAAATTAAACTCAAATTGAGTGAAGAAAAACTGATCATGTGAAATTAATAATATTTAAAGCGTTTGCATTTAATTAACAAAGGGGACTTTATTAAGCTACACTATGTTAAACATAGTGAATAATATTTGTTTAGTAGTAACAATTTCCAAAACTTACATCCATAATAATTATAATAAAACTTTAATTGTAACCAACTATTTATTTTCAAGCTATTTTATACTTTTTAAGGTTGTTTACAAAAATCAATGTTTTTTTGAATATTTAAAGGTTTTATACAATATATTCTCTACTAACTTCTTTAATGGATTATTCTCTGATCTATGTGCATTTATACTCAATTATTATATAAAACAATATTTAAAACAAGCATTTATTGCCACAAAATTCAAATACACGAGTTATGTAATAAGGCGGTCTGTGTGATCACAATTATATCAATGCTGGTTCAGGAGTGCGCTGACGCTCTTGCTGAGCTGGCCAGGACAAAGAAGATACAGCCTATGTGGGTTCCGGGACACAGTGATGTGGCAGGGAATGAGGTGGCAAGTGACCTTGCAGAGTTAGCTTCACGGTGGTCATTCTGTGGCCCGGAGCCTGCTATAGGCATAAGTAGGAAGGTGGTCTCCGATGCTTTAAATAGATGGACAGAGGCCATGGAGAAGCACTGCAGGTCGGTCAGTGGCTGTAAACGAGAGAAGGACTTCGTGGAGACGCTGGAGATAAACAAGGCTGTCTGGATTCTTGGTATGAGTCATACTGCACTTCGCTGTATCATTGGGGTGCTAATAGACCACTGTAGTCTCAGACGACACCTTAAAATGGTAGGTGTCAAGAAGTATCCGATTTGCCAAGAATGCGGTGAGACTGAAGAAACATCTTACCACTACCTGTGTCAATGTGAGGCTTTTGGGGGTCTTCAAACAGAAATGTTTGGACTCCTACAGAGGAGTCAAGTAAGTTCCGTTCAATGGAAGACCATCATGACCTTTATCTTGAGATCAAGGAGGCATGGTGACGAAACCGAGGATGGGTGGGGCATGGTTGCTGAATGCCGAGGTTGGCAAAAAAGGTCTGATGTTGCCTACTTGCCTGGCGCTAGCTTCCTCACCATTCCGAAAAAAATATCATATGTAGTATCTTTACCTAAATGGATCTTCGCAAGGGTGTCTTCCCTCCACTCTTTTAATTTGGTTTTGTGCCATAGTCTAAAATTCCCAACTTAGCTTAATGTACCACTGCTGGTACATTAAGGTTTTAATCATTGCTTCATGAATCAGAAAGATGTGAAGTTCGTGTGTCAACTTTTTGTGACACTGACAGCTGCACTGTGGAGAAATTGTATATGTGTAGTACAAGCGTATAATTGCGTCTCTGTAGCAACAAGCTAATTGCCAGTTTATATCGCTACCCTTCTCTCCTGTGCACAGACCACAATCAGATACAATATTTGATGCATTCCAAGTATTGGATGTCGGCTTACTTGCCTAATTATGAATCCATGGTTTTGCCAAACTATGTTTAGTTAAAACTCTAGATTGCTTAAAGGGCAGTTATATAGATCTTTTAAACTATTTGAATAAGAAATAACATAAATCAAGCTTTGTTTGACGCCATGCATTAGAGCCTGAACAAAGCAATTTTCCCCATAACCATCAATATTTGTGAGAGACATGAACAATGACACCACACACTCAAATACACAAAAAACTCTAAATTGCTCAAAGGGTAGTTATAGAGACCTTTTAAACCATTTGAATAACATAAAACATAAACCAAACTTTCTTTAATGCCATGCATTAGACCCTGAACAAAGCAATTTTTGCCATAACCATCAATATTTGTGAGACACATTAACAATGACACCACAGCCTCAAATACACAAAAAGCTTTTCCCTTTTTAAAAGAAAGTTAATGAAAAATAACACATAAATAAAAATAAAAACAATTTATTAACAAAATATTCCCAATACAAAGCAAATGATAATTTCCTGATCACAGTCTTTCACACAGGTGAATATAAATAATAATGGACAGTATCAAGACTGACCTTTTGAGATTTCCCAGAGCTTTACTTTTCTGTCGGCTCCACCTGTTGCTACTAATCCTTCAGAAGGACTCCATTTGACAGCGTTAACTTCACCTTCATGAGCATCCTAAATAAGAAAGACTAGTTACAATACACAAACTTAAAAAAATTGAAAATTAAAATTAAAAGCACAATTTAATGGTAGTGATATAAATGGTCAGCAAGCATTATTTCACCTATTTCAGAATACGGCATTTACTATTATTAAGTATGTGACTGAACGCAGGAAGAGTATGTTGGCTAACTTTTATGGTTGCCGTGTCATGAATACTAAATATCGGAGGTTGTCCCTTTTTTTGCAGCAGTTCCATTTGGAGTAACGATCGTGAATACTGTTTAAGATACTTCATTAGTGCTATACAGGGAGAAGTGAAAGGGTATGTATGGATGTGTAGGTAACGTGCGATTGTCAGAATGTGTAATATATACCAGTTTGTGTGTATGTGAGTGTGCTACTATTTGTGTGTATGTATGTGGAAGCATGTATGTGTATTCTATATGTGCTTAACGCAGAAATAAAATACGCAGGGAATGAAGAATAAATAGGATAGATTATTGTGTTGGTGAGATAGATGGAGAGGAGGGGATAAAGATCGATATCATGTCATTTGCTTGTGAACTGTGGAGGGTGGATCAGCCAGAAGGAATGGGTAAGATAAGGCAGCAGAACATATTATGGGACTTAATTAATTTTTTTTGGAATATTTTCATGTTTTTAATATTTCAGAGCACATACCAAGTTATTAAACTTAGGTGCTCTGTTTCTTTTGTATTTTATAAGGAGAAAACAGTTTTCAGTGTTTGTAGGTTTAGTGATGGTTAATTTATGAATATATATATATATATATATATATATATATATATATATATATATATATATATATATATATATATATATATATATATATATATATATATATATATATAGTGTGTCCACGGATTGAGTGTGGGTAAGGTATAAGTGACAAAAAAATTTCAAATTAGATTATCGGGAAATCGCTCCTGCTTTGTCTTAAACTGAGATGTTGAGAAAATGAACAAAATCAATTAATATACAGGGTGGTTTATATAATTGATGTACTGAAATGTATTAAGAGTAAACTACCTTCGTTTATGAAGATACCGCAAAAAGTTATTAACAAAAATTGTTTAGAATTAAAATTTATGACAGGCTCTCAATTTTCAAACAGATCAGCCTACTATGAATTTTTTTTTAGCTGCGACTTTATTTAAATGACGTTCGACGGCTTCTGTGATTAGGTGTACTTTAAAAAATATTTAAAACGGTATTAAAAAAAAAGTCTTTACCATAATTAAACTTGGGGTAGGTTTGCTTTCATCTCAACCAATAAAAAAAGTAAAGTAAACGCACAATTGGACATTCGAAGCAATAATTGGCGAGTTGCATGGCTACTTGAGCTCTTCCTTGTTGTTCGTTTCCCGGGATACTACTTATTTGGAAAATTGAAACGTCAATTTTATTTGTCACGAACGGCAAGCTTCTGTATTCAAAAATGTTAACAACAGAACAAAATGTGTTTATTGTGCAGTGCTATGGTTTGGGTGAAGAACATTCTTATCAGGGAGTGATAAGAAAATTCCTTGAAAGCTGTCCAAATTATTTGGTTTCCGCTACTGGTGTAAAAAAAAATTTATGCATACTGGGAGTGTTTTAAATGTTAAGAAGACAAAATCCGACCTAAATGAAGAAGACAATGATCCAGCTGCATTAGCTACGGATTCTGTTAGGTGTTTTCCGAAATTATCATTAAGAAGGGCATTAGAAATTGGCAATATTAGCAAATCGCATTTGCAACAAATTTATCGTACCAACAAGGTAAAACCTTTCAAAGCAAAACTTATGCACACTTTGGAAGTAAATGACGAGTCAAAACGATTAGATTTTTGTTTATGGTACGGCGAGCAATATCTACAAAATCACAATTTTGGCAGAAGTATTATTTTTTCGGACAAATCCACTTTCACCACTAATGGGGTGGTAAATTCCCAAAATGCACGGCATTGGTCTATGGAGAATCCAAATTATAGAGTTAATTGCAGAAGACAATGCCATAAAAAAGTAAATGTGTGGTGTGCTGTTCTTACACTGGAATAATTGGGCCATATTTTTTTGAGCGGAATATGAACCAGTACAGTTATCTGGAAATGCTGGAAAATATTCTTCAAGAGCATTTGCATAACATGTCACTAGAAGATAGACAAACAGCATACTTTCAGCATGACGGCCACCCGAAAATGGTTAGATCACGAATTTCCTGGGCGGTGGATTGATCAATATGGGCCAATACCTTGGCCTCTGAGAAGTCCCGATCTTACCTTAATGGACTTTTATTTATGGGGCTATCTCAAACAGAAAGTCTACGCGGCTCCATTAAGCAACGATCTTGATTTGTTGAAACTGAGGTTGAGAGAGGCAATTGGCGGTATTCCAATTCAACATATTCAAAATGCCTACAAAGCATTTACTAAACGGGCTGAGTTATGTGTATCGGTTGGTGGCAGCATATTTGAATAATTTCTTTATTTTTCGTTGTTCGTTTTGATTTTTGTAGCAATAAGTGTTTTGTATTTTACTAATAAATTATTATTTAACATTGCATGGTTACTTACTTTGCGGGGTGTAAAGTTAGTTCGCCTCCACGTGGTGCACCCTGGATAGCGTCTACTATTAGACGTGAACTAAATGAACTAACCAAACCGTAACCTTCCTAGTCATGTCTTAGGAGGGCCGGGAATGCTTGCCTTAATTGGCCGGCATTGCGAGGAGAGTCCTCTATAAAAAAACCCACATCGCAAGGTCGTTGGCGGGTTGGTGCCGAGGCGATGATGCTTCTGGCCGATATGGCCGAGCATTGGCAGGTTGGTAATTCTGTCGCTAACGTTAACCCTCCCCAGGGAAACCGGGCGACCTCCCTGTGTAAATGCCTATTCATGGGATGCGGGGCTCTTCCATGGAGGTCTATTTTCCCTTGCTGCTCGTGGGACCAAACATGGACACGACTTACACAGACCCAATAGAGGAGGTGGCAGGATTCAACCTTCCACTGGAACCTCCAGAGGGAAAAAACAGGGGAAAGGAAAGTCCACCCCTAGGACGACTACCAAAGGTAGACCCTCCTATAGGAAGCTTGGTTATCGAGCTCCTAAAAAGGAGGAGGAACCTGCACCATAATTCCCTCTTCCTTTAAGCTCCTTAACCTACTCCTTTATCCTCTATACACTCCTATATTCCTACCCCAATGCCCACCAACTTAAGGTGCATTCAAGCTAATCTGCATCATGCTAAGGCTGCGACATACCTCCTTAGCATGAAATTAAAGGAAGAGCAAATAGATATTGCTCTTCTCCAAGAGCCCTGGACCGCTAATTCGGAACGAACTAAAGGGCTGGGTAACACTTCTGGTAAGATAGTAGAGGTGGGCTCTGGTACTAAACCCAGAGCCTGTATCTGGATCAGAAACAACTTGCAGTATTTTACACTTTCAGAGTACTGCACCAAGGACATGGCATCCATCCATCTCGTGATCACATCCGGGGGGACTAGGCTGGAAGTAGTGGCCTGTTCGGCCTATTTCCCTGGAGAGAGAGATGCAGAACAACCACCTCCAGCAGAAGTGCGGAAATTGATCGCCTACTGCAAGAGGAACAATTATCACCTCGTAATGGGGTGTGATGCGAACTCCCATCACTTGGCTTGGGGGAGCACGGACACTAACAGACGAGGTGAATCATTATTTGAATACATTTTAGGGGAGGAGCTGGTTGTCAACAACATAGGCTCGGAACCCACCTTTCTTACAGCTAACCGGAGAGAGGTTTTAGATCTTACGATCAGCTCAAGGCTTTTGAGCTCAAAAATCCTCAAATGGAGGGTGTCGTCTGAACCCTCATGTTCAGACCATGCCCATATCCTATTTGAAATTGAAACAGGCCCTAGACCTGTGTTAGAGTATCGGGACCCGAGGAGGACGGATTGGGAGGGATACAAACAGTCCCTCGCCTGCAGACTTGGGTCCGCAATCCCCACAGTGAGGGATCGTGATGAGATCGAGATTGCGGCCGAACAGGTTAGGGAAGCTGTGGTCTCTGCCTATCACGAAAACTGTCCACTGAGGTCAAAGAAAGACAGTCGGGGGTCTACTTGGTGGAATAATAACCTCGATAAACTACGAAGAGAAGTTAGACGTCTCTTCAATCGTGCTAAGATTACAGGCAACTGGGAGCAATATAAAACTGCTCTAACGCATTATAATAAAGAGATCAGGAACGCTAAGAGGGAGTCCTGGAGGAGGTTCTGCGGGGACATTAATAATGTGCCCAGCAGCGCCAGAATCCACAGGATTCTCTCACGCGACCGTGTACAGGAACTGGGATCGATAAAACGACCAGATGGTTCCTTTACTGAATCTCGGAAAGAAACGTTAGAGCTCTTAGCACACACACACTTCCCAGATTGTCTGATCCTGAGCAACGGTGAGGTCCTACCAGCTGAGGGACGATCTAAACGCCCCCAAAGGGAGGACTGGCTAGTTGCTCGGAGAATAGTTACAGCCTCGGCAGTGGAGTGTGCTGTGAATCATTTCCAGCCATTCAAGTCGCCAGGGGAGGATGGGGTGGTACCGGTCCTACTACAAAAGGGACTGGAGATTCTCCTACCCTTCCTTATCAGGCTGTTCAGAGCCAGTCTGGCCTGGAACTATATTCCTTCCAGCTGGACGGTGGTTAGGGGGGTTTACATTCCCAAATTGGGACGTAATGACCTCCTACCTACTTCACTGAGACCTCTCAGTATTACATCATTCCTCCTGAAGGGATTGGAAAAAATACTGGACGGACACATTAGGGGGAACATCTTACCCAAGAACCCCCTAAATACCCACCAGTATGCCTATCAAACTGGCAAATCAACTGAGTTAGCGCTCAATAACCTCGTCGAGAAGATCACACACTCTCTGGAAAATGGAGAGGTTGCGGTGGCGGCATTTCTCGACATAGAAGGAGCATTTAATAATGCATTACCGATCTCCCTCTACGAGGCCACTATCGCTAGGGGGGTGGAATCTACCATCTGTGGCTGGATCGGAAACATGCTGCACAATCGGACCATTATTACCTCATTACGGGGAGAGGTGGTCAGCGTTAGGGCTGCGAGAGGGTGTCCTCAGGGGGGCGTTCTATCCCCCCTGTTGTGGTCCCTCTTTGTGGACGACCTGCTGGCTATCCTCGGACTCTGGGAGGTTGAGGTCCAGGCGTATGCGGATGATCTTGTCATAATGGTTAGAGGCAAATCTGAGGAGGAACTGTCTAGTACTCTTCAAGAAGCACTAAATGTAGTCAATGATTGTGCCGTAGGGAACAGATGTCTGTGAACCCTTGCAAAACGATCATTGTCCCGTTCACCAGAAGAAGAAGGTTGGACAAATTAAAACCACCTAATCTTATGGGGGAAAACATTCCATTTTCGGACCAAGCAAAATATCTGGGAGTTATCCTAGATAAGAAGCTCAACTGGGACAGACAGTTAGAAAATGTTATCCGCAGGGCTAAGATGTCCCTGTGGACCTGCCGGAGAATCTGTGGGAACAACTGGGGAACAAACCCCCAACAGATGTACTGGCTCTATGTAGTGGTTATCAGACCTATGATAACATATGGAGCCATAATTTGGTGGCCTAAGGTGCTACGTGGTACCGCGAGGGCCAAACTGGCTCATCTACAGAGACAAGCATGTCTGATGATAACGGGAGCGATAAGCACCGCACCATCAGTCGCTCTGGAGGTCCTCCTCAATATTCCCCCACTTCACATATGGTTGGAGAGGGTGGCGAGGTGGACAACGTACAGACTAAAACAAACGGCAGATAACATGCCGAGGGAAGTCAGTCTGAGGGGGTCCGGACTCCTTGATGACAGTGATTGTCACAGGATTCTGGGAATGGTCTCGGACTTGATGCCTACAAAAATCAGCAGAGATCTGTCTTTCAAGACCGTCCTCCCGGAAAGGGAGGACTGGGACCGGAACCACTCGACCCTGTTGAGAGCGGACCTCTGCTGGTACTCTGACGGCTCCAAAACCAATATGGGAGTAGGAGCCGGCGCATATGGGGGCAGCACCGATGCTAGACTATCAGCTAGCCTCGGCAAGTACGCAACCATACACCAGGCAGAAGTTTATGCCATCGAGATGTGTGCAAAGGAAAGCTTAAAAGACCTATGCACAAACAAATCGATAAAGATATTTGCAGATAGCCAAGCTGCAATAAAGGCTCTTGGTTCCTACCGTTGCAATTCAAAGACGGTATGGAGTTGTAAATCTGCCCTTAACGAATTGGGCAGCTGTAATGAGGTGTCGCTGGTCTGGATACCGGGTCACTCGGACCATGATGGCAACGTTGCGGCAGACGCGCTTGCCAGGAGTGGTGCCCAGTGTGACTTTGTCGGACCAGAACCGGTGCTGGGAATAACATCTTGCACAGCAAAACGCACCTTAAAGACCTGGACAGATAGAAGGACAATTCAATATTGGCAAAATCTTCCAGGATTAGCTCACTCTAAGGCCTTCATAAATGGCCTGTCTGAGTCAAGGGCTAAGAAACTTCTAGAGTTGAACAGACAACAACTGAGTACTCTAGTCGGCCTGTATACAGGACACTGTCGCTTGCGGCATCACATGCACCGTATTGGGATCGGTCAGGAGACCGAGTGCCGGCTGTGTATGGAGGATGACGAAACAGCAGAGCACGTGCTGTGTTCCTGTCCGGCAGCGGATAGGACTAGACACCTGCTCTTTGGCAAGGTAAAGCTTGCTCCAGAGGATCTGGATCAACTTTCGCCCGCAAAGGTTATCGACCTCTGTAGGAGGCTGGATTTGTTGGGCGAAATATAGACATTAGGCGTGAGCCACAATAGACCTTATGGTCGCGGTGGAGGGACCGATATGGACCACTCACAACTAACCTAACCTAACCTACTTACTTTGCGCACCTGCGTTCAGAAAACCACAGGTAAAAAGCTCCATGTTGATAGGGAAAAAATGTTAATATTTGCTTGAAAATTCAAAGTAGACTGATCTGGCTTAAAATTGAGAGCCTGTCATAAATTTTAATTCTAAACAAGTTTTGTTAATAACTTTTTGCCGTATCTATATAAACGAAGGTAGTTTACTCTTAACACATTTAATTAAATCAGTTATAAACCACCCTGTATATTAATTGATTTTGTTCATTTCCTCAACATCTTAGTTTAAGACAAAGCAAGATCGATTCCGAGAATATCATAATCTAATTCAAAAATTTGTTGTCACTTATACCTTACCCACACTCAATCTGTGGACACATATATAAATAACTTTATATATATATATATATATATATATATATATATATATATATATATATATAGATATATATATATATATATATATATATATATATATATATATATATATATATATATATATATATATATATATATATATATATATATATATATATATATATATATATATATATATATATATATATATATATATATATATATATATATATATATATATAAATAACCTCAAAATTTTAACATGTCTCGTGCTATCCTGTTTTTGGCATTGATTTTCAACAGTTAGCTATTTTACTGCAAAAAAATCTATTGACAAAATGAAAGAAGAACTTTTCCGACTAACTGCGAAGTGTTATAAATCGGAAGAACTACCCAGCGAGTTTATGAAGAGTAAGAGTATTGTAGGATTCAGTCTTTGCATATCCGAAGAGTAGAATTACGATTTTGACATTTCGTTCTATCAACAAGCTGACTGTCATGAAACATGCTGACAGTTCATGAAATAAGATTACATGCCAAAAGTATGAAGCCCTAAGAGAAGAGACGTCAGCGGCAGGCGAGAAGTATCAATTTAATGTTTGACTGTTTGAGTTGAGTTTTGTCATTTTTTAATTGTGTAATAAAGGTTTGTAAAGTGTAATGTTTCGCTAAGTTGTGCTTATTAACCCTAGACAAATTAAAAAATGTCTACAGTATTACTACTGCAAAAACAATGATGTGCAAAAATGCAACCTGTACAGAACAATAAATGTGCACACTCGTGTGACGAAGATTCAACTAATATAAGTGAAAAATGGAATAAGAGGCAAAATTGAAAGCTGCCTTGATGAAGATCAGTTCAGATTTAGACCCTTCCAAGGAACTAGAGAATAAGTATTAAAACAATAATAGAAAGCAAGCATGAAAGAAACACATACATGCCTTTATTGCTTTGGTACATCTGGTAAAAACATCCAATAATTTGGATACAAAAATATTGTTTCATGTGATTAAAAGAGCTGGATTGGGATATGGTCGACTTAACATCAACTTCACACCAACTTCTTATTAACGAAATTATAACAGAACATGGCCTAAAATCAGTTGTACACACCTTCATAAAGTTAAACAATGTGGTAGATTTCGTTTTTACCAACCTTTCAATGATAACAACACTTAAAACGTTTTGAGTAGCAACAAAAACGTATATTTTTGTATTTGAGGTTATAGCTGTTGTTTCATTGACATATTTGATGCAGATAGGCGGTGTTGTCAGATTCGAAGTTATTTTGTTATTTCTGGGGAGTACGTTTTTTAGTTTCAGTGAACTCTATTCCAACAAAGAGTACACTGATATTGGGAAATTTTCAGTTGTAACTATGGCACAATGATTAATAAAAGTGAAAACTTGTATTCTTTCTCAGTTTGTTGCTTTCTTTGACAAAAATATGGAAGTGCAAAACATTGATGATGTTATCAAATTATACAAAGGAATTGCCAAGGAGTGGGTTATCCAGAAATTTCGAAATTTTCGGGACGTCGTCTCCTGGAAGTTGCTACAACACAATTTACTTGTACAGTTTGGTATGGTTTTATTATCCCTTATAACCGTCTTGACAGATCCAAATTTCAGTAGGAGAGGGGCATGTGGTGCAGATTGATGAATCTGTGATTACAAAGAGAAAATACCATCGGGGCCAGATTGTTCGAGCCAGGTGGGTATTGGGGATCTATGACACCGCCAGGAAGAGGGACTACATTGTCTATGTACCAAACTGGAGATCCGATACAATAATCCCCATAATTCAAGGGTTGCGGTTATTGGCTTTGAAATATGGATGGCTGAATCGAGAGCATATCGCATTTTCTCTCAATTGGGTTTTGTGCACAAAACGGTTAACCACTCGATGCGTTTTAGAGACCCGACAATGGCTATTTGTACACATCCCGTTGAAGGGTTATGCGCCTCCCTCAAGACATATCTCAGGAGATTGGGGGTTATAGCATCTCCATTTTTGCCGGAGTAGGTTGACGTATATGTCTGGAGGCAATATTTTAGGAAGACATCACAACAAAAATATCGCAACATTACAGACCATATTTCTGAAATATATCGACAACTCATACCTTACTCAATAAATATATTAAAACTACGAATTCTCTGTGTTTTATTTGCCACTGCTTTTTTGAAATTACGAGCGGACGCTTAGGATTTCAGCTGAGGTAGGGGTTTCCCTTCCTCTCCCGCGTGCTCACAAGTGCATAAACCACATGAAAAATTTCTTGTAAACGACTGGTTCAACGACTAAAATGTGGCAATGCAGCTGAATATTGGCAGTTCAAAACGTACAAATCGTGTGTTTTTGATAACTTTCATTTCTCAATTCGTCTCTTGTCTCTTCTAAATGGATTTGCTGCAATTTTTTCTTCTTATTATTGCTCTACGTTACATACGCTTTCTTGTGGTGTACACCTTTTCATAAATTTCTGAATGATGTTAAGTTGACTGTTACCGAATTGAATGGATAAAATAACTGCATTATTCTCAATCTACACAAAAATCAAAATCAAAGTACCACAATAGATATTATCGGGTATGAAATTGAAGCTAAAATAAGAAGAGATGTACAGTTGGTAATAACATAAGGACTAAAAAGCATTGCCATCAATCACACTGCATTAGCTGCCTATTATGCGAATTTCCATAGTGTGACAGTGTATGGTATTCTCCTCTAAAAGCTTCATCTGAATCAGAGACAATTTTCCTGCTACAAAATAAAGCAGAGGTCGCTTGGCAGTTTACAGTTTAGGGATTCTTGCAGAAGCAGTCTCAGTGAACTGGGAATACAAATGAAACCAACGCAACAGTAAGGACTCTAAGGTTGTCCTTAGGGAGGCGTGTTATCGCCTCTGCTGTGGTAGCTCGTTGTTGGTACATAGGATGTAATAAGATATATTTCAGACTTATGTTAGAGACATCTTTACAATAATGGTTCAACCCGTTCCTAGGGGGTTCCCCTCTTTTATACGTTTAGCATTCAGCACTAGCGTGTCAGTTAGCTCCTGAGTTTCTCACATAAAGTTGAGTAATTTTCTGTTGGTGTTGAAAGGGTTGAAGATTTAATACATGTAGGAAAGGCATGTATGAAAAATATATAAAATTAATTACAAGCATCGTAAAAAATGTACTTGCACCCACAATCAAGCAAGAATTATGTCAGGAGCTGAGAAAAACTAACTGCTCTATGCTTGTGGAGCTACTGAGCTACTAGGCTTAATCCTCATAAAGGGTGATGAGGGTACAGCAAAAGGCCTCTATACTTTATATAAAAATTGTTTGGACGGTTTAAATTTAAAAGTTGACAATATTGTTGGTTGTTGCTTTGATAACGCAAGGATTATGATGGGGAAGAAAGAATCATTCAAAACCTATGTTTTAAAAGATAATCCTCACATTGTCACAAATGGATGCATTTGCACCTCAGCCCACTTAATTGCTGCTGCAGCCAGCCAAGAGTTACCGAGCAATATAGAGACGTTATTACAAAATATCAGTAATTATTTTTCTCAAAGTCCAAAGAGGCAGGTGATTTTAGAAGAGCTTCAACAATATATGCAAGCAGTCCAACTGAAAATTTTAAGCCCTTGCAAAACCAGATGGTTGGCGTTATCAAATTGTGTTGAGAGATTAATTGATCAGTGGAATGTCCTTCAGGAGATTTTTCGATTAGCTGCCTTTGGGGAAAAAACCCTGTACCCACTATGATACTCAATAAAATGCAAAATCCGTACATCAAGGCATTCTATTTTTAAAATACATTCTCCCGATTTTTAATTCCTTCAATTATATGTTTCAATCTTCAAAAATTCTCGTTCATAAAATATATGTAGAAAGTAAGAGATTCGTGAAAAATCTATGTTTAAATTTTGTCAAACCTTCTTGTTACTCAAGCGATGCGGAACTTGATCAATTAAATGTATTCAATCCACATGTGTTACTTCCTATTAATGTGATTGATGTTGGTACCGGTACCACGAATTTACTCAAAGACTGCAATAAAACTGATAATGAGCATTTTAAACTCAAATCTTTAAAATGTTATCAAAATACAGTATTCCAAGCGTTTAAGATTTCCCATCAACGACACCTTTTTTAAAAACATTTCATTTGTACAACCGCAAAATGCTATGAATATTTGCTTTGCTTGTCAATAAGATTTTTATCTTTGGACAATAAAGCACCTATCTATCTATCTATCTATCTAAAATATGACCTGGGCGCTATAATTAACAAGTTTGAAAATTAAATTGATCCAGCAAAACCCTAAGTGAATATAATAGTCCTAAAATTTATTTTTCTGAAGAAGAAAAATTAGGCTTATCTAAAACCACAACTTAAAAGAAGTCTGGACCACATTGTTGGAACTGAAAAATTTTAATGATGAGTTTGAATTTATAAATATAAGTACGCTCGCTTTAGCGATCCTTATTTTAACTCATGGCAAAGCTGATGTCAAAAGAGTATTTTTAATAATGACAGATGTTAAGTATATTCCGACAGCCCCCCTAAACGTGACATACGCACTGTACGCAGACGACACTACCATCCTCAGCAATTCCACTCAGCCGAGGATAATAACCGAACGACTTCAGACCGCCGTAGTCGAGCTGCAAGCATGGTATAGGAAATCCCTTCTAGCCATAAACCCTGATAAATGTTCAGCCATCCTATTTTCCAAGAGGAGACACACACCTAACGAACACGTATCATTAGACAACAGTCTAATTCCCTGGCAAGATTCCACCAAATACCTCAGGGTTTTCCTCGACAAACACTTAACATGGCGCCCCCATGTCGATCACGCCCGAAAAAAAGCCTCGATGTTCATCTCGAAGCTGTTCCCACTTCTAAATAGAAATTCCAAACTGTCCATGAACAACAAGTTGCTCATGTACAAAGTCATCATCCGGCCAGCCTTGACCTATGCATCACCTGCATGGGCCAACGCAGATGCAACACAGATCAAGACCCTTCAAATCATCCAGAACAAAATTCTGAGAATGGTTACCGGAGCGCCATGGTTTGTCCGAAACAGTCAGATTCACTCTGATCTGGAAATTCCTTCGATACTTGAGTTCATAATTCAACTATCCACAACTCAGTTCGAAAAAGCCGCTTCTCACCCAAATACTCTTCTCCGTAGTACCACCGACTACGATGAGCAACTTCCACATAAGCATAAGCGTCCAAAGCTTCTACTTACCCGCTAACGCCCCCGCGGCAAAAACAGAATGGAAACATTCATACCCAAAAAGTCATTGTGTGAAATCTTTCCGATGGAGGTATAGACAAGGTCCGGTACTTCCAGGGAGGGGGTTTTAGTGAGTACAGTCTCACAGTACCTCGATATCCCACGACACTTACGGGGCCGTGAATAGGGTCTGCATGAGCATTTCTCCCTCCTTTATCAAAAAAAAAAAAAAAATGTCAAAAAAAAAACTGCCTCTTGTTCTTAAGATTGTTATTAAGAATAAAATTAGAGTTAGCAACTAAAGAAAACTGCTGCAATACTTATCCAACAGGAGAAAGCCATGAAAAAATTCACAGTTTATGTATTCCTTTAAAACGCAGAAAGAATCACTGAAGGTGTCATTCATTTCATTTGTGTTAGTGATTTATGAAACTGTTATTTGACTTGAACGTACTCACTTTTATTTTCCTCACCAAAGTTCTTATTTATTCAGGTCAGTGTCTTCTCGTGATACAAGACAAAAGAACTGCATTCCTCTTCCTATACCGTCCACGTCATTATTAAAGAGGTCATTGATATATAATAGTAAAAAGATATTTAACCAGATACCACTAAACTTGAGGAGGATTGGTGACATTGAAATTTTTAGGAAAGAGCTTAAGGAATTTTTAATTGAAAAATGTTATTATTCAATAGATGAATTTTGTAATGATGCACTACTGTGACAGATTCGATTGGTTGTTTTCATTTGAGCTGCTTTCTATATATTGTGTGTTTTTATTATATTGTTAGTCAGCTGTGTATTTATGTTTATATTGTTTTTTATATCGTTATTTATATATAGTTATACTAGTTACATGTGCACTTATATTACTATTTGTTGTGAACTTATATTTTTGTGTTTTTATCTTTTGACAACTTTTACTTTTATATGTTAACACTTTGTTTGTCAATAAGATTTTTATCTTTGGACAATAAAGCATCTATCTATCTATCTATCTATCTATTTTATACATATTGTTAGTGATTTATGGAACTGTCATTTGACTTTAATGTACCTTTTTGTGAGAAGAATAAAGATAATTTTCTTTGGGTGCCAAACTTTTTTTTTTTAAATCTTAAACAAAAAAATTACCTATTGAAATATAATTGCACCATGTAGCGGGGAGTAGCTTAATTAAAATAATGCTGGCTGTAGCAGAGAGTAGCAGAATGTTCACAGTCATGTAGCGATATTGGTCATTTTTGAGTTGGAAACACTGGTCAAGTAACAAGTAACTGGAAGTGTCAAGATGAAGTATGGGACAACGAAAAAATGATCAATTACGGTTGGGATTTATTTGATGTAGTTGTGTTAAAGACAGCTTCAATAGAAGTATTTTAAGTTGAAATTTCGAACTTCGTCATTAATTTTATGTAACAATTAGTATCAGAAATGCGACGAATTAATCCCGGATCATTTCTAATGGTTGAAACCAGAGCAGCAGCAATAGAGGAATCAATGCAAATGCTTTTAGAAATGTCGCAGAATCAGGAAGAAACCAGTAAACAGTTGTTTTGAAAACTAGAAACAAGTGGTAAAAAACTTAAATATATATATATATATATATATATATATATATATATATATATATATATATATATATATATATATATATATATATATATATATATATATATATATATTAAATAAAAAAAATTAGGAGATTTGAAACAGGTGTTTGAGAGTAAGCTGCACCAAGAAGTTAATAAATTTGAAAAAAAAACAGAAAAAGTAAACCTAGGAATGACTATTTGGAAGAAAGTGTAAACCTGGAACTAACATGTTAAAAAATGTAAATCTGGAAGTAAATTAGCTAAAAGAGAATTTGGACCTATTCAAGGATCACATTGATGACATTCAGCTAGAAGAAAGAATGTCACAATTAAGAGGCAAGAGGAAAGTATGTGTAAACCTGGAACTAACATTTTAAAAAGATGGAAACCTGAAAGTAAATTAGCTAACAGAGAATTTGGACCTATTCACGGATCGCCTTGACAACATTCAGCTAGAAGAAAGAATGTCACCATTAAGAGGTAAGAGGGAAGTATGTGCAAAAACAGAGTCACATCAGAACATTGCCCCTTCACCAAAACCAGCAATTGTGAAAGTTAATACATATGCTATTAAGCCACCATGTGAAAGGTACTTTTGTCGGTTTCAAACTGTGTCCAACATTAACAACTGGAATGATCAGGAAAAGGCTAAGCTACTTGCTGTTGCCCTTAGAAATAAGGCAGTTTTGGTTCTTCTCAACATCCCAGAATAAAACGGCTCAGCTTTGTAGTGCTGGTCTCCACGTTGAATACCAGGTACGTAATGGACAATTTCAGTTACTTACATCATCACCAATTGAGTGCAAGACATTAAGGAGCAAAAGAGGAGCCAACAGTATATGCCTTTGATATAGAAAGACTAACAAGATTAACTTTTCAAGCATGTCCACGAGAAGGGCACGAATTGGTGGCAGTGAGGCAGGTCATTGAGGGGTTGTATAATGGGTGAGCACAAGAGGCTGTACTGATAGCTAACCCTAAGACAGCGTTATATAGGCAGTAAATGTGGATAAAAAGCAAAATCACCCCAAAAACGACAAAATAATAACAGGCAGTTATGCGCTAGATACGTCTTTCGACAACGAACTTGACTTCATCAGTAGCTGTCGCTACACAGCTACTTGCTAGTAATGATGGACTATTTCACGAAATGGTCTGAAGCGATACCAGTACCTGATCAAGAGGCAGAAACTGAGTCCAGTGCATTGGTGGAGTGTGTTATCTCTAGGTTCGGAGTCGTGATGGAGCTACACTCGGACCAAGGAAGAAACTTCGAATTGATTATCTTCCACATAGTCATAAAGCTGCTGGGCATCCATGAGACCAGGAGAACCCCTCTCCATCCACAATCTAATAGGATGGTAAAACAGTTCAACCAGACTATCCTGCAGTATCTATCAAAATTTGTAGAAAAAGAACATAACTGGGACAAATTGACAACACTCTGTCTAATTACATATCGCTCCGCAACTCATGAAAAAACTCAGTTCACACCTTTAGTAATGAATTTTGGTTGTGAGCTTCGACTTCCTTTGTTTCGGTGGTGCGCCAGAAAAATAACAAACAGAAAATGTTCCTTCTTATGTCACTTCTCTACAAGAGAAGCTACAATAATTTCAAGAGTTTGCAAGGCAGCATATAAAGGTAGCTAGTGATAGAATCAAGGCAAGATATGACTTTCGTGTATCAGATCTACAGTATCACGAAGAAGACAAGGTGTGGCCCTATAATCAGAGGAAAGTTATTGGGAAGTGTCCAAAATTACCACAAAATTGGGAAGGCCTGTACATGGTAATCAGATGTCAGCATGATGTGGTGTTTCGAATACAAAAGTCACGGACTAGAAAACTAAAAGTAGTGCACGGAGACAGACTGGCCAGAGAGGATAGTGTTACAAAAGCGCACTGATGACGGTTCGAATCTCGGCCGCAATATTTCGAAGTACGCGAGTTTTCTGGACTATGTTACGAAAATTCGCTGCAGGGTAGACACCGTTCTACTCCTCGCTAGGAGTGTTCACAAAATTTACAAGTTGAGGTAAGATGTATTAATGGTATGGCTTTTTGTCTTAAATGGCAAGCACGAAGTTTTAGAGAAATTTTAAGGAGAATTTACTGCTTGGTACAGTGATGCAGTCCAGTCCAGTACCTTTGGGTACCAGATAGGTACCGAATCATGTGAGTTGATCCTCTGAAACTGTATTTGTTTCATTATACTTTTTTACCAGTACAAACTGTTTTTGGCAACCTAATCAAATAAGGGCCAGTTAAGAACAATTCTTTTTTTTTGCAGTGACATTGCTAATATAAAGATATAATTATATATGAAATTGTTTTTATTTGATATGTATTGCACTTTAAGAATTTGAAATAAAATTAATTTACTGTAATTCTACCACTAAAATATTTTGAATGATCACACTATCTTAGAAGTACTGCCAATCTACTTGAAATTCAATATTTGTTTTAGCATTCACTTTTGGTCTTTGATAAGAGATTTCTTTTTAAAATTAAATCGTATCAGTAAATGTCAACCACCAAGCATTACGCTCGAATTTATTGCTGAAGCATAGCATGCTGCACTTCTCACTAAATAATAAAACTGACCAGATCTAAAAAATAACAATTTTCAATATACAAGTTATTTTCGAGCTCGACTGACAATCATAACAGCTGATTTAATGGTCAATATCAATGCTTTTTTTTTTTTAAACTATCGTACCGTGGGTGTCGACAAGGAGGAAAGAGGCAACTTGTTAATCCTGGACTTGAAGGTTTGGAGGTTCGGAGGAGAAGGAAAAACATGTGCCGGCAAGGAGTTTCTGAACTTGGAAGTCCTCGAGACAAAAGAGCGGGCATAACAAGATGTTCTATGTCTGGTACCTGGACAGTAAAAGGGTGCAATCGCTCTGTTACCCTAGTAGATCTGTTGGGGGCAGCAGGTGGAGGAACTATGGAAGAAAACTCGTCTGAGCAGTGCCCGTCTATAAAAGAGAGAGAGGTCACCAACGGCATGTCAGTGGGCAAGGGATGGCAGCTTTTGGGTGAGGGTAGGGTCACCGATGGGACATATAGCTCTCTTCTGAATTGAGTCCAGGATAGCGAGTGTAGAAGCGGCAGCGGCACCCCAGATGTGGGAGCAGTATTCGAGGTTTGGCCTTATTTGTGAAGTATATAAGGTATAGAGATTAGCTGGTAAAAAGTATTTGCGAGCCCGGAAGAGAAAACCTAATTTCTTAGCAGCCGCTTCTGCAATTGATATGACATGTTGGTGCCAATTGAGATTTCGATCCACAGAAATGCTAACAAGTGAAAAGGGCTCATTACTTTTAATAACTTGGTTGTTCATTGTGGTGGGTCTAGGGCTGGTGTATTGTATCTCTTATGAGATAGAAAGCAAGACTGAGATTTGATGGAGTTGAATTGTACAAGATTTCTACTTCCCCAGTCTAATATTTTTTGGAGATCCACAGAGACAAAACCCTCCATGTGTCTGCGCTCGTCATCTAATTGGGCTAAAGAGAATTGCATAATTAAGTTAAGATTATTTTCATTATTGTTATATTTAACCACCTAATAAAAACTATTGTTGTGTTTTACTCATGATTATTATTGTAATAAACTTCCTTATCAGTACTTCCTGAGTTCATTAGCAGTGTATCTAAGTTAAATAGTTTGTTGTGAATATGAATACCTAGATGTCGAACTAATACTGTTATCTGGAAAAAGAGTCAGATTTTGCACTAAGGGTCTAATAAATATGAGCTTTTAGTCAAAATCAACCCAAAAAGAGTGGGTATCCATTTTAATTAAACGTTTTAATCTTTAAACTTGGTCAATTACACTTTATAGACGAATTAAGAAACAAAAACAAAGTAGATAACACCAGGAAAAATCCTCTACTAAATCTTTGTTTAAAATTATTCTATTTTAACCTGCACCATTAAATTATCAGCTTAATAATTGTTAATAGATTTTTTTTGAGTACTTGATACTACTACTGATGATCTCGATACTACTTTTAGAAGGGGGATTCGGGGCAACCATTCGGTAATCAGGCAACGAGCTCGTTTAAGTCACGTGACATGACTGAAAGTGTCATAATGAAGTACAGTACAGCGAAAAAGAGATTAAATACGGTTTGTATATATCTGATGTTGTTGTGTTAAATAAACATTAGATAAAAGTAGTTTAAGTTGAAATTTCGAACTTGGTCATTAATCGTATGTAACAATATATTACAATAGTATAAATGTAGCGAAGCAGCTTGAAAAAATTCAGTGAAAACTTTTACAACACCTTACTACAAAGTTTCGCACAAGTGTGTATCTTCTATAAAAACTGTACATTTTCTTGTCCTTTATATATTTTAATTTATAATAGTAGAAATAACGTTATTATGAAAAGTTAAGTAGCTAAAAGTTGAACTTACAAACTTCACGTTAACTGCAGTGGGTATGGTTGATTGTGTTGATGGACCATACCCTTCTTGTAAATCCTCAGGCGACACACCTCTAGTATCTCGGCATGCCTCCTCGATTTCTTTCTGCATTTTGGCATACCGTTTTCTGAAACAAGAAGAAGAAATGCATCTTTACTTAAAATTATGATCCTTTTAATCCAAGTAGGTGAAGATAAGCAACATACCTAAAACGACCAAAAGTGCTGAGCACCTGAGGAAACTGTTTGACAACACCACTGGAATTCAAGTGTACAAGCTAATATGTGTAGTATCTACTTGAAAGCACATTAAACACAATATTACGCAAACAAATAAAGGACAAATAGACTACAGGGTTGCAGAACAGATCATGCACAAGTATCTACAGTATCTAAAAATAAATATATGTACACAAATCTATACAACTTATGTAAATATTAAGCCACAAACAATTATGTATTAGTTAAGAGTAAGTTCAATCATCAGCCAAATATGTCAGACGCATACTTATAAGGTGTAACATAAATAAAACATGTATCTAAATTTGTACACAAAAAAATTGATCATAGAACAAAAAACACAAAGAAACATTAAATGAATAATTAGGTTTCCATTTCTTTTCTTTTATTTTGTTTTTGATGTGTGGGAGAAACAGTGTTATATCTTTTTTATCCTTACCATTTTTCAACTATAGTCTACCCGGTATAAAACAGATAGTGATACATATATAATATGATAATATCGCTGGCAAGCATATAGGCCTCTCTATGTGTTTGTATGTAGCTGTAACTCATTTTACAATTGCGACTTATTAAAAATAATAGACAGTATTATCAATGTAGAGCAAACCAAATTTGGCTGCAGCACTGCTGGATTGGGATGTTTGTCATATTTGTAAACTAGTATAATAATAATAATAATACTAATGATAATATTTATTAACACACTTGGCATTTTACATAATATACAAAGAAAAAATTTACAAATTTAGACAAGCAAAAATATTGCAATACTTCACTTCTACGTTAATTTGGCCTAAACTGGCTATATATACCAAACATATCAAACTCCGAACAAAAGCTGCTTCTACTATTCACTAACCTGTTGAGAGGGCTGTATTTACGATAGTTAGTTCCGTTGAATTCACTACTCAACATGCCAGAAATACGAACAGTATGTGGACAAACTATTATTCTGAATTAAGATAGGATATCGCAGCTATCTATAGGTCAACTGAGAACTTTGTAAACGAAACATAGGTCGAAGAGAATACACCTAGTATAAAGGGAATATAGACCAAAATAAGAAAGCAATAAACTGTAATTATAATTATGGAAGCACATTCATATAACCCAAAGTTTTTTATTTAGAAAAAAAGCCCTAAAGCTGTCATGTAGTACATTATAATTGCTAAACATCTGATAAATTTGAGATGAACACAGCAAATATGAACTATAATGTGCTTGGAAAATAATCAGCAACACGAGGCATATTAAGGTTAAGTTGTTCAAACCAAAAGATCAAATGCCAGCTAAACTAGACTTCATAGATCCACTTGACGTGGTCATCAGTGACAGCCAAGCATGGGACAGAGATAGTGAAAGGCTGACCAACAACTCATCTGTATGGTACACAGACGGGTCTAAACAAATGAAGGAAGCAGGACTGGGTATAAGAGGACCTAACTTTAGACTCGCTAAGTCCCTAGAAAAAACCTCCACCATCTTCTGAGCAGAAATGATTGCTATAAATCTCTGTGCACGGGAGTGATTACAAAGGAGACTCAGAAATAGAGAGATCTACATATTCTCAGACCGTCAGGTAGTACCAAATACTCTGAAATCAAAACCGACTCTAAACTGATCTGGGACTGCAAAAAATCCTTGAAGCAACTGGCTACAAACAACAAAGTGGGTGCTAGGGCATCAAGACAGTAAAGAAAATGAGGAAGCAGATAGCCCTTAAAAAAAGGGCAGCTACAACACGATTCTATAGTCCAGAGCCTTATTGTGAACTGACAAAAAGCCATGTAAGAAATGAACTTGATACTTGCGAGAGGAACCAAATGCTGCCATACTGGAGGAACATGTCAGGCTTAAGGCAAGAAAACGGTTTATCACCATATCAACAGAGAAGTCTGAACTGTTTCTTGAAATGAACAAGAACGACTTGAGAATAATCACAGGACTTTTCACAGGGCACTCCCCAGTAAGGTATCACCTTATGAAGATGGGTAAGGTGGACAGTGGAATCTGCAGCTGCTGCGCTGAAGCAGCAGAAACAACAGAACATTTGCTATGCCACTGGATGGCTCAGTTCTGCAAAAGGCTTGGAGGGGTGACTTTAATACCACAGGAGATGCGTAAAATAGCCCCCAAAAAGATGGTAGACTATATGAAAAGTCTGAACTTTTTGGGCAACTATTAGAAAAAGAGGCATGCACAAAAGACCCATCGGCGCCGCAGCGCGGAGAGGCCAAAGGCCTATATGACTCATTAAACAATCTACAAGGTTAGTTGTTGAAGCAGATTTGAGTAATCAAATATAGAATTAATTAATTTAACAAATAGTATAATAAAACTGCAGTGCCTGTGTTTCTCTAGAGTTGCAAAATTAAAGCGAACACGTAAACTTTTCTGAGGAAAATCAATAGGAGAATATTGACTATCTTCACAAAGGCTAAGAAATTTTAGACATTTTCTTTGTGTTAGTTCAAGGTTTTCCACATGGAACTCATGGATTACAACCCACAAAACTGAATCATACCCAAATCAGAACCTAATCAGATAACAATAAAGGAAAGAAGGGATGTCAGCCAAGGAGAAATTTTTGCCACTTCTTATTAGAGGACCAAGAGTCTTGTAAGAGTAACTAAGAACCTGTTCATAAGGTGGTCTAAAAGATAGACCTCTATCAAACACAATTCCAATGACCCCCACAGTTTTACGGTATTTTAGCACAACGCCTTTTAAATTATAGTTAAAAGTAACTGTCTGTCTGCACTGGTCTGGTGGCCTAAGGTGACACAATCCAGTGCCAAACAAAAACTAGGCAAGATGCAAAGGATAGCTTGCCTAGGCATCACAGGGGCCATGACTTCAACGCCAACAACCGCCATGGAGGTGTTGCTGGATATATATATATATATATATATATATATATATATATATATATATATATATATATATATATATATATATATATATATATATATATATATATATATATATATACCCCCCTCCCCCCCACATACACTTAGTTATCATGGTGGAGGCCAGGCTAGGACTATACAGACTAGCCTGCAATGGTAAACAACGGCCACTGTAAAATTCAGGAGATCGTGAAGGAGCCCATGCTTGAAATAAGGCAAAACTTCGCGAGCCCGCGAATCTGCAGGGAAAACATTTTTACAGTGGAAATCCCCGACCACGAGGCATGGCGGGAGAAGACGCCGGGCTTGCCACGGGACGTGCTGGTCTTGTTCACGGATGGATCCGGCGGGAATCGTGGGTCGGAGGCAGGTGTTTATTCGGAAGGACCGAGGGTAAGTCATAGTATATCCCTCGGAGCCCATGCAACGGTCTTTCAGGCCGAAATGTAAGCCATCCTACACTGTGTGTAGGAGAACAAGAGGAGGAGCTACACCAACAAGCGGATCCTCATAGCCACAGACAGCCAGGCAGCCCTTAAGGCCCTAAGTGGCCCACAGGTTAATTCCTGGCTGGTGAGTATGTGCCGAGACGAGACGAGCGACCTGGTTGGGCAGAATGAGATCACCCTCATCTGGGTTCCGGGTCACTCGGGGGTCAAAGGCAATGAAGAAGCTGACAGTCTCGCGAAGAGAAGGTCAGCAGAACCATTTATGGGACCAGAACCGGTTCCGGGCGTGACAAAGAGCACTGACATGGGAGCCATTAAGTGCTAGGTCAAAACGAAGACAAGATGTACTGGGCAGACTGTCCAGGGCTCAGACATGGGAAGTCAGTAATTGACGAACCCAGTTCAAAGAGAGCTGTGGAGCTGCTAAATCTTAGCAGGGGACAGCTCAGAAACATAACAGGTCTCTTGGCAGGACACATGGCCGTCAAGAAACACCTGCATAAAATGAGGCGGTTAGAGGGGGACCTTTCATGCAGACTCCGCGGCGCGGGGGAGGACTCAGCCCAGCACATCTTGTGCAAGTGTAAAGCTCTGGACCGGAATGACAACTGATCTACGGTCAGTCTACTAACTTCCCCCTACCGGTCGCTGTGCAGACTAGTTCAAGGAACAGTGATTTTGGAATGGGTGGAGTAGAAAGACTAAACGCATGCACAATAAGCCAAAGGCTGCAGTGCTATCGGGGCGGCAAAGACGCGGACGAGCCCTGAGGAAGAAAAAAAATTTGTCTATTTTGATCAAATGATAATATGTAATGTATTATATTCAAAAATATAATAAAATAAATTAATTAAAACAGAAGATGCAAAACATACTATTACAAAATGTACAAACAAGGTAGGTAAAGAAAAAGTATAAGCCTTTTAAGAACAATTTTTACTCAATAAAGAAATAACAGTTATCTATAGAAAAAAATTTAGAATGAGAGGAAAATCACTGGCTGCGTCCACCAAGCATCCAGGGCTGAATTTAAAGGCTTATTAGTTGACCGTTGATATATTTCAACAGTTGGAAATCTTATGACCCCATTTTTTTACTTCAAGCAGTATTCTGATATTTGTTAGTCACTCAAAAAAGGTTTTAGATTCAAAACTGGATACTGAAAATAATGATCAACTTAAAAACCTAATTCTGATGAAATTAGCTGATAATCTATTTGATATCAATGTAATACGGCTAGCGATAGAAAATTTGGGCCAGTCAGTGGATACAGTGTCGCCTGAAAAAACACACGAAAGCGAAATGACTCCTGACAATTTTCATAACCACTTTAAAATGTTTCGAACAACTTCACAAAGAGTACCTGTGAAAATAGACAAATTCAGAATAGTGGGTGGCTACTTAACTACACACATACTCCAGCATTATCTTGAGTTAGCCAGCGAAAATTAATTCTGCTTAGAGAAATAGGCAACAATTGAGTTCGAGCTGAAACTCCGTTGTATCGGTGAAGACATACATTGACTCAACTATTCAACTGTTGGCGCCTGATGAATGCACCCATTCGCTAATTACATGCTTAACACATCACACATGCAGTTAACAAATCAGTAATAATTCAGAAATACTCTTCCATGCAATTAATTTTGTGATAAGAATAAAAAATAACAAAAAAGCAATTAGTCACAAGGTAGCAGTACAGTAAGTCCCAGCTTAACGTCCTAATTAGGGACCTACCAATCGCGACGTTAAGTGAAACGACGTAAGACGAATCATTGGGAATGAATATAATGTACAGGGTGATTTTTTTAAGTGTCTCACCCCTGTCATTTCTTTATTATCAGAGATATCAAAAAAATTCCAACACCATCTGAAAAACTACCATGCGATGAGTTAAAATATTGCGGCAGAAAAACAAATGCACATCGCCTTAATAGAAATCCGTGGTCAACGTTGATTTTCTTAAAAGGAATGATAGGCCTCAGATACATACAGTTGATGCAGAAGCGAAATCTGGGTACAACGATGCCACACTCGCATTTCTGAGTCAAGCCGTTTCGAAGACATGACGTCACAAAATTTCCAAATGTGTGTGATTTTTTTAAGTGTCTCACCCCTGTCCTTTCTTTATTATCAAAGATATCAAAAAAATTCCAGCACCATCTGAAAAACTACCATGCGATGAGTTAAAATATTGCGACAGAAAAACAATTGCACATCGCCTTAATAGAAATCCGTGATCAACGTTGATTTTCTTAAAAGGAACGATAGGCCTCAGATACATACAGTTGATGCAGAAGCGAAATCTGGGTACAACGATGCTACACTCGCATTTCTGAGTCAAGCCGTTTCGGAGACATGACGTCACAAAATTTCCAAATGTATGTGATTTTTGTAAGTGTCCCACCCCTGTATTTTCTTTATTATCAGAGGTATCAAAAAAAATTCCAACGTCATCTGACAAACTATTATGCGATAAGTTAAAATATTGCGTCATAAAAACAATTGCACATCGCCTTCATGGAAATCTGTGGCCAACATTGTTTTTCTTAAAGGAAACGATAGGCCTCAGATACATACAGTCGATGCAGAATCGGAATCTGCGTACAACAATGCCACGCTCGCATTTCTTAGTCGAGCCGTTTCGGAGACATGACGTCACAAAATTTCAAAATGATTTTTTAAAGTATCTCACCCCTGCAATTGTTTTTCGGTCGCAATATTTGAACTCATCGCATGGTATCTTTTGATATCTCTCTTAATAAAGAAATTACAGGGCTGAGACACTTAAAAAAATCACAAACATTTTGAAATTTTGTGACGTCATGTCTTCGAAACGGCTCAACTCAGAAATGCGAGCGTGGCATGGTTGTACGCAGCTCTCGATTCTGCACCGACCTTATGTGCCTGAGGCCTATCGTTTCATTTAAGAAAATCAACGTTGGCCATGGATTTCTATGAAGGCGATGTGCAACTGTTTTTCTGTCGCAATATTTTAACTTATCACATGGTATTTTTGATATCTCTGATAATAAATAAATTAGTGTGAAACGCTTAAATAAATCACCAACATTTTGAAATTTTGTGACGTCATGTTTCCGAAACGGCTTGACTCAGAAATGCGAGTGTGGCATCGTTGTGCGCAGATTTCGATTCTGCATCGATTGTATATGTCTGAGGTCTATCGTTCCTTTTAAGAAAATCAACATTGGCCATGGATTTGTATGAAAGCGATATGCGAATTGTTTTTCTGTCACAATATTTTAACTCATCGCATATTAGTTTGTCATATGACGTTGGAATTTTTTTGATATCTCTGATAATAAAGAAATTACAGGAGTGCGACAATTGAAAAAATCACACACGTTTTAAAATTTTGTGACGTCATACCTCCGAAACTGCTCGACTCAGAAATGCGAGTGTAGCATCGTTGTACGCAGATTTCGATTCTACATCGACTGTATGTGTCTGAGACCTATCGTTCCTTTTAAGAAAATGAACGTTGGCCACGGATTCCTATAAAGGCGATGTGCAATTGTTTTTCTGTCGCAATATTTTAACTCACCGCATGATAGCTTGTCAGATGGTTTTGGAATTTTTTTGGTATCTCTGATAACAAAGAAATTACAGGGGTGAGACACTTAAAAAAAATCACCCTGTACATACATATGTACACATTTGTGACTACAAAATGATTAAGAAAAACTCAAAGACGCAGCAAGTGCGTTATGGTAGTGAATTTTCATAGAAATGATCTGGCACCAAATAATTTATTATAACTTTTTTTTCTTGTAACATAGAAATCTAAATTTTTGTGTATAGTTTACTTTTTATATCGTTAACCTACCTACAAAATTTGATTATCATAGCTTTTTCATTTTTTGAGTGATCGGTGTGTAAACATATAAAAATTGAAACTGACACCGGATATGGGTTCTAGGGGTCCTAGTTCACGCTCATTTGCAAAAAAAAATTTAAAATTCAAAAGTCGGGATCTCCCCATTAGTGAATTTTTTCTACGAGAATTCACTAAAAAAACACTATTCATTTATGTATGTATTAGGTACATGCCTACAGTCTACACTATATTATGTACTCCTCTTTTGCTTACTATTTTAGACTTTTTTAGAATAACAACGTTATACTGAATCAGTTTCAACGTTAAACGATTTTTTGGACTACAACAAACTGAGATGCTATAATGAAACAACATTAAATGTTGAGACGTCGTTATGCGAGGACTTACTGTAATGTAAATGCTACACACATAGAACAAGTAAAAAATGTTCAAAGCAATAGAAATTAGGTACATTGAAATAATAACTATAGGTTAAAAAATAAACAGTATTAATAGGTTTGTAAAAGTGTGTTAGAAACCGCATCATTGTCTTTCTTATTTAAATGAGTAAATATATACATCTTAAGTTAAATACAATATAATTATATAAATATAAGAAATGCTGGAATGAGTACACAATCAAAGTATATGTAAAATTGGGAACTGAGCCTGGTGGATAGATAGAAAAATTAAGGCACTGCTTTGTTAAGGATTTGGATATGTTTTCATAGGAACAATATTTCAAACATTTTCTCAACTGACTTATTTACTTTAACTAATAATAGTGGATAATCAAATATGTTTACTTTAAACTGACACAACAAATTTGGGTGGTCTAATGTTATTTTTAGCAATTTACTTGAAATTGCCAATGCTCCATTATCTTGAGTAATTGTAGAACTGTCTCCCTTTTAATTTCACAACAGAAATCATTCTATTAAAATAATTTTATATTACATGTACTGTTTTAGCCAGTCGTGGCTTAATTCGTTAACATGTTCGGCTTCCAAATTTCGACGCAGAGGTTCGCGGGTTTTAGCCTCACCGCTGGTATCATAAGAAAAAAGCTCCGGCAGTGTGATTCGAACTAGATATCTTTGCCACCATCTTGTCTATGCAAAAGGCAACGGGAAACCCACCACATTGCAGCAAAACCAGCAATCATGATAGACCGAGCTGTGGTCGCAGTGACAAGGTGACTTTGCCTTTGATCAATTATAATAATAGGTTCAGTTATAAAAGGCCATTCACCACACGATTATGTAACAAGCCCATTTAAAGCATTTCTTTATTTTTTTTCCTTGTAAAAAAATATTTTAAAAAGTTTAAATATGGGCACTCTCTCTGTTCACATACTTTTTTATGTTACTTAAAAGTTGCTATGTTAAATTACTTCCATAAATAAATGTGAAATAGAACAAAAATACTTATCAGTTACATATAAAAAGCGATTAAAAACCACAAAAATCACTATGCTCCAAAAACACACTTAAATGACAAAAAACAAGCAAACTTTCGATTTTAATTTACAACATGAAGGCGTTGTAGTTTTCCGTTGCATCCTTCAATTTACTTTTATGCATTTTTTATGTGAAAGTTATCAAATAAAACTGGAATAAACCTTTTTTATGCGACTTTTCGTTTATTGAGTTTTTTGTCTTTTTTTTATCTAGGCTGCCTTGCAGTACGGAGTAATCATTACACATCTGGTAAATTGGAGATGATTACAGCAATCGAACTGTGAGGAGGCAGAATACAGCCTGTATAATGTAAGAAACCATAGCAAAGTAAATTTCAAAAATATATACTATTTATTTTGCACGAGCAAAAATATTTACAAATACCATATGAGTTAAAAGCAATTTTAAGCCATTGTAAGTACAGTATGATTCGGAAGGACCGAGGGTCATAGTATTTCCCTCGAAGCCCATTCAACAGTCTTTCAGGCCGAAATGTACGCCATCCTGCACTGTCTGCGGGAGAACAAGAGGAAGGTCTACACCAACAAGCCGATCCTCATAGACACAGACTGCCAGGCAACCCTTACGGCCCTAAGTAGCCGACGGGTAAACTCCAGGCTGCTAAGTGAGTGCCGAGACTAGACGAGTGACCTGGCTGGGCAGAATGAGGTCACCCTCATCTGGGTGCCGGGTCACTCGGGGGTCAAAGGCAATGAAGAAGCTGACAGTCTCGCGAAGAGAGGGTCATCAGAACCATTTATGGGACCAGAACCGGTTCTGAGCGGGACAAAGAGCACAGCCAGTGGTGCTATTAAGTCCTGGGTCAGAAACGAACACAGGGTCTACTGGAAAGAGTGTCCAGGGCTCAGACATGGGAAGTCAGTAATTGACTAACCCAGTTCAAAGAGAGCTGTGGAGCTGCTTAATCTTAGCAGAGAACAGCTCAGAAACATAACAGGTCAGGTCAGGTGATTTTGGAATTAGTGGAGTATAAAGACTAAGGGCATGCACAATAAGCCAAAGGCTGCAGTGCCATCGGGTCGGCAATACGCGGACGAGCCCAGAAGGAGAAAAAAAAAGTACAGTATGCATTTCATAAAAGTTTTCATCGTAAGTATGAATGGTATAGATTTTTACTGGCATAGAGACAAAAGTTGAAATCTGCAATTAGCTAAGCAGTTTGTTACAATCTGCCTCAATTTCACTTGTAAGACTTTCTACAATGGTGTTTAAAAAACATGGGACATCACTTAATGGGACATTCCTTGGTCAAAAACAAGATGAAAATGTTAGATACACATAGCTCCAAAACGGCCCCATTTTTAAGATACAGGGTGTGAAAGAAAATTTTTGACAATTGCGGTTTTCCCTGTATTCTAAAACTGGGTTTTTCGATTTAAATAAAACTTGGTAATGTTAGAACATTTACCTAAATACATTTTTTGATGATAAACTCTTGTTACTATTATGGACCAGTGGTATAAAATCAGGCAATTTTATTCATTTTTTTTTTACCATCAACTTTCTTAGTATTAATATTCTTGGTAATTTGGTACATGGTGCTTAGTCTCTGCTTAGTTGTACATAAAAAAGGTACCCCTGAATTAAATCAAACGGTTTTTGAGATATGTAAATTTTAAACTTGCGAGATATGAAAAGAGTTAACGTTTACAATTACAGTATACTCTGGTTTGGGGGGGGGGGGCAGCACGGATAATACAAACATAATAAAATGTGTCTGTGTGTGTATATATGTATATATATATATATATATATATATATATATATATATATATATATATATATATATATATATATACATATATATATATATATATATATATATATATATATATATATATATATATATATATATATATATATATATATATATATATATATATATACAGTGTGGAACAGCCAAATGGAATAAATTCGATAACGGATAAATGAGGACGTGTTGGGAAAAACGCTTGGACACGTCGATTTGTATTTTTGCGCATCTTTTTCAAGAAAAAAAAATTATATAGGGTGCGTCATGTGACAGTGGCCAATACCAACTTTCTTATTTTAAATACAAGCCCCTGTATATTATTAATTTTTTGGATTCTTCAGAAAATTCTAGACATAATTCATGTACAATGTCCTATACCTATCTTCAACTGTTTCGGAAATATTAAGTATTTTCAGATTTATTACAAAAATTAACATTAAAAATAGAAAATTATTTTATTTCACAAATTCTAATAAGAAATACTGATTATTTCTTAATAATTTAAAAAAACAAAAAAAACTTAATGTCAATGTAGTAAATGTTCAAAATGCTCGCCACGAACATCTTGGCAACATGCTAATCTGGTATAGAAATGTCTTCTAACATTACTCAACATCTCAGGCGTGACTGATCTAATCGCAAGCGTGATTCGTCTTTTTAAGTCATCTAAGTTGGGGGGGTTAGTTTTGTATACAATACTTTTGACATATCCCCACAAAAAGTAGTCTAATAGCGACAGATCAGGAGATCGTGCTGGCCATTCTATCGATCCGCGCCTCCCTATCCACCGATTTGGAAAAATTTGGTTCAGGTACTGCCGGACATTGATTTGGTAATGGGGCGGTGCTCCATCTTGCTGAAACCATATTTTATTGGCAGGAACTTGTGGGTTTGCTGGATCTGGATATAAGTTTGTCAAAGTTGGCACGACATTATTTTGGAGCAGTTCTAAATATTTATCCCCATTCAAGTTGCCATCAATGAAAAAGGGACCTACGATATGATTTCCAACAATTCCTGCCCAAACATTAACTTTTTCAGGATATTGCGTATGTTCCTCTCTCATCCAATGAGGATTCTCATTAGACCAATAGCGGCAATTTTGACGATTAACATGACCGTGAAGTGTAAATGTGCTCTCATCAGAAACCAAAACATCTTCTAATTGGATCACATTGTTATCTAACATTGCCATCATTTGTTCACAAAAATACGTTCTCCTATCGAAATCGTCCTCCATGAGCTCCTGAGTTGGTATCATTTTATAGGGATGCATTTTACTTTCCTTTATTGTTCGAAAAATTGCTGTGTGGCTAACGTTGAATAGTTGGGCTGCTTGTCGACCAGAAGTATGTGGGTTTTCTTGAAACTCAAGCGTAATATCCAATTTCGTATCATCACTTACTGCATTGGCAGCTACTTTTTTTATCTGTCTCACATGACCAAGCTCGCGAAACTGCTTTTCTATTTTGCTAATTGTTCCTTGGGATACAGGCGGCAAATTTGGAAATTTTTCGTGAAATAAGCGAGACACTTCCATCTGTGTCCGTGTGTTATCTCCATAACCAATCATTTGTAGAATGGTTATTTTGTGCATTTCTGTTAAATGAACCATTTTTCTGATATTATTACGTACAGTTAACGAAATTCAAACGACAATAGCACTGACACTAATCACTACTGTCATGCAGGCAGACAACAAGTTGCTAAGGCTACGAGTTTTATACGAACAGAAAGAAAACTGTTTTTGTTTTTGTTTCATTTCATATCAGTAAAAAGAAACGCAGGAATGGTTTTTGTTTACTTTCTCATTATCAAGAGCTGAATGGGAAATAAGTATTGAATGCAATGTAGCGAATTTGTGAAATAAAATAATTTTCTATTTTTAATGTTAATTTTTGTAATAAATCTGAAAATACTTAATATTTCCGAAACAGTTGAAGATAGGTATAGGACATTGTACATGAATTATGTCTAGAATTTTCTGAAGAATCCAAAAAATTAATAATATACAGGGGCTTGTATTTAAAATAAGAAAGTTGGTATTGGCCACTGTCACATGACGCACCCTATATAATTTTTTTTTCTTGAAAAAGATGCGCAGTTAAAAATACAAATCGACGTGTCCAAGCGTTTTTCCCAACACGCCCTCATTTATCCGTTATCGAATTTATTCCATTTGGCTGTTCCACACTGTATATGCTTACAGTGTGCATCAAAAGTAAAGGATACATTCGATTTGTGCAAACTAAAAAAATTCTGGACGCAGCAAGTGCGTTATGGTAGTGAATTTTCATTAAAAAAAATTTTAATAACAAATATGTGTGTTTTTTTAAGAAACAGGCATCAAATTTGGTTACCAGTATAACCTATATAGTAAAAACAATGTGCCTTGTTTCATCAAAATAACTTTATTGTGTGAAAATGTACAAAAATTTCCAAAAGTAAACTTAAAGTGTTCCCGAAAAAACACGTTTCTTGGTCAACCTTATAGGTTAATAGCAAATTGAGCTGTTCAAATATGAAACATTTGATGTAAATTCGCTACCATAACGCACTTGCTGCGTCCAGAATTTCTTTTCTTACAAACATGCATTATATTTCGATGGAAAATGCAAAAATGCAATAACATAAGGCGTGTTTGATTTTAAAAAAATGGAAATTTGTATCACCAACGACTTATGGGCCACCCTGTGATTGTAGAAATATTATTTTAAGATGTAGCTCAAGACACCCTATAATTAATATATACAAAAATTTTTCATATCTTATATAATAACGGATATATTGAGCTTTATTGATTTTTTACGAAAATTCGACACAAATTATATACCATTAAACGATAAACTCTATAGCTAAGGCTACTGCCAAGCATCAGAGAAAGGGTCTATTTGAAATGAATTTTCTGGGAATATTTTAGTAAAATGAAGGACAATGACGATTGAAACTAAGACTTTAGGGTTTGTAAAACATCCTTCTTGAGACATTTTATTTCTATGGTATTAGATTCAAGTTCTTTGCCTAAATGTTGCCAATTTTGACATTTTAAATCGCCACTTTGACGTTTTGTGGAAAACCCCAATTTATTTTTCTTTAAATGTCTATAACTTTTTTGTCTTTTGATCTACATAGCTAAATTTTGGTAGGTAACTTACCTATAAGGATGTAAATCTGCGTGCCAAATTTGGCTGCCCTTACTTTGTTATTTCCGGAGATATAAATTTTTTTTGAAAGAAAACACAAAATTTTCCGGGAAAACCTGGGCAGATTTTCCTGGCTAACGAACTCATCCAAGCCATTTGCAAAAGGAATTTTTTCACCAAATTTAGTCAAAATCGGCCCTTTATTTTTTGAGTTATCGGTGTGATACATACATATATATATATATATATATATATATATATATATATATATATATATATATATATATATATATATATATATATATATATATATATATATATATATATATATATATATATATATATATATATATATATATATATAACATATAAAAATTGAAACTGACCCCGGATATGTTTTCTGGGGGGCCTAGTTAGCGCTCATTTGAAGAATTTTTTTTTAAATTCAAAAGTCAGGATCTCCTCATTAGTGAATTTTTTTTAAGAAAATTCACTAAAAAAAGGTAATTTGCATCACCAATGACTTATGGGCCACCCTGTGATTGTAGAAATATTATTTTAAGATGTAGCTCAAGACACCCTATAATTAATGTATACAAATTTTTTCATATCTTATATAATAACGGATATATTGAGCTTTATTGATTTTTTACGAAAATTCGACAAAAATTATATACCATTAAACGATAAACTCTATTGCTAAGGCTACTGCCAAGCATCAGAGAAAGGGTCTATTTGAAATGAATTTTCTGCAAATGTTTTAGTAAAATGGGTCAGGGAAAAGCATAAGGCATACTGAGCAGATTGTCCAGGGCTCAAACACGGGAAGTCATTAATTGGACAACCCAGTCCAAAGAGAGCTGTGGAGTTGCTAAATCTTAACAGAGGACAACTCAGGAACATAACAGAACTCTTGACGGGACGCATGGCTGTCAAGAGACACCTGCATAAAATGGGGGCGGTTCGAGGGGGATTTGGCATGCAGACTCTGTGGCGAGAGGTAGGAATCAGCCCAGCACATGTTGTGTGAGTGTAAAGCTCTGGACCGCAAAAGACAACTGATCTACGGACAGCCTAGACCTGAGGCAGAGCAATATAAAGCTTCACTTGCAGACTAGTTCAAGGAACAGTGATTTTGGAATGGGTGGAGTAGAAAAGAAAAAGGGCATTCACAATAAGCCAAAGGCTGCGTGCTATCGGGGCGGAAAAGACGTGGACGAGTCCTAAGGCGAAAAAAAAGGTATTGTATTAAAACCAATTCTTTAAATTTAAATAGACCTTGGAGATTGGTTTTAGAGGTCCCAGTTAGGCATTACTTGAAGAAATTTCTATTTTCTATGAAGCTAGAAAATTATAATTGCGTAGAGGTGTACTGGTAAGTACTGCAAGTCCTTTAAAAAAAATTGTGTTACAAATTTTATTAGTTACAAAAGTTTTCCAGAAAAAATTAATTATTTACAAAGGGAATGTACCTGCCAAATTATAAATATGCAGGTATTTTTCCTTATTAATTGCTTGAATGGTTTTGTTTTAGTCAACCAAATGAAACTAGTTTTTGCAAACAAAACAACACAAAAGGTTTTTTAAAACAAATATATAGTTATCCGTGAAGCCCATTATGTTGTTTTTCTTTAATTTAGTACCAACACTGCTCTTACATAGTTTTACTATGGTTGAAGATTGAAGATTCTAGCTTAATGGAAAATTGAATTATCGGATTTGAAATAGTTTTACAAAAAACAAATCCTTTCAGACCATTAATATGGAAAAATAACTGCTACGTTTATAATTTAGCACATGCTTTACTTTTCTAAATATGAATTAAGTTTCCTTCTGGAAAGCTTTTGTAACTTTAATGAAATTTGTAATATAAGTTTCTTTTAAAGAGACATACACTATTTATAAATATAGCAAAATTAAATTTGCTAGCTTCATAGAAACTTTACTTTGGAGATTTTTTTCAAAAGAACTTAAAACACATAATTTTTGATAATAGAGAGATATCAATGGTAACCCTTTCAAAAGAATTGTTTAAATGTGCATGTCCTAAAACCTCTATAATCGATCTTCAAGGTCTGTGTAAGTTTAAAGTATTAATTTTGGTAATATGCTGTATAATAATAGTGTACAATTCTTATGAAAATTCACTAATATAACGCACTTGCTGCGTCCCGAAATGTTTTCTGATATCTTCAGAATTATCAGATTTGAAATCTTTGTACAAAAATCCCCTACCATAGTTGCTGCACCCAAACCCTTTTCCACACTTATTTACTGTTGCTGTATCTATACTTTTTGAAAATGATAAAATAGTGTAGCTCTCTGTGAGACTAAAACAAGAAAACCTCAAATTCATTTTTGGAAAAATATTTTAAACAAATAAAATGAGGTAACAATTTAAACACAAACTGAAAATATTGGTTCGCTGCATCGTCGCAGGGGTTCCCCTTGCCCTCCTGCATGCCTAAAACCACCATCAATGCATAAAGAAAAACAATTTTAACAAGAAAAATGTCTTGGGAACAACACCCGAGAAAGTTACGGGACCTGCGCTGAATAGGGGTTCTGGGCAGGGTAAACAGGATTTTAAGGAGATGTAGCCGCAAAATGGGATAATGGCAGCTTATAGAGGTCCAATTAAGCTGGTTTTTTCGCACTTTCCGCCCACATTTCCTTTTTATCTTCTTCTCCGCCCAGCACCTCTATTCACTCCTGGTTCCGTAACTTTCTTGGTGGCTGGTTGCAAGACATTTTTCTTGTGGTTTGTGCATCCAGAAGGGGTTCTAAGCAAATTTCTGAATTTTTTTCTAAAAAGTCCCCGTGTGCTAATCTGCAAATTTTCCGACAATTTGATTTTATTTACAAAAGGAATCTATCTGCCAGAATTATAAACATGGCAGGTATTTTTCCTTATTAATCACTTGGATGATCCGTTTTAGTCAACTCAATGGAACCAGTTTACGCAAACAAAATAATAAAAAGTTTTTTTTAAACAAATTTGTGGTTACCTGTGAAGCTCATTGTGTAATGTTTTTTTAATTTAGTAAACACGCTGCTTTTATTATAGGTTTGACTATGTATCAAAACTGAATATTCTAGTTTAATGGTAAATTGAGTTATCACCATTTATTTATTTACTTATTCAGAAGAACGGGATAAACCCAATTACAAAAACTCTGGACGCAGCAAGTGCGTTATGGTAGTGAATTTTCATTAAAATGTTTTTATTGCAAATATGTGTGTTTTCTTTTTAAGAAAGCAGGCATCAATTTTGGTTACCAGTATAACCTATATAGTAAAAAGAATGTGCCATGCTTCATAAAAATAACTTTATTGTGTGAAAATGTACAAAATTTTCCAAAAGTAAACTTAAAGTGTTCCCGAAAAAACACGTTTCTTGGTCAACCTTATAGGTTAATAGCAAATTGAGCTGTTCAAATATGAAACATTTGATGTAAATTCGCTACCATAACGCACTTGCTGCGTCCAGAATTTCTTTTCTTACAAACATGCATTATATTTCGATGGAAAATGCAAAAATGCAATAACATAAGGCGTGTTTGATTTTAAAAAAATGGAAATTTGTATCACCAACGACTTATGGGCCACCCTGTGATTGTAGAAATATTATTTTAAGATGTAGCTCAAGACACCCTATAATTAATATATACAAAAATTTTTCATATCTTATATAATAACGGATATATTGAGCTTTATTGATTTTTTACGAAAATTCGACAAAAATTATATACCATTAAACGATAAACTCTATAGCTAAGGCTACTGCCAAGCATCAGAGAAAGGGTCTATTTGAAATGAATTTTCTGGGAATATTTTAGTAAAATGAAGGACAATGACGATTGAAACTAAGACTTTAGGGTTTGTAAAACATCCTTCTTGAGACATTTTATTTCTATGGTATTAGATTCAAGTTCTTTGCCTAAATGTTGCCAATTTTGACATTTTAAATCGCCACTTTGACGTTTTGTGGAAAACCCCAATTTATTTTTCTTTAAATGTCTATAACTTTTTTGTCTTTTGATCTACATAGCTAAATTTTGGTAGGTAACTTACCTATAAGGATGTAAATCTGCGTGCCAAATTTGGCTGCCCTTACTTTGTTATTTCCGGAGATATAAATTTTTTTTGAAAGAAAACACAAAATTTTCCGGGAAAACCTGGGCAGATTTTCCTGGCTAACGAACTCATCCAAGCCATTTGCAAAAGGAATTTTTTCACCAAATTTAGTCAAAATCGGCCCTTTATTTTTTGAGTTATCGGTGTGATACATATATATATATATATATATATATATATATATATATATATATATATATATATATATATATATATATATATATATATATATATATATATATATATATATATATATATATATATATATATATATATATATATAAACATATATATATATAAACATATAAAAATTGAAACTGACCCCGGATATGTTTTCTGGGGGGCCTAGTTAGCGCTCATTTGAAGAATTTTTTTTTAAATTCAAAAGTCAGGATCTCCTCATTAGTGAATTTTTTTTAAGAAAATTCACTAAAAAAAGGTAATTTGCATCACCAATTACTTATGGGCCACCCTGTGATTGTAGAAATATTATTTTAAGATGTAGCTCAAGACACCCTATAATTAATGTATACAAATTTTTTCATATCTTATATAATAACGGATATATTGAGCTTTATTGATTTTTTACGAAAATTCGACAAAAATTATATACCATTAAACGATAAACTCTATTGCTAAGGCTACTGCCAAGCATCAGAGAAAGGGTCTATTTGAAATGAATTTTCTGCAAATATTTTAGTAAAATGAAGGACAATGACGGTTGAAATTAAGACTTTAGGGTTTGTAAAACATTCTTCTTGAGACATTTTACTTCTATAGCCCGTATTAGATTCAAGTTATTTGCCTAAATGTTGCCAATTTTGACATTTTAAATCGCCACTTTGACGTTTTGAGGAAAACCCCAATTTATTTTTCTTAAAATGCCTATAACTTTTTTGTCTTTTGACTTACATAGCTAAATTTTGGTAGGTAGCTTACTTATAAGGATGTAAACCAGCGTACTAAATTTGGTTGCCCTTACTTTGTTGATTCCGGAGATATAAAATTTTTTCGAAAGAAAACACAAAATTTTCCGGGAAAACCTAGGCAGATTTTCCTGCTTAACGAACTCATCCAAGCCATTTGCAAAAGGAATTTTTTCACCAAATTTAATCAAAATCGGCCCATTATTTTTTGAGTTATCGGTGTGATACATATATATATATATATATATATATATATATATATATATATATATATATATATATATATATATATATATATATATATATATAAACATATAAAAATTGAAACTGACCCCGGATATGTTTTCTGGGGGGCCTAATTAGCGCTCATTTGAAGAAATTTTTTCAAAATTCAAAAGTCGGGATCTCATCATTAGTGAATTTTTTTTAAGAAAATTCACTAAAAACAGATCAATTTTGTTAAAAAATGGCCCACATTTTGGCATAGTACTCAATTATACAGAGTGTCAAGCTAAATAATGGTGACGTCATCGATATTTTTTTCAATAGCAACCCCCATTTTTTCTTCAAATTGTAATACTTCATTCAATTGCTAACACGGTGAAATAATTTTTATGTTACGTTACATGAGGAAAATTTCAGGAAAAATATTTTTGAAATTGGAAGTCTGAAAAATCCTGCTAATTTTGATTTAAAAAAAATCATATTATTATGAATATTTTAACAATTGGGTAGATAATAAGAACATATCGTCATATTCTGTTCTCTGAAACACCCCTTAACTGTTTCTGTAAGCTACACTTTAATTAGTTTTCTTCTCGCATTATGGCTTTTAAGTGGTGAAAAGCAAATAATTGAAATACTGATTATGATAGGATGAGGTGACAAAACAAGAAGTCAACAGGAAGTTTGTCAGTTATTTCACAATAAATACCTAGAAAGAAATCCAATAACACAATCAACTGTACTGTAGGTAAAATAGAAAAAACATGAAGTGGGTCAGAAATTTATCAAAAAGTGGACATGCAGTAATAGTTGCAGATATCCTTCGGATGTTATACTAAACCTGTTAGAAAATCAACACAAATCAAGCTGTGCTATTGCTGCCGACCTTGATATCAGCCAGAGTTCTGTATTCAGAACCTTGAAGGAACAGAGGTGGCACCGCTACAAACTTTCATTGCTACAGGCCCTTAATGAAGATGATCCAGATAGAAGAATCGAATTTTCGGAAATAATGACACATATGTTAGAACCAAATCCAGCAACAATCCAGCAATCCTCAACAGTATTATGTTCTCATATGAAGCAAATGTTTATCTGGACAGCACTGTGAATAGACACAATTTCAGATACTAGGTGCCACAAAATCCGCATTTGTTTCGCAGGCAGAAAACACAGTACCCCCAGAAAATCAATGTCTGGGCTGGAATTGTTGGCAGTCAAGTCATGGGGCCGTACTTTTTTGAGGACACATTGACAGGAGAGGTGCATTCATATATTTTTTTTGCAAAATGAATTACTTCTCGCACTGATTAACATTTAACCCAGTACTGAAAACCCAGCGACTCCCAATAGGTTTTTGTGGTTTCAGCAAGACGAAGCCCCGCCGTATTATGCAAAACAAGATCGTGAATATCTCAATTTTGCGTTTCCCAATCAGTGGATCGGTCGACAAGGTAGAGTAGAGAAGCTCAGCAAAATGCAAGAGCCGCTATTCGTTTGTACCACAATCAATTCCCTTTACAAAGAGACTGTATTCTTAACAACAAAATTGTGCAACGAATGCGTGATCATTCAAGCCAAAAAAAAGGCGATTCTGGAAAACCAAGATACCGCAAAATATCACAGGTCGAGGAGCAGATTTTACATCAGATTGAAGATAATCCGTTCATCAGAACAGGAATTATAACAAGTAAAATGGGTAGCATATCGTCTTCTTTAGTTTTAAGAAGAAGACTTCATGAACAATTGCATCTTTATCCTGTGTCTAGGAATTATTGCCTAGAGATTATCCTCCATGTATGGAAATTTGCCAATGGCTTTTGCAGCTAATTAGGAATAGCCATCGTATTTTGAAATGCACTCTTTTTACAGATAAAGTATGCTTCGCTCGCAAAGGAATAATAAACTTTCATAATCTTCATACATAGAGCGAAGAAAACCCTCACCTACTAGTAGCAAATTCTCAATATCAATTCTTCATTAACATTTTGGCAGGAATTATTGAAAATAATTTGACTGGCCCTGTCTTTTTACCAAATAGTTTGAATTACAAGGCATATCTTTTTTTTTGAGCACTACCTAAATGAACTTTTACCACTACATTTAGGAGCAACACGTTATGGTGTCAACATGATGAGGCACCTGTCCATTTTGGTGCCAGTGGGAAATTTTTTAACTGAAACATTCGAAGAACAGTGGATAGGACGAGGATAAACAATTCCGTGGCCGCCGTGGTCCCCTGACTTAACTTGATTTTTACCTCTGGGGGCACCACAAGGGAAAAATATCACAACGCACAGTAGAAGCATTCAACATGAAGCAACCGTATTTAGTGCTGTACGAAAATTAATTAAACGGTGATTAAATCCATGTATTCGAGCAAGGGGTGAACACATTCAACATTTTTTGAAATAAATAGTATTGTCTTTAATTTTACTTTTTTCGTACCACCTAAGTTCAAAAATTAAATATCTCGAAAACTGTTAAGTTCATCGATTTTATTCAAGAGTGCCTTTTTTATGGAGAAATAAGCAGAGAATAAGCAGGATGTACCAAGTAGTATTAATACCAAGAAAGTTATGATGGGTTAAGTAAAAAAATGAATAAAATTGCCTGATTCTACACCACTGGTCCATAATAGTAACAAGACAAGTCTATTTACGTAAATCTTCTAACTGTATCAAGTTTTGTTCAAATCAGAAAACCCGGTTTTAGAATCCAGGGCAACCACAATTCTGAAACAAAATTATTTTACACACTGTATCTTCAAAATGGAGCGGTTTTGGAGCTATGTGTATATAACATTTTTGTCCTATTTTTGACCAAGGAATCTCCCATTAAGCGACTTTCTATGTTTTTTTAAACACCCTGTATACAGGTACCTTACCTACTACCTTATGTTATAAAGGTAATTCACTTTTGCGAAAAAAACTGGATTTAGTTTTAGAAAACAGAACTAAAAGATAATGAATGCCCATACTGTCAATAGGTTTCAACTAAAATGGTTTCAATGACATTCTTCATTTTATTTCGATAATTGATTAAATAAAAAAGTAAAGTAATTGGAAACGAACAGACTGTGTGTGTGTCGTCAAATTTTGGGGGCAGCGGCTTTAATGCCAGTTGCACATTTTCAAAGCGATTAGCTCTAAACTCCCTTAATATCGAATACTATATATATATATATATATATATATATATATATATATATATATATATATATATATATATATATATATATATATATATATATATATATATATATATATATATATATATATATATATATATAAACCAACAGAGTGTAACTTCATAACATAAATATAAATATGTGTGAATCTGCAACATAAAAAACATATAGTAAAGCGCTACTATCTAAAAAATACCCTAATAAATCATTAAATGAAATTATATACAAATCAACTGAATAAACAAGAAGTAAAGAATGTTGGTAGTATACAGCACTAACAAAAAAACAGGTACCTATTGTTAAAAAATTGTTAAAGAAAAAAATGAAAGCTTTGTAACTTACTTGAGGAAGTTATCATTTTCTTCGTTCATCCTATCTGCATCTTTAGACTTATAATTAATTAGACGATCAACAAGCTGCCTGTTTTCATCCTAAAATATAAAGTGATGCATCACTACATTAGAGTAAATGAAATCAGAAGTAGCGCAGTAATAATAGAATTCAAAGTGGAGGATTACTTGAATCTTAATGCTTTATGTTGGAATAAGGCCAGATAAATTTTAGTCGCATCACTTTAATATTTATGTATGTGGGAGAAAACATCTTTTGATATTTCAGATGGTGTAAGAATAAAAACCATTACGTCTGTTGTAGACCATATGATATGCAACAAAGCATGAACTTGATGTGATGTATTTGAAAAACATGTTTAGGAAAAATGACACTGTTGCATGAAAGTAACAATATCATACAAATGTTGAAGAAAATTTTATTTAACTTGTGTTTGTTAGTTAAAAAACATAATTTACTTTATCACAGGCAAATGAAGGTCCACAATAAATCAAAAAGTCTGGACGCAGCAAGTGCATTATGGTAGTGAATTTCCATAAAAATGTTTTTAATAGCAAATGTCTTTTTTTAACGAAAGCAGGCATCCAATTTGGTTAAGAGTGTAACTTATATAGTGGAAACAACATACCAAAGTTCCTCAAAATAGTTTTATTGTTTGAAAAAGTACAAAAATTTTCCGAAAATAAACTTAAATGTTGTGAAAAACTGGCCAACGAACTTCTTCAAGCTATTTACCACCTACCAAGATATAATTATTTACAAAACGGTTTTCGACAAAACTTACCAAAAAAAAAAAAAAAAGATTTTAAATAATTTTTTGACGAAAATCCGAAAATATTTTTTTTTACAATAACTGATTAAACATTTTTTATAATTACCAAAATTTCACAAAAATTTTACAAACAATGATTTCTAAGAAAACACAAAAAAATTGTATACGGGACCTCGATTTTTTTCCACAAATAACATAAACGAAAACCTCTCTGAATGCGTCATTTTCATGGGACTCTGCTATATATTGGTAAAAACGCCGTATAATAATTTTTGAAATGTGCCAAAAATGTGAAACTATTGAACTAACTCGAAAATGATGAACGCTATCATTATTTTTTTTTACAACATGCATTATAATTCGATATAAAATGCAAAAGTGCTATAATATAAGAGGTGTTCGATTTAAAAAATAAAAATTTGTATTACCAACAACTTATGGGCCAGTCTGTGATTGTCGAAATAATTTTATAAGATGCAAGACACCCTATAATTAACGTATACAATTGGAACAGCAATATTGAGCTGTGCCATAGAAATGTGCCACCCTGTAAATATGTAAACACATAAGCGGAAACTGATCGGATATGGGTCCTAGAGATCCTAGTTGGCGCTCATTTGAAGACTGTTTTTTAATTCAAAAGGCACGATATTCTCAGTGAATTTTTTAAAGAAAATTCAGTAATAAAATAAGGTATCGAAATTTTCTCCAGCAATTTATTCCTCTTTAAACAGTTCTACATGGGTCGATCAAAAAGTACCGTCTTTGAAGACAGGTGGCATTGCTGAGGGAAGTTGGCATTATTGTCGTGTACTATCATATGTCAAACGGCACCATACGAAATTTGAGACTGATTGGTTAGTTTTTATTTGGCAGCCAGCTGTATCACACGTGTTTCATGTTTCTCGATAAAATGGAAAAAGTTCAATATTGATCCGTAATTCGCTTTTTATTTTTGGATGGAAAAACATGTAAAAGCGAAGTTAGATGCTGTCTATGGGGACCCTTCACCATCTATAAAGACAACCGCAGATATTGGTTCAACGAATTTAAACATGGTCGTACATCAGACGTGGTTACCGAGGAAATCGTTGAAAACAATAATAATAATAACTTTATTAGACTTATAATATTACACAACACATAAATTACTCTCTCACATAATGGCATTCGAATAAACGGCGTTTACTAATTAGGTCACGAAGGATATTTCACATAGGAGTATTCTTGTGTGTGACCCTATACTGAAAGTGCAAGTGTGGATTATACACCAGAGAGCAAGCGACAGTTAAATTCAGCTCAAACGAGGAGGTTATAGCCGAAACAGAAGCGTATTTTGAAGTCAATCTTTCTTTTTTTTGAGGGGTTAATTAATTGGCAGAAACATTGTAAAAAGTGTATCAAACTAAAAAGAGATTCTGTTGAAAAATTAAAAGAAAAATTGTGACAAACTTGCATCTTCATTTCTAACACGGGTATTTATAATAATAATACTTTATTTGTACCATAATAACACGGTGTTGCAGCACACGTCATAGTTTTAGACTTACGTAATAAATCATAAACGGGGTTTACTAATTAGGTCACGAAGGATATTTCACATAGGAGTATTCTTGTGTGTGATCCTATACTGAAAGTGCAAGTGTGGACTAAACAACAGTAATAAATCACACTTCAGAGCGGTCATCTAACAGTTATTAGTAACTAGCTTTACCACGATAAAACCACTGTATATATAATTAAAAATATCACGGAAATTCAACACCAATAAATCAAGACAAATACACACTAAAATATTTCCCCACACATATAACCTGTGTAATAAATGGAACAGCAGTCTTAAAAACGATCAAAATCAGCAAAAGCTTAGATATCAAATCAAATAGACGTTAATTGAACAGGATCCTAAACACTCAATAAGTACAGACAAATTTACAGACAAAATCACAATTAAGACAAAACAAGCCAAAACGAACATGCAAACACCAAATGAAGACGGAGGGAGTCATCAACTCAAGAAAAGACGACATTGTACAACAACCACAATAAGTCTCAAAGACAATTTACAAAAATGTTGCTCTACAACACATTACTGAATTTTTCAGAATTATTTAGAATCCATTCTCTGAGCCTGTTTTTAAAAAGATTGATATTGTCAGATTGTTTAATTTCACTAGACACCAAATTACTTATCGTTTTTGCAAAGGTATGTATAACATCTTTGTCCTATTGTTTTTCTACATTTCAGTGGCACCTCTTTAATTCTGGTGTCATAATCGTGGCGATGCCTACAAATCAATTATTTCCTTTTGAAGCCCAAGATTCCTACCTGAACAAAATACAACTGGCGAAGGTCCATAAGCTTTGCCTGACTATACAGCTCCTTAGTTGGATATGTCCTATTTCTTCCATGCATATTTTTGATGAATCATCTCTGAAGCTCCCTTAACTCCCTCGGGATGGCGGTGATTGACAGGCGCCATCGTGAGGTCACACTAGACCCGAGGAAGGCGGACCTGATCCAGGCTGCGGTGGTATCTGCGGTGGACTCTCTTCAGAAAGGGTAGAGCCCGCCTCAGTTCCACCGGGCGCGCCTGGCGGGGACATCCTCTGGATAACCTGTGCCGGCACGCAGTCGCAAGACTGGCTGCGGAAAACTATTGGGGGCTTCGGTCAGATTTGGGAGGGGGCGGACTTGACAGCAGTCGAGCCCAGGACCTCCCGAAGAGACACAAGGTCCACGTACGGATTCCTGACACCGTCCCGCAAAAGACGGTGGTCAGAAGACTGAAGATCTAGAACCCTGAACTGGGGACAGAACACTGGTCGGCTCTAATCAGGAAGGCAGAGGAGACAGACTCTCGCGTTCTCGATCGACCAGGCGTCTTACAGAGCCTGGCAACCTCCTTCAAATCATTCTGGGGCCTGGGAAGGGTTAGCTGCCACCCACTAGGGAAGCTACCGGTGGTTGAAGGACTGAGGTTCCTTCAGGTCAACCTCCAACACAGTAGGGCAGCCACGGCCGGACTACTGATGGCTCTGAGGAACACGGATGTGGCACTCATCCAGGAACCGTACTCCTATAAAAGTTGGAGATCAAGGAACTCGGCGGAGCTGCTGGAAAGCTCATCTACAGCAGATCCAGAGAGACCCCGAGGGCCTGCATTTTTGTCAGGGAAGGAATAGAGTTTCTGCCTTTAATGAATTTCTGTTCCAGAGACCTGGCAACGGTCAAAATCCGATGTGGAGGAGCGGATGGGCCGAGGGTCATTACTGTCGGATCGGCCTATCTACCAGGGGACAGCACTGACTCTCCTCTACCCAAGGAATTGGAGCAGCTGAGGGTGGATAGCAGAGCAGGTGAATGGCAAACCATCATCGGCATGGATGCGAACGCGCAGCATGAGTTGTGGAGTAGCTCGGACACAAACAACACAGCTTGAAGAAGTTTTAGATCTAACAGTTTCCACCCAGTTTCATGGTGACTTTGTTAAGAACTGGGCTGTGTCTGGGGAGGTTAGTAGCTCAGACCACAGATATATCCGGTCTAAAATCCGTTTGAAGCCGAAAGACATCCGGTATGGTACCGGGACCCTCGCAAGGCGGACTGGGAAGCCTCAGGGCAGATCTAGCAGTTGAACTGCGGGGGGTTAAGAGTACCATAGACAATTCAGTAGACCTCAAGATTGCGGCAGCCCAAGTGCGAGACGCAATCACCTCGGCCTATAACGTCAACTGCCCCCTGAAAATGAGGGCATTCACCAAGAATGTTCTGTGGTGGAACCAGGCAAAGGAGGACGCAGGTTCGTAAGCTGTTCAACGCGGCCAAAAGGCCGGGAGCATGGGATGAATATAGATATGCCCTAACAAGCTATAACAGAAGACTGAGGGATGTCAGAAAGGAGTCGTGGAGGAGGCACTGCAAGGAAGTGGAGAGCACATCCAAGAGTGCTCGACTACACAAGATCCTGTCCAAGGGCACTAAGACCAGCATAGGCACGCCGCACTTCCCCGGCTGCAACATCATAAACCTCCGGACTGGGAACACGCAGAAATAGAGGCACCGTACAGGCGAGCACCTAGAGTAGGTTGGACAGTCGCTAAAGAGGTGGTTACTTGGAGCAAAATCAGATGGGCCATTAACAATTTCAAGCCATTCAAATCCCCGTGATTCGATCGAATAATGCCCATTGTGCTCCAACAGGGTATATACATACTGGCACCGTCGCTTACCCTCATTATGAGAGCCAGTCTGGCTCTGGGGTATATTCCGAGGGCATGGAGACTGGCCAGGGTTTTCATTCCTAAACCTGGGCGTCCAACAGACCAGGCAAAGCCCCTGAGGCCAATAAGTCTTATGTCCTTCTTGCTAAAAACAATGGAAAAACTGGTCGACCGGCATTAGGGGCGGCGTGCTGGAAGCATATCCTCTACACTGCGGACAATACGTATACAGAGTGGGAGTTTCAACAGAAACAGCACTGCACCAACTTATGCTGAAACTTAAGAATACGGTGGAGAACAGGGAGGTGGCGCTGGGGGCCTTCCTAGACATAGAGGGGGCGTTCAGCAATACCTCATTCGGATCGTTACTGGCAGCTGTCAGCGAGCGGGGAATAGAGGAGACCTGCTGCAGGTGGATCGGTTCCATGCTCAGCGGCACGGCGGTGTGCACCTCACTCGCGGGAGGGACTCTGCTGGCGGGTGTCGCGGCGGGATATCCGCAGGGGAGCGTTCTGTCTCCCCTGCTCTGGTGCCTAGCCATGGACAGCCTACTAGGGAGGCTCTCCGGGGGGAGGTACGAGGTACAGGGCTAGGCGGACGACATTGTCATCATAGTCTGAGGAAAGGTTACACAGTCAGTGTGGGAGCGCACGCAGACAGCACTGAAAGTGGTGGAAAGGTGGACGGTTGGCCAAGGGCTCGGGGTGAGCCCCGATAGAGCAACTGTCATAGCGTCTACTAGGAGGAGGAAGTGGGAGGGCCACAGAACTCTCACTCTATACAGTAGAAACATTCCAATGACCAGGGAGGTAAAATATCTTGGTGTCGTACTGGACTCCAAGCTAACCTGGAATAGTCACATTGAAAAAATACTCCGCAAGGCAGTGATGACCCTAGCCGTCACTAGGCGGCTATATGGAAAAACTTGGGGACTAAGACCTAGTATGGCCCACTGGCTGTACACAAGCGTGGTCAGACCATCATTAACATACGCGGCCCTGATGTGGTGGCCTAAGGTGACACAATCCACTGTCACACAAAAACTAGGCAAAATCCAAACGATTACTTGCCTCGGCATCACGGGGGCCATGACTTTAACCCCTACAGCCGCCGTGGAGGTGTTGCTGGAGCTGGTCCCCCACCCCAACCCTTAGTGATCACGGGGGAGCCCAGGCTAGGACTATACAGACTAGCCTTCAATGATAGACTGAAGAACAACCTAGGCTGGAGGAAAGGTTACACAGTCAGTGTGGGAGCGCACACAGACAGCACTGAAAGTGGTGGAAAGGTGGACGGTTGGCCAAGGGCTCGGGGTGAGCCCCGATAGAGCAACCGTCATAGCGTCTACTAGGAGGAGGAAGTGGGAGGGCCACAGAACTCTCACTCTATACAGTAAAAACATTCCAATGACCAGGGAGGTAAAATATCTTGGTGTCGTACTGGACTCCAAGCTAACCTGGAATGGTCACATTGAAAAAATACTCCGCAAGGCAGTGATGACCCTAGCCGTCACTAGGCGGCTATATGGAAAAACTTGAGGACTAAGACCTAGTATGGCCCACTGGCTGTACACAAGCGTGGTCAGACCATCGTTAACATACGCGGCCCTGGTGTGGTGGCCTAAGGTGACACAATCCACTGTCACACAAAAATTAGGCAAGATCCAAACGATTACTTGCCTCGGCATCACGGTGGCCATGACTTTAACCCCTACAGCCGCCATGGAGGTGTTGCTGGAGCTGGTCCCCCACCCCAACCCTTAGTGATCACGGGGGAGGCCAGGCTAGGACTATACAGACTAGCCTTCAATGATAGACTAAAGAACAACCTAGGCTGGAGGGGCCACTGCAAAATTCAGAAGATCGTGAAGGAGCCCATGCTTGAAATTAGGTCAGACTTCGCGAGTCCGCGAATCTGCAGAGATAACAAGTTTACAGTGGTAATTCCCGACCGCGAGGTATGGCGGGGGGAGACTCCGGGCCTACCACGGCACGCGCTCGTGTGGTTCACCGATGGATCCGACGGGGAGCGTGGGATGGGGGCAGGCGTTTATACGGAAGGACCAAGGGAAAGTCACAGTATTTCCCTCGGAACTCATGCAACAGTCTTTCAGACCGAAATGTACGACATCTTGCACTGCGTGCGAGAGAACAAGAGGATGGTCTAAACCAACAAGCGAATCCTCATAGCCACAGACAACCAGGCAGCCCTTAATGCCCTAAGTAGCTCACGGGTAAATTCCAGGCTGGTAAGTAAATGCCGAGACGAGACGAGCTACCTGGCTGGGCGGAATGAGGTGTCGGGTCACTCGGGGGTCAAAGGCAATGAAGACGCTGACAGTCTCGCGAAGAGAGGATCAGCAGAATCATTTATGGGACCAGAACCGGTCATGGGCGTATCGAAAAGCACGGCCAGGGGAACCATCAAGTCCTGGGTCAGGGAAAAGCATAAGGCATACTGAGCAGATTGTCCAGGGCTCAAACACGGGAAGTCATTAATTGGACAACCCAGTCCAAAGAGAGCTATGGAGTTGCTAAATCTTAGCATAGGACAACTCAGGAACATAACAGGACTCTTGACAGACACATGGCTGTCAAGAGACACCTGCATAAAATGGGGCAGTTCGAGGGGGATTTGGCATGCAGACTCTGTGGCAAGGGGTAGAAATCAGCCCAGCACATCTTGTGCGAGTGCAAGGCTCTGGACCGCAAAAGACAACTGATCTACGGACAGCCTAGAGCGGAGACAGAGCAATATAAAGCTTCACCCCACTGATTGCTGTGCAGACTAGTTCAAGGAAAAGTGATTTTGGAATGGGTGGAGTAGAAAAGACAAAGGGCATTCACAATAAGCCAAAGGCTGCGGTGCTATCGGGGCGGCAAAGACGCGAACGAGTCCCAAGGGGAAAAAAAGGTATTGTATTAAAACTAATTCTTTAAATTTAAATAGACCTTGGAGATTGGTTTTAGAAGTCCCAGTTAGGGATTACTTGAAGAAATTTTTATTTTCTATGAAGCTAGAAAATTATAATTGCGTAGAGGTGTACTGGTAAGTACTGCAAGTCCGTTAAAAAAAGTTGTTACAAATTTCATTAAAGTTACAAAAGTTTTCCTGAAAAAAATTAATTATTTACAAAGGGAATGTATCTGTCAAATTATAAATATGGCAGGTATTTTTCCTTATTAATTGCTTGAATGGTTTTGTTTTAGTCAACCAAATCGAACTAGTTTTTGCAAACAAAACAACACAGAAAGTTTTTTAAAGCAAATATGTAGTTATCTGTGAGGCCCATTATGTTGTTTTTCTTTAATTTAGTACCAACGCTGCTCTTACATAGTTTTACTATGGTTGAAGATTGAAGATTCTAGCTTAATGGAAAATTGAATTATCAGATTTGAACTAGTTTTACAAAAAACGAACCCTTTCAGACCATTAATAAGGAAAATTAACTGCTTCGTTTATAATTTAGCATATACTTTACTTTTCTAAATATGAATTAAGTTTCCTTCTGGAAAGCTTTTGTAACTTTAATGAAATTTGTAATAGAGGTTTCTTTTAAAGAGACTTACACAATCTATAAATATAGCAAAATTAAATTTGCTAGCTTCATAGAAAGTTTAGTTTGGAGTTTTTTTCAAAAGGACTTAAAACACATAATTTTTTATAATAGAGAGATATCAATGGTAACCCTTTCAAAAGAATTTTTTAAATGTGCATGTCCTAAAACCTCTAAAATCGATCTTCAAGGTCTGTGTAAGTTTAAAGTATTAATTTTGGTAATATTCCGTATAATAATAGTGTACAATTCTTATGAAAATTCACTAATATAATGCACTTGCTGCGTCCCGAAATGTTTTCTGATATCTTCAGAATTATCGGATTTGAAATCTTTGTTCAAAAACCCTTCCATAGTTGCTGCACCCAGACCCTTTTCCATACTTATTTACTGTTGCTGTATCTATACTTTTTGAAAATGATAAAATAGTGTAGCTTTCTGTGAGACTCAAACAAGGAAACCTCAAATTCATTTTTGGAAAAATATTTTAAACAAATGAAATGAGGTTACAATTTAAACACAAACTAAAAATCTTGGTTCACTGCATCGTCGCAGGGGTTCCCCTTGCCCTTCTTCTGCATGCCTAAAACCACCATCAATGCATAAACAAAAACAATTTTAACAAGAAAAATGTCTTGGGAACAAGCCCCAAGAAAGTTATGGGACCTACGCTGAATAGGGGTTCTGGGCCAGGTAAACAGGATTTTAAGGAGGTATAGCCGCAACAAAATGGGATAAAGGCAGCTTATAGAGGTCCAATTAAGCTGGTTTTTTCGCACTTCCCGCTCACATTTCCTTTTTATCTTCTTCTCCGCCCAGCACCCCTATTCACTCCTGGTTCCATAACTTTCTTGGTGGCGGTTTGCAAGACATTTTTCTTGTGGTTTGTGCATCCAGAAGGGGTTCTAAGCAAATTTCTGATTTTGTTTTCTAAAAAGCCCCTGTGTGCTAATCTGCAAATTTTCCGAAAATTTTATTTTATTTACAAAAGGAATCTACCTGCCAAATTATAAACATGGCAGGTATTTTTCCTTATTAATCGCTTGGATGATCCATTTTAGTAAACTCAGTGGAACCAGTTTACGCAAACAAAATAACAAAAAGGTTTTTTTTAACAAATTTGTGGTTACCTGTGAAGCTCGTTGTGTTATTTTTTAAATTGAGTAAACACGCTGCTTTTATATAGGTTTTACTATGTATCAAAACTGAATATTCTAGTTTAATGGTAGATTGAGTTATCACCATTTAGTTATTTATTTATTCAGAAGAACGGCATAACCCCAATTATAAAAACAAGTACAATATTAGCAAGTGATAGTCACAAGCAGGTATAAGTAAAATAACAATCAAACAAACAACTGGTCACATTACAAAACAATATTAAACATTACATAGTCACACTACAATCAAATAAAATCCATGAACATACAATACATTTGAAATATTTTTTACGAAAATTTGCTACCATAACGCACTTGCTGCACCTAAACTATTTGAACGCTTGTTTACTAATGCTGTATCCATACTTTTTGAAAATGAAATAAATATAAACAAAAATTTTGCAATTAAAATTTTAATAATTTACACTGAACATCTGTTTATATAACTTAAACTACTTTATGATATTACGTTATGTAGTTTCATTTACTTCAAATTATCCGTACACTACATAAGGAGTAAAAACTAAATGTAAAGAAAACAATAAGTACCTAGATATTAAAAGTACTTACTATATTAGTTTGAGGTAGGTAGGTATATTTCTTCTTGAAATATTTTGTTTCGCTTTAGTAATACAGTACCTACATGCATTGATTAAGAATCTGCATCTGATGCGCACAGCTTGGTTTAGCGATTACTTTCTTATTTGTTTCATTTGATGTTAGAATCATAATATACTACAGTCGACGACCGAGGGCATTTTATAAGGTTAGGTTAAAATTGTGTGTTTTGTTTCTTTAACGTCGGCCTATTTCCGCGACTATGGCCAATCACCGACGCCAGGGAGCAGTTTCACCTCACTATCCTGGAAATTTTGCCGAACCCCAGTCTTTCTGTAAGGAGGGTAGCGATCTTTAACGTGCCCAACATCGCATGAACACGGGACCGACTGCTTTACGCCCCCTCCGAAGGGCGGAACGTGCAGACATTCAACTTGCTCAAATACAATGCCAGAACCTCGGCTGATGTTAATGTTACAGTTTGTACTGAAAAAGTGAAAGGAGTACCCTGGGATCAAACCCAGTACCCTTTGGTTCAGAGGCACACGTTCTTATCCCTGAACCACCGAGGTTCTTACGTTAAAATTAAAAGTTGGGTTATTATTTACCTACTATTTGTATCACCCTTAGAATATAAGTGGTTGTTTTACATTCTAAGTTAATGCTGGATTAGCGGAGTCGCTTTCGAGCTTATGCACACGATTTTCTCATGACTGCTATCAGCTGTGAGGAGAATAACAAATGACAAATAGCCAGCTGGTGTTGTCAGATTAAACTAGGATAGGGAAATGGCTTTTAAATACCGTGAAGCCGTTAAGAATGGGAAGCTTAATATTTATACATAATAAAACGTAGCTGTAGATTGCCTTTAAATAAATTGAATCACTTTCATTAAAAATTTTATTTATTACTATACATTTTTAGTGAATTTTCATTAAGAAAATTCGATAACTATGTTAAGACTTTCGAAAAATTTTTTCAAATGAGCGCAAATTAGGACCTCTAGAACCCAAATTGAAGGACCGTTTGAATTTTTGAATGTATATGTATATATATATATATATATATATATATATATATATATATATATATATATATATATATATATATATATATATATATGGATGTATGTATGTATAACTCAAAGAATACTCAACTGATTTGAACCAAACTTGGCACATATCTTCGTTCACAATATTTAGAGTTCTTTCCAAATTAAAAATAAAATCTGAAAGACATGCGTTGAAATGACTTAGTGGTTAAAGTTCAATGGCTGACAAGACACAGTAGTTAACTGTGATGCGTAGATTGATTCATACAACAGGTAACAACTATACTTTTAATATTTCTCATTTATTTGAAGAACCAACACATTTTACAAGTACTAGTTCCAAATGCTTGGATAATATATTTACAGATATCTCAAAGCAGCACATAAAAACTGAAACACTAAATTTACACATCTCTGACCATCTTGGACAGGTGCTTACCTACAAAAAACAGGTTATCAGACAAAGTTTTACAGAAACACACAAAAGATACTTTACTGAAGAAAACTTAAAACGGTTTGCGTGTCATATGTGTTCTGTTGACTGGGAGGCCTACTTTGTCAACAGTGATCCGCAGACAAATTTCTCCAGATTTCATGAGTTCTTCCTTATGTGCTACAACGAATATTTTCCCGAAAGAAAATCTAGGATAAAAACTCAAACACTAAAGGTAAACTGGTATACCAATGAATTGAAATGTCATAAAAATGGGCTGGATGCACTCTACACAATATGGTTGGTGAAAAGAGATAACGAGTCATTAATGGCATACCAAACCTACCGAGACTGCTATCGCGACAAAGTCCGAGCGGCAAAGGCTGAAGGGGTTGCCATGGCTATTCAGCAAGCGGAAGACAAGCAAAAAGCTGCATGGAAGATTATAAAGGGTGAAATACAAGAAAAACGTAAACAGTTACCTTCATTAACACCAGAAGCATGTAATAGTTATTTTGCTAATATAAGTAAAAATATTTTTCAACAAATAAACGGAAATAATATAGTACCACGAACATATATAAGACCAAAGTTATTAATACAATGAATTCATTTTATCTGCGGGAGGTGGCGTCGCTGGAGGTTTGGAGAGTGGTATGTGCCTTGAAAGCCAAAATAACGCCAGACTGTTATGGAATAAATGTAAAATTTTTAAAAACAGTTATTTACAGCATACTAGATCAAATAACAGCTTTAGTAAATGAATGTTTGCAGGTTGGCCTGTTTTCAGAGGAACTTAAGAAAGCAGACGTAAGTATGGCATATAAGGGTGGCAATGTTGCCTCTTTGGATAACTTTAGACCTATTTCCATTTCGCCAGCACTTTCAAAAATATTTGAGTACGTAATAAAGCAACAGCTTGAAGAATATTTAGAAGAAAAAGGTTTTCTCAGTGAGGAGCTTCATGGCTTTCGAGGAGGTAAATCAACAGTCACTGCGCTGGTAAACACAACAAATAAATTAAGTGAGGCGCTGGACTCTGGCAATATGGCACAATGCATATATTGTGATTTACATAAGGCATTTGACACAGTATCACATGAGATATTACTAACCAAATTGGAACACTATGGCATTAGGGGTTTGCCACTGAGGCTCTTTAAGTCACACCTTACCAACCGATACCAAAGAGTGAAGCTAAATGAACAGTACTCGAGTTGGCAGACACAAACATGCGGTATACCTCAGGGTTCGCTGCTAGGGCCTCTCCTATTCATTATATACACAAATGATCTTCCAGAGAACGTTTCGTCTGATGCAGTTTCTCTCTATGCAGACGATACCTCATTTGTTAACATTGGCAGAAATGAAGCTGAACTTAATGAGAGAAGAAATATCACAATGTCGGAAGCAGGAGAATGGTTTAGAAATAATAAACTGAAACTCAATGTAAACAAAACAAAAGTCTTGAATATCAGCTCCCACCAAACGCAACCAAGACAAAAACAATCTGTGAAATTTCTTGGTGTATATATACAATCAGATTTTCGCTGGTCAGTGCACATTGAAAAGCTCCAGGGCACATTGGCGTCGTGTCTGTATCTGTTGAGGCGTCTGATGAACATCAGTAATTACCAGACAGTGTTGAGAGCTTATCATGCATGTTTCCAAAGTAGGGCTACCTATGGTATCCTAATATGGGGGAGTAGCCCTGGAGTGTCTGAAATATTTCTGCAACAGAAAGCTGCAGTAAGAATAATCTGTTCTGTAGACAGCCGTACAAGTTGTAGAACCTTATTCACGAAGACAGGCATACTTACCATCTTTTCAGCATATATTTTGGAAAGTGTCTTATATACTTACCAACATCAAGAGGACTACAACCAAAACGGTGATTACCACGAATATGGTACCCGAGGCAGACAGAACATATCCATTCCTTATCATAGAATAAAAAGAGCTGAAACCGGGGTCAATTGCTGGGGTGTCAAGTTCTTCAACAAAATCCCCCAGAATATAAGATCAAAACATAAGCGAGAATTTAAGAGAAATGTGAAAAACACTCTTATGAAGTATGCATTTTATTCTTTAAGTGAATACCTCAATATGGACATTGAGTGGATAGAGTAGAGCCACTAGACACAACATAAGATGCCATTTTTTTATGTGTGTAAATTTGTTTCTTTTGTTTTTTGTATTTTTGTTTGTTTTTGATGTTTATTTCACAATTTTAGTTCTATAATCTTATATTTGGTATTTGTTTGACAAGACTGTGTAATTTTTGCCAGAATAAATATTATTATTATTATTACTATATATCAACGGTAACCAAACAAAATAAATAACAAGCATAAAACATACTACCCGAACCAACAATCGTGAAAACTCGAACACAAATATCGAAATGACAGATGACATGAAATTAAAAATTTACCAAGTGATTGTCTTTTAACTGGGGGATTCAATCAATGTTTAAAATACACTATATTTGTAGCTTGATGAATGGCTTCAAATACAGTTTCACACTGAAGGTGTAGCATAATATGGTGGAAATGTAAACAAAATCAAGTCAAGTGTCTATAAAATGATTTTAAAACCAGTTTGTTATTTTATCTTTAAACTTTAACATAAAATGTAATCTAAGGTCGAAACAGTCGCTGAATGTATTTTAAGTGACATTTCTATTAATTCTGTATTTAATTATTAAGTTTACTTTTAATACAATATATAAAATACATAGGGCATGAAGCCGGCGTCAAATATCATTTAAACGAAATGTCAGTTAACGTATCTTAGATAGCTCAGGGGTAGGCTGCTTTCTTCTACACCCAAGGTTCCGAGCTCGATTCCCGCTCAATGGATGTATAGTATTTTTGTTTTACTTTGACATTTTGAGAAACAATAGTGTACAGGCTGCATACGTTTTGAACAAGATCTCATTTTTGTTTAAAACGCCTGAATAACTTTTTTACCTTTGAGTCTGAAATTATAATTTTCAGCAGACATTTTGTTACTGTTGATATTGAAAAAAACAAGTTTGATTAGGTTGACTAAAACGAATTCTTCCAGAGAATTAATAAGGCAAAATAACTGCTACGTTTATAATTTGGCAGATACTTTACTTTTCTAAATATTAATTAAGTTTCCTTTTGGAAAGCTTTTGTAACTTTAATGAAATTTGTAATAAAAGTTTATTTTAAAGAGACTTCACTATCTATGAATATAGCAAAATTTAATTTTCTAGCTTCATATAAAATTGAGTGCGGATTTTTTTTTAAATGAGTTAAAACACAAAAAATTTTTTGATAATAGAGAAATACCGATGGTAACACTTTTGAAAGAATTTTTTAATTGTGCGCGTACTAAAACCTCTAAAATCGATCTTTAAGATCTGTGTAAGTTTAAGGTATTAATTTTAGTAATATGCCGTATAATAATAGTGTACAATTCTTATGAAAACTCACTACTGTGTTAGTATGCGGGGACTCGTTATCAACTTAAACACTTTATTATCAAATGGTAGCATGAGTAGAATAAAGTGATCAACAAGTAGCTACACCATCACCAGCAAGAAAACATCAGGTGAGTGGTTTTTCCATGTTCCTCTTTTAGATGAAATATCCTCCTTATGGTTTTAACCCAGTTGTATCCATTTGTAAGTTCCTCGACAATACCTTAGTTAATAGCTAACATAATTCAAACATGTCGTCTGAGGAAACAGCTCACCTCAATTAGAAAAGATAGTATCATTTGTAACTAATTTTGATAGAAACGAGAGCAATATAGCTCAAATTAAAGCGCGGGCGAGTCGATTGCATAAATTCTATCAAGATTATTCTGACTTACTAACAGAAATCGAAACATTAGATTCAAAAATCGCTAAAAAAACATAAAAAGGAACGTGATTCTGTGGAAAACAAGTTTTTCGAAGCGGTAGGAGGTTGAACGCTTTGTTAGAAAGCGAGACAGCACAGGTAAGACAAGCACCAAGCACCCTGTTGCCGTCGCTGGTGGGTCACTCAAAGATACAATTGCCGAGAATAAACTTGCCCTCTTTTGAAGGAAGTTGATACACATGGGTTGCATTCTACGGTACCTTTAAAAGCTTGATTCACGAAAACCAAGGCCTAAGCGATGTAGAAAAATTCCACTATTTGAAATAATGCATTAGGGACGAGGCGGCGAAAACAATAGATAGATAAACCTTGATTTATTCCTTGTAACAAGGGAGTAAGACGCCCAACAGGTAGGGGTGGAACAGTGTCACAAATGCAACAATAGAATTTTCCTCCATATTAAACAAAAACAGAAATATAAGTATGTATATTTAACAAGACACTATTACTTGTAGCATAACAAACAACACATAATAACAATCATAATATTATGCAATGTGATCTGGCACAGACAAATAAAAATAAATAAAAATAAAAATAAAAAATAAATAAAACTAATTTCCTAAAAGAATATTTGACTTACGCCACCTGGAATTAATAAGTAATTCCATAACGTGTAACAGTAATGAATCTTTCTTTCTGCCTTATCATGCCATCTGTAAAAAATCCATCACAACATAAACTCGAATTGTTTTTGATGGGAGCGTGATATCATTGACAGGTGTAAGCCTTTATGATACATTAATACCAGGTCCTAAATTACAGCAAGATTTATTTTCCATTTTGTGTAGATTTCGCATCCATAAATATGTATTAAGTGCAGATATAGCCAAGATGTATGGACAAATAAGGATGGACAATACAGACAGCAATTATCAATTAATTCTATGGAGGGAAAATAGTGGTGAACCTATAAAAACATATAGATTATTAACCGTTACGTACGGGCCAAATTGTGCTCCATTTCTCACCATTAGAACATTACGTCAGTTAGCCGGTGAAGAAAAATTCGCATTTCCTGAAGCGTGTGCTGTTATCTAGGGATTTTTATATGGACGATTGTCTAACTGGAGCGGACGCGATAGAACAAGCCAAGGTTCTTCGAAAACACTTAACGTAAGTTCTATCATGCAGCAGGTTTGAGTTACGTAAATGGAAATACATAAAGGAATAAATCTTGAAAACGATCCTTTCGTTATTTTAGATAGCAATAATGTCGCGAAAATGTTGGTAATATACTGGAATTCAAAAGAAGATAGTTTAGAATATTCCATCACATTAAACAAAAACATAGATGTGGTAACGAAAATAATTGTTCTATCAACTATTAGCCGCATATACAAACCACTTGGCAACCAATAATGGTAACACTTAAAATTATCATACAGAAAGTTTGGGTCTCAAAAATCGATTGAGATGACGATTTGCCATCAGAGTTGTTATATATGTGGAAAAAGTGCGTCGACGATTTAAATGATATTAATAACATTAAGGTATATATATATATCGATACGGATATGTGTTATAGGGGGCCTACTTAGCGCTCATTTGAAGAAATTTTTTCAAAATTCAAAAGTCACGATCACCTCATTAGTGAATTTTTTAAGGAACATTCACTAAAATGAACAACATAGATGAAGAGGTCTGCAAAGAATATATAAATTTAACAAATCTATGCATGAATCAGAATATTTTTCAATTTAATAATGAATTTTTGAACAAACCCATGGCATAGCAATGGGCAATCCCCTTTCCCTATTGCCGACGTTTTTATAAGTAGATTTGAAACAGACCTATCAAATCAAATTGACTATTTTCCTAGAGTATGGTTTCATTATGTTTTTGCAGTATTTAATACAAATGTAAGCAATGTAGATGACTCTATTTCCAAATTAAACAGTAAATTTGACTCCATTAAATTCACCCACTAAATAAAAATTAATAACAAATTACCTTTTCTTGGTGTATTAGTCATAAAAAATAGAGACACTTTAGAATTTGACATAAACAGAAAAGAAAATCACTACTGTGAGTTACATTTCAATTGACTTACACCATAGTTTTCCACACAAAAAAAAACAGCTAGTTAGAATTTTCTGGTTCATAGATTAATACAGTTTCCCTCAAAGAAAGATACAACAGAGATCTTGACTATAATAAACATGTAGCTGAGTATAATGGTTACTCTCTCTGCTTAGTGGAAAAATTAGTTAATAAACATAAAACAAAGAAAATGTTAGCAGAATCTCCAACTTTCAGAAAAAATAAACCAGACAAAACCGTTGTCTGCTTACCATTTGAACTGTGAATTGCGAAGGTTTTATCATTATTTTTAAGGAAGCCAATTTATGGCTAACATTTTCTACCAAAAAAAAAATACATTAAAAATTGCTAGGTAACCCAAAGGATAAAAATAAAACCACAGAAGTGTCGGGAATCTATGCAACAGGTTGTAACTAGATTTAAAGAACATTTAGCGCAACTGAGATATGGAACTATTGATAAATCATGTATTGCTCAGCATATTTGGGATAATTATCATCATGTAAATAAAGAAAACCCTCAAGTTAATCAAAAATTCCAGGCAGTCGCGACAGTTAGATGCTTATGAAAGTATATATACATACATATATATATATATATATATATATATATATATATATATATATATATATATATATATATATATATATATATATATATATATATATATATATATATATATATATATATATATATATATATATATATATATATGTATATATCCTTGGAAATTGGAACAAAAATGTTTCGGTGAATAGAGTAGGTCCGGTTCTATGTATCCACGGTTCGAACTGTTATCTTCATAATCAGTGTCTCCTTCTTAGAAGGAATATTTGATAAGACACACAGTTTTACAAAAGCAGGTATGCAATTTCAATTACAGGAATTTGAGACTCAATATTGGGGGTCTGTCTGTTTACCTTCATAGAGAACGCTATTCGCAACTGCTTGGCAACTAACATATAAATAGTAGTTCTAGTTTTTATTTGCGTAGTTTATTCATCCCTCTGATGACGCTAACTTTGTAAGTGAAACGATTGTCAGGTCTAAAAACTGTATTGTGGTGAATTGAGTTCTCAAAATTGTACTTATGACTGCTCACCACAGGTTCCTATCTTCACCCATTCCTTAATTATTTCGTCAAAATGGTTGCTGAAAGTAGTGACTATCGCAATCATACTGACCCTGAATAGTGGTTGTAGTTAGCGTTCTGCTCATTCGAAGGAATGTTTTCTGTGAAAATGCAGTTAAAACAAAATTTTTACCCACCCTATTAAACCAACGTAACTCTGATACAAGACGTTTTCGGAAATGAGCTTATATATATATATATATATATATATATATATATATATATATATATATATATATATATATATATATGTATATACAGTGTGTCCACGGATTGAGTGTGGGTAAGGTATGTGACAAAAAAAATTCGAATTAGATTATGATATTCTGGGAATCGCTCCTGCTTTGTCTTAAACTGAGATGTTGAGAAAATGAACAAAATCAATTAATATACAGGATCGTTTATAACTGATGTAATGAAATGTATTAAGCGTAAACTACCTTCGTTTATGAAGATACCGCAAAAAGTTATTAACAAAAATTGTTTAGAATTAAAATTTATGACAGGATCTCAATTTTCAAACAGATCAGCCTACTATGATTTTTTTTTTAGCTGCGACTTTTTTATAAATGACGTTTGATGGCTTCTCTGATTAGGTGTACTTTAAAAAATACTTGCAACTGTATTAAAAGTCTTTACCATAATTGAACTTGGGGTAGGTTTGCTTTCATCTCAACCAATAAAAAAAGTAAAGTAAACGCACATTTGGACATTCGAAGCAATAATTGGCGAGTTGCATGGCCACTTAAGCTCTGCCTTGTTGTTCGTTTCGCGGGATACTACTTATTTGGAAAATTGAAATGTCAATTTTATTTGTCAGGAACGGCAAGCTTCTGTATTAAAAATGTTAACAACAGAACAAAATGTGTTTATTGTGCAGTGCTATGGTTTGGGTGAAGAACATTTTTATCAGGGAGTGATAAGAAACTTCCCTGAACGCTGGCCAAATTATTCGGTTTCCGCTACTGGTGTAAAAAAGTTGTTACAAAATTTATGCAAACTGGGAGTGTTTTAAATGTTAAGAAGACAAAATCCGACCTAAATGAAGAAGGCAATGCTGCAGCTGCATTAGCTATGGATTCTGTTAGGCGTTTTCTGAAGTTATCATTAAGAAGAAGGGCATCAGAAATTGGCAATATTAGCTATTCGCATTTGCAACAAATTTATCGTACCAACAAGGTGAAACCTTTCAAAGCCAAACTTATGCACACTTTGGAAGAAAATGACGAGTCAAAACAATTAGATTTTTGTTTATGGTATGGCGAGCAATATCTACAAAATCACAATTTTGGCAGAAGTATTATTTTTTCGGACTAATCCACTTTCACCACTAATGGGGTAGTAAATTCCCAAAATGCACGGCATTGGTCTATGGAGAATCCAAATTATAGAGTTAATTGCAGAAGACAATGCCATAAAAAAGTAAATGTGTGGTGTGCTGTTTCTTACACTGGGATAATTGGCCCATATTTTTTTGAGCGGAATATGAACCAGTACAGTTATCTGGAAATGCTGGAAAATATTCTTCAACACCATTTGCATAACATGTCACTAGAAGATAGACAAACAGCATACTTTCAGCATGACGGCCACCCAGCACATGCAACAGGAATCGTTCGAGAATGGTTAGATTCGGAATTTCCTGGGTGGGTGGATTGCTTGATATGGGCCAATACCTTGGCCTCCCAGAAGTCCCGATCTTACCTTAATGGACTTTTATTTATGGGGCTATCTCAAACAGAAAGTCTACGCGGCTCCATTAAACAACAATCTTGATTTGTTAAAACTGAGGTTGAGAGAGGCAATTGACGGTATTCCAATTCAACATATTCAAAATGCCTACAAAGCATTTACTAAACGGGCTGAGTTATGTGTATCGGTTGGTGGCAGCACATTTGAATAATTTCTTTATTTTTCGTTGTTCGTTTTGATTTTGGTTAGCAATAAGCGTTTTGTATTTCACTAATAAATTATTATTTAACATTGCATGGTTACTTACTTTGCACACCTGCGTTCAGAAAACCACAGGTAAAAAGCTCCATGTTGATAGGGGAAAAAAAGTTAATAATTTACTTGAAAATTCAAAGTTGGCTGATCTGGCTGAAAATGGAGAGCCTGTCATAAATTTTAATTCTAAACATGTTTTGTTAATAACTTTTTGCGGTATCTTTATAAACGAAGGTAGTTTACTCTTAATACATTTAATTAAATCAATTATAAACCAGCCTGTATATTAATTGATTTTGTTCATTTCCTCAACATCTTAGTTTGAGACAAAGCAGAAGCGATTCCCAGAATATCATAATCTAATTCAAAACTTTTTTGTCACTTATACCTTACCCACACTCAATCTGTGGACACACTGTGTATATATATATATATATATATATATATATATATATATATATATATATATATATATATATATATATATATATATATATATATATATATATGTACACACGAGGGCGGGTCAATAAGTCCATGACTTTTTAAATGAAACACAGGTTCTTTGACAAAAAATCATTTTATTTCTCAACAAGTCTCCTTTGAGCTCTATATACTTTGTCCAACGTTTCTCCAATTTTTTTCATCCCTTCCAAAAATAAGATTTGTCGGTTGCTCAAATTAGGTATTTGTTTGTGAAATGATTTCATCATTGGAGTCAAATGTCTTTCCACCGAGCCATTTCTTTAAGTTTGGGAACAAAAAATAGTCACTTGGGGCTAAATCCGGAGAATAGGGCCGATGGGGGAGCAATTCGTATCCCAATTTGTGCAATTTCGCCATGGAGACTACACATGGGTGCACCTTTGCATTGTCTTGGTGGAACAGAACTTTTTTCTTGGCCAAATGCAGTCGTTTTTTTCCTCAAATCGTCATTGAATCAGTCCAATAAGTTGGTATAATATTCACTATTGATTGTTCTTCCCTTTTGAAGGTAATCAATGTGGATTATACCGCGTGCATCCCAAAAAACAGTCGCCATGACTTTATTGGCTGACAAACCCACCTTGGCCTTCTTCGGCGCTGATTCTCACGGAGAAACCAACTTTTTGACTGCTGCTTAGTCTCTGGTGTGTTGTGGAGAATCCATATTTCGTCCACGGTTACGAAACGGCGCAAAAACTCGTCCCTATTACGGTTGTACAACGCCAAACACTCCTTGGAAGTTGTCACACCCATCTTGCGGATAGCTTTCTCATACCCAAGTGATCATGCAAAATCATAACCACTGAGCCATGTGATATGCCTATGGCTTCCACAATCTCCCGCACTTTCAATCTCCGATGGGCCAACACCATATCGTGAATTTTTTTTCAATTGTTTCGGGCATAGCGACCTCAACTGGGCGTCCAGAACGTTCGGCGTCATTTGTGCTTGTACGGCCGCAACGAAATTCAGTAAACCACTTTTTTACCATGGAAATTGATAGTGCAGTGTCCCCATACTATTTATCAAGCTGAACCTTGGTTTGAGTGATTGTTTTTTTCCGCAAAAAATAATGTTTGATGAGCACACGAAATTCACTTTTTTCCATTTTCTTTATAACTCAAGAGGTGGTCTGCTTTCAATGGTTATCTAACACAAACTAAATGACGCAGCTTGTTCAAAATTGGACAGGAGTCAACTGAGAGATGCTTGTTGACAGGAGCAGTGTTGCCCTTCCTGTGAAGAGGCGGGAAATTCAAAAAGCCACGGACTTATTGACCCGCCCTCGTATATATAAGACCACTTTTTTCTCAAAGGTATCGCTCCTTCAATTTTTTGCAATATTTTAATTCGAATACATCACGACAATACAATTTACATTAAGGTTACATACCTGGGCTTTTCTTAGTTTTTCTTCTAACGAATTAAAGGCTAACATCAGAGCTTGATGTTCATCTCTCAATGTATCATTTAGATATTTCAGTTCGCTCACAGATTTTTCATACATTGAAACTTCAGCTTCGAGACTGGTAATCCTAGTTGTATATTCTGCGATACTAGAACATATTTAGATGGTAAATTAATAATTACCTGACATAAAATATTTAATTCTATCAACAATTTTAATGAAAAGCATGTTTTTAATTAATGTAGTCATAAACAATTTTTTTTATATATATTTTTTTTATTTTTTTATTTAGGTGCATCTAATTGTAAATTGGTGGTCTATTGTTAGAGGATAAAAATATTTTTCACCTAAATAAGTGCTACCATTCTTTTCTTAAGAAGTCATCTTTTATGCAGGTTGCTTTTTCTAAAACCACCTGCCTTGTTCTCTGAGGCACACAAATTATTAGCCATAGTGTTATGGAAGAAATGAGCCAGGCCTGACAATTTACAAGATTATTAGTTGGTTGTACACAGTCTCTATCCATAACATTTTGTGTTAACTAGAGCTGTCGTGACAACAAACTACCTGGTTCTGCACCGAGATGGCGATCCTGTTGTACATCTCACAATGTTGTAGGAGGCTGGCTACCATAGACGTATCACTAACTTGTGTTCTCGCTGTGATTAGTATAGTGCACTGACAACCTGGGGTAACTCACAGTATCTCCCTCGGAGCTCTTGCAACAGTCTTTCAGGCCGAAATGTACGCCATTCTGCACTGCGTGCGAGAGAACAAGAGGAGGGGCTGCACCAACAAGCAGATCCTCATAGCCAGAGACAGCCAAGCAGCCCTTAAGGCCCTAAGTAGCCCAAAGGGTAAATTCCAGGCTGGTAAGTGAATGCCGAGACGAGACGAATGACCTGCCTGGGCAGAATGAGGTCACCCTCATCTGGGTGCCGGGTCACTCGGGTGGTCAAAGGCAATGAAGAAGCTGACAGTCCCGCGAAGAGAGGGTCAGCGGAACCATTTATGGGACCAGAACCAGTCCTGGGGGTGACGAAGAGCACTGCCAGGGGATCCATCCAAACGAACACAATGTGTACTGGGCAGACTGTCCAGGGCTCAGACATGGGAAGTCAGTAATTGAGGAACCCAGTTCAAAGAGAGCTCTGGAGCTGCTAAATCTCAGCAGAGGACAGCTCAGGAACATAACAGGACTCTTGACGGGACACATGGCCGTCAAGAAACACCTGCATAAAATGGGGCGGTTCGAGGGGGACCTGGCATGCAGACTCTGTGGCAAAGGGTAGGAATCAGCCCAGCACATCTTGTGCGAGCGTAAAGCTCTGGACCGCAAAAGACAACTGATTTACGAACAGTGTGTGCAGACTAGTTCAAGGCACAGTGATTTTAGAATGGGTGGAGTAGACAAGACAAAGGGCATGCACAATGGCATGGCAATTTTCTAAATAAATAAATTCGGGGCGGCAAAGACGCGGCCGTGCCCTAAGGGAGAAAAAAACAGCGCACTGACGAGCTCTACTTAGACGAAACCGGTCTGCGTTTCTAATTACGGTGAAAATTCATCTAGCCTTATAGTCATAGTTCTTGTAGTTTAAGTGACTTTTATACAGCTGCACTGTAACTTATGTTTTTTGTTGTGATGTTAAGCTCGTTATATTTTGGATTAATGGACACATACCCTTGTGATAGACTGTGATACGTTTTTATCTTGTAAGCTTTATGATTCGTCTGATGTACAATTATTGTAACTAATTATTATTATCATTATCGACTTTAGCCTGAAGGGCTTTCACACACTCTTAAAGGGGAACATTTACTCATCCCAGGTATCTCAAGTACCAAAGGGACTGAGCTCAGTTGGAGCCCTTTCCAAGTTATCGGGCCCTGAACCACAATGCGGCACATCCTCATTTCCCAGGAATCTCTGCACAACGTGGGCAGTTGAAAGTATTACCGCCTTCTGCATAACCTTATAAAGATGCTCTCCAAGACCCAGTCTCTTAATGTTCTCTTAGTAATTCTTAGGAACCACACCAGTTGACGACATGACTATTGGAAACACTCGGACACTATCTGCCCTCCAGTGTGTCTATACTTGTATCTCGAGGTCTCTGTACTTAATGATCTTCTCGTACTTTATCTCTAGATTATTAGCATTCGGGATGGCTACATCAATCAGCGTCACTTGGTTGCAGGACTTATCCGCTATTATTATATCTGGCCTGTTGTGGGCAACTCGATGGTCTGTGAGCACGGTCCGATCCCAGTACAACCTATATCCTGAGGTAGCAGGCTCAGGAGTGTATATATAGTAAGTCACCTTACTAAGACTTAAAAGTCCCAGTTTCAGAGCCAGTTCTTGATTATGTATTTCTGCAACTGCGTCTCTCTTTATCCTCTGTTGCAGCAAACGCTTGACATCATCCGGTGACGTGCTGGATAGTCTCCGATGACTGACACCCAAATCTACATTTGTCATCGTGGACCGAATTATCTCCAGCTATATACTTCAGGTAGTTTCTTGTTGGGATGACCTAGTCTTGTATGGCCAGCAAAAACCCCTCTGTCTCTGGAAACATCTGTCCGGACACCAACCAGTAGTTCGACGCCAATTTGTCGACATGTGCCTGAGAGGTCTCATTCAGATGTCACCCATGGAGACGCTTCTGCATCCAAGATTGCAGCTTGTCCTGATCAGTCCGATGGTGACTTTGTATTTTGCTTTCTTTTAATTGTACCAGTGTTGAATAAAGTAACCACCCGCTGGTGGAAATATGTATGTAGATTCAATATCTGCTGCTCTAACTGTTTACCAATATCTAACACTGTTCTTCCACCTTGGTGTCTAGATAGGGTTCTCGCTCGGTAGCACTGCGGGGGTGATATTTTTTGGATTTTGTTAGGAGTGTTCGCACCTTCCATTGTAGATTTTCGATGTCCGTTTTACTCCAGTTCACAATCTCAAATGAATAGCTACATGCAGAACGTGTATATGTTGTAAATTTTCGATGTCCGTTTTACTCTAGTTCACAATCCCAAATGAATATCTAAGTGCAGAACATGCATATATATTAAGAGCTTTAGTCAGATTCTTGCGCTTGATGTGAGCGCACCACCTGCTTTACTCGTTTTGTGAACTCATTTGTCATATCTTTCTTCATTACCGAGTGGTTTACTTTCCTTATTTGTTGTATTTCCAGGTATTTATAGCACTCCTCCACATCCATCGAGGCAATTTGCTGGCCGTTTTGCATTTCATATACACCTGGTTGTATCTTCCCTCTGACTACACATAAGGTGTGAGATTTGTCAAGCCCAAACTACATGTTGATATTTCTCCGGAATACGCTTCCACGATTTTAAGAAGTTGTTCCAGGTGATTCTTTATGGAGGCCATCAGCTTAAGATCATTCATATACAGCAGATGATTTAGCCTCATTTGCTCCCTGTCACTGCTTTTTATATCGAAGCCATAGCTGGTGGAGTTCAGGCGGAACCACAATGGGCTTAGCGAGTCGCCTTGAAATATACCTTTTCTAATTGGTATCGTGCTGGGCACAATGTTATCACCCGTTTGTACCCGTAACTGAATTGTTGTTCTCCAGGTAGACATTGTGTGTTTGAGGAACCTCAGGACACAAGTATCGATCTTATAAATATTCAGCACACTTATGTGCCTTTTTGTAATCCACGTAGGCGGCACACAACTGAATCAATTATTAGCTGTTCTTTGCATCCCATAGATCCTTTGGCACACCTGTTTTGCTGGCTCGCAATTATGTTGTTCCGTTCGGAGTGCGCATATATGCGTTTCTCAAGGCAGGATGTGATCAACATATATAGGGTCAGGAGACAAGTTATTGGTCGGTATCTGGCGGGGTCTGCAGAACACTGTTGGTCCTTTGGCAGAAGATACGTATCATATCATATCATATCATATGCTGTATCTCCTTGTGTAAAAAACAACGGCAATGGCACCCAAAGTTTTGGACGCCATCAGGTCCGGGTACCTTCCAATTATGAAGCTCTTTAATAACCTCAGAGTCTTTATCTTATTATTATTATTATCTACTTTAGCCTGAAGGGCTTTCACACTCCCTCACAGGGAAACATTCACTCATCCCAGGTATCTCAGATACCAAACGGACTGAGCTCAGATGAAGCCCTTTCCAAATTATCGGACCCTGAACAACAACGCGACACATCCTGATTTCCCAGGAATCCCCGCATGGTGTGGGCAGTTGCTATATTTTCAGTTAGTGGAATAGTGATATCTATAAGGTAAGTTTCCTGTGTTTGTCTGTTTGTAAACATTATGTCCAGCCTATTGATTGGTATGTGCCTGTGTGGATAGTTCTGTTCCAATATAGGATGTGATTATTGGTTTCAATTACAGACGCTGGTTGGTAAGTGTAATAGGGCACAGAGCAATAGTTAGAATCTACTCGACACAATGAAGACTGATGTATTATTTTAGCGACGTTGTCATGTCGTCCCGTATATGCAGTTGGAGTTAGTGTCGGGCATCCGCTGATGATGTGTTCTATAGATTCAGGTGTGGTCGAGCAGGCACGTCATCTATCAGAAGTAACTGCAGGATCCCGGACGATATATTGCATGTAATTTCGGGTCGCTACTACTCAATCTTATAATATAATAATAATAATAATATTTATTGCACTCACAGTACAAATGGATATGTTCAGCGAACTGTTTTTCAACATATCCAGCTACAGAAAAAAAAAATTAAAACAGGGTAATATCAAGTTCATGTGTCCCAGCTAACAGACTTTGACCCAAAGCATATTTTACAGCCCTTATTGAAAGGGAAGCTATACCATTTCTATGCAGATAATTGAATAGGTAAGATATTAAGTAACAAAAGGATCTTTTAAAACTTGCAGCTCTATGTATAGGAACAGTCAAGTAACTCGTGCCTCGCAGGAGTCTGTCATGTACATCAGTTCGAAGGCTGACACAGTCATATAGGTAATCAGGATTCCTTTCCCGAACAACCTTGATTACTAAGGTGGCATAGTGAACAAGTCTCCTTTCTTGCATGTTCAGCCAGTCCAGTGCCCGCATGTACGGCGTAACGTGAGCAAAACGGGGTACGTGGAGAGCAAATCTCACACACCAATTCTGCACCTTCTGGATACGGTACCCGTCCAGACGCGTCAGGCAAGGACCATACACATAATCACCATACGTGAACAGTGACAGGATTAGTGAGTTCACCAAAAGTGTATGTGCATCTTGGGAAAGACAATCACGATACTGATACAGGTGTCACAGTCTATAGAACGCAGAGATGCTCCACATGTCTGGAGAACTGCAGGTTCCCATCCAGTATCAATCCCAGATTTCTAGGATTATCAGATTGGGACAAGGCATCAGACCCAGACAGTCGAAGACTGCGGAGGTGCCAAGAGGAGGTGCCTGTTGAGGAGGTGCCAAGAATGAGAAAATTGCACTTCTCAGGATTGAAGCTCAGGTTGTTGCTCCACGCCCACGTCTGAACTCTCTGCAGGTCTCCATTTAAACGCCCAATCTCTTCATCAGCATTAGATACACTAAGAGGAATATATAATTGCATATCGTCTGCAAAACAGTGAAGAGTCGACAGTAGAGGAATGCTATTCACATCAGCGGTAAACAAGTTGAACAGGATTGGACAAAGTATTGATCCTTGGGGCACCCCCACCGATACTGAGCGGAGCTCAGAGCAAGCTCCATCATCAAGTCTCACCATCTGCGATCGACCACTAAGGTAGCTGGCAAACCATTGTAAAAGGCGACCAGAAACTCCATAACTCAACAATTTAGCAAGTAAAAGAGAGTGGTCAACAGAATCGAAAGCCTTCGTTATATCCAGCATAACTAGAGCAGTAACATAGTCCTGATTCTGATGAGTGAGAATATCATCAAGTAGGACAGTTGATGAGCTATGGCCGTGTTTAAAGGCAGACTGTTGAGAAGGTATAATACTTTCAGCAAATTCCGACAACTGTTTGTTAATCACACCTTCAGCAATTTTAGAAGGCACAGATTGCAAGTTTATATTACGAAAGTCACTTAGTGACTTTGGAGAGTTATTCTTCGGGATCAGTATACCCACTGAGTCCTTCCACAAGTCAGGAAACACACCACACTCTACAGAGTACTTTATAATATGTGTCAAAGGAGCAGCACAGAAATCAACAGTTAACTGCAACATCCTCCCACTGACACCATCAAACCCAATACAAGGTGACTTCTGCTTGATGATGAGGTCTCTCACCACCTCACAGGAGACAGGAAAAAAGGTTATACAATCATCGGTAAGATCGTCTGTAAGACATTGATAGTCAGTTACCAATAGTGAAGGAAGGCGCTCAGACAGAGAGGTAAAATAGTTATTGAAAGCATCCGCAGAAAAAATGTCACAAGGGATAGATTGTGTGGAGTTGGCAGATACACCCCACTTTTTCAAAAAATACCAGAGTTCTTTAGAATTTCCTGCCCTCTCATCTAAAGACTGTCTGAAGTAACACTTTCTCTCCTTCCGTACGGCAAAGTTATAATAATTCCTCATCTGACAATAGTAATCCCTAAATGAAGCATTTCCAGAAGCAAGGAATTTCACACGAGTTTTTTGCTTCATTTGTTTCAATAACCTAAAAGTCTCTGTATACCAGGGCTTTTATCTATGAGGTCTAATTAGTCTAGTCTTCAAGGGATCATGTTTATCAAAGAGACAGAAAAGACAATGGTTGAAGTAATTAACCTTATCCTGTAGGTCATGTATTGTATAAACCATATTCCAGTCAATTACTGCGGCATCCTTCAAAAAGAGTTCTAAGGAAAAGTTAGTAAAGTCCCTTATAATTTTAGTTCTTGCAGGATCACTTATCAAGGCATGATCCCAGCTAACCATGACAGCATCATGGCCAGATAGCAAACACTCAATAATAGCAGCATCAATCACTGGTAATCCATCACTGACAAGAATCAGATCCAGCAACATAGCAGAATTAGTGGTAACACGAGTAGGATCCTTAATCAGCTGTGTCATTGAAAGATCATTAAGAATACCTGATAAGATTCTATAACCAACCGAATTGTTGACTAACATATCCACATTCAAATCGCCTGTGACAGCTATGTGGCAGCCTATACTCAATTGAAGGTAACGGATGACAGTTTTAAGATCAATTAGAGAATTAATGCCCAAATTGGGGGGGGGGGGGTATACAACACCGACTGCCACCTTCACATGCGAGCCCAAGCTGAGCAGAATCCAAAGTTGCTCAAGTTCAGGATACTGAAGGCTGCAAGGCACATATAAAATTTTAGCTTTAAGATTCCTGTTAACATAGAGCAGCAAGCCACCTTCCCTACTCAACCGATCCTTGTGAAAAGTGTTAAACCTAGGTATCGCTATTTCTGAGTCTGGAACAGATTCTGCCAACCAGGACTCACATACTGCAAAAATGTTACATCCACTGTTAATAACAAAGTCAACAAAGTTATCAAACTTGCAACGTATTGAGCGTGCATTAAGATGAATAAGCTTTAAGAATGTCCTCTCCATTGAGCTATCCACCCCTAACTGAGATGCTACCCGACACTGGAGTGTTTCTTCCTCGAAAAAAGTGAAATTTCTTCACATTAACATCCTCAGGCCAGTTAGAAGGCGTCAGTAGTTGAGCAGTTAAATCAGCTTTCACCTCAACATGAAAGGCATTGTAGCTCCCAGACCTCACAGGTTGCTGAACAACAGAAAATTCCTCATCACTTCCAAAGGTTGAATACAAGTAGTCAACAAGGTCATCCTGAGTAACATCAGTAGCAAGTCTTGTGACAAATATCGATGTCTTAGGTATCAGTTTCGCAGGACGCACCTTCGTGCCTGCCAGCTTACGATCGCCAATAATCATGCCCGTCTTCTTCTTAACTGCTCCACTAGAAGGTAGAATTTTGGAAACATTTCCAGGAGACGGTTTCTTTGACACCGTAGAAACTGCACATGGTGCCGCTGGGTCCGGTGCATCTGGAGGAGTGGTATACTTAGGAGCTGAAAAAGCAGAGGGGGTCAGCAATCCAACACCCGCACCAGTTGTTGGAATAGTCAGCAATCCAGTCGATGCAGTAGACCGGGTAATCTTCTTTCTTTTCTTATCTGTGGTCGAGTTTGTATCTCGCTGCAACACTCTAGACTGGTTGAGACCACCTGGCATCAAATTAGAGCTGGGCATGGAACTGCGATCCAATCCATCAGAAGACCCAATTGAGTTGAAAGGAGGTGCATTTCCACCAGCGAAGACACCATCAACAAGGCGAAGCAAATCCAAGCTGCTGCCCCTCAGAGCATCCATCTGTGATGCAACATAGTGCAATTCTGTGACTAGGGTTTTCATCATATCCTGAATCAATCATTACGGTGACATCCTGTCGAAAGCATCAAGTTTGGCAGCAAAAGTTGGCATGGCAGTAGTCTTGATACGTGTGCCAGCCTGTGAATTACAGGCCAAACAACTAGGGCAGGAAAAGATAATTGATCTTTTCTTTAAAACAGCAGTCCTCATTTCCGTTGTTGAGAGACCTGCACATGACTGACAATATTGACTATCACACCAGTCACACCTTGCAAGCTGCACGTCGCCCGATGATGCAAAACAACTGCACTTAATACACTGAGCCATAGTATAAATCAGGAGTCCCCCAGACAATCAACAGGTGTACGCCACTGGCTGAAATAATTTGCAGATCAGATAAGGTTCGGAATATCAAGTTCTCCGCTGAAATTACTTATCACCAACAGACTACTTATCAGCTTTTTCACTATGCTTGATAACAATAACAATGCACTACGTTCAATATCAAAAAACGTCACCCTACAATGTATTTACAGTTAAAATAATATTGGCATTGAAGGGGTGCACTAAAGTTAACTCCCACTAAAAAAAAAACAGAATTTAATTCCACTAAAAACACACAAAAAGAGTCAGAGACGCGAAAAAGAAAAACAACACAGTTAAAGCTGCTGTTGAATTCGCAAAAAGTTGATTTGCCGTATGTCACTGTCCGATTCCTTGCAGTGTACACACAAATGGGTCCCTGAAGAAAGAATACGATGCAGTTATATGTCTTAAAGGCCCAAAACGTTTAATTTAATTATCAGGGTTGCAGTCCAGCACGGAACAAAATACATTGATTGCCCTCTGTATACTGCAAATTTAAAAGAAAGGTATCAACCTCAGAGACAATGATTTATCAGTACATAAAGATATCCTTATCTACACACTTGTTTCAGTATTCAATATCTTTAGAACACCTAATCTTCTAATTGTTCAAAATAAGATCCACTTGCAAACTAATTAAGTGGATGCAGAATTCTTTCAGCTTTCAGCTCATACTCATTTTCCCCAATTTTCTTAGGTTTTAACCACACAAATCAGCTCCCAATGGAACACAACAGCAACCATGACCAATTTAAAAAGATATCAATCAATTATATTATATTGCCACTATGAAACTCTCAGTCTCCGCAAAGATGTTGCCACATTTATGTAGCTGACAGAGGCATCACAGTCAATGTGTTCTTCCGCGAGGGTGTTAGAATACTTCCTGTGCAGGGGTTTTGCCATCCACTGCTCAATTTCTTGAAGGCATAACTGGTGTCTCACGTCCTGGTCTGCAAGGGGAACATTAAACGTTAGGGGTGTGAAGTTATTGTCGACTGATATTATTGCACTATGGAGGCGGCTGATTTGGGCCTTATAGTGAAAATATTTATGTAAATTCCGAATTTGCCTCTCGTGCATGGTAGTCAATTTCAGTACGCCTCTACCTCCTTGTGGCCGCAGTAGGTGGAAACGTTCTACGAAACTTTTGAGAGAATGTGCCCTGTACTTTGTGAACAAAGTCCTAGTCTGTCTATCAAGAGTTTAGTGCCCTGTTTTTGTCTAGTTAATAGTTCCAATGTGTACAGAGCCACCGAAATGGTGTATGTGTTGATGGCTCTTGTTTTATTAATGTCTGACAAACGAGTCTTGAGAATTTGTTTCATCCTTTCCTGCACCTCTTCTTTTTCTGTTTTTCATAACCTTATTCTCTAGTATACAGGTTTGCTCACACCCCAGGTATTTGTAGGGCCCATTTTCATCCATAGCTATTATTTCTCCTTCTTCTCTGCCAACTTGATATGTTGTTTCCTCAACCCGTTTTCCCCTCTTCATTGCGTTTATCTGACACTTATCTAGCCCAAACTCCATTTGGATGTCTTTGGAGAATTTGGCAGTAAAGTTAAGTGACTTATCAAGTTCCTTCCTAGTGGACGCTTATATCTTAAGATCATCCATATAGAGCATGTGTGTCAAGCTGTCTTTGAATGTTATGTGGTAACCCTGACTGTATCTCTTTAGCGCCTCCGACAGCGGGTTTAATGCAAGGCAGAACCACAGTGGGCTTAGCGTGTCACTTTGAAATATGCCTCTTATTGTGATTTTTATTATTATACTCTCATACACATTTAATTGTCTGGGTTGCATAAAATTTTTGATTAATTTTAGGTTTTCTTTACCTACGTGGTGGTTATTATCCCAAATATGCTGTGCTATGCATGGTCTATCTACAGTACTGTATCTCAGCTGTGCTAAATATTCTTTAAATCTAATTTAAATAGATCTTTTAGTTTGCCCAACGTATTGAAGATCACACTCTTTACAACTTATTTCATAGATACCCATTTCAGTGGCTTTATCCCCATCTTTTGGGCTACCTAACAAATTTCACTTAGCGAACTGTCAATCATTATTGAAAATTATGGAGAAAGGGCTAGGAAAGGTCTCAAATGAGATATATCCCTGCACACAAATCACATTTCTATGGAAACAATTCATGATATAGGGTTTGAATTGTTGGACACCCCCTTATTTGAGAGATGTGGCCTCCCCACACCTCTCCTTTACTGAAAAAATGTTTCAGAGAGCTTAAATTTCTTTCTAGCGAAGAGGTGACACACAATGTGGACATCTGGTTTTTAAAGCAAGATGAGAAAACATGTTTAATGTTTAGAAGCATTGCACGTTTGTTATAATAAACATATTCAATCAAAAGAAGATTATCTTAAATAATACATTTTGAGCTTCAAATCTTGACTGCTTGTATAGCAGCCTAAGAATTTTTCAATACATCCTTGTATAAAACAATTTTGATTAATATAAGACATATTGACATAGTAGGTTAAATTTCGATAAAAATAACCACGCTTTCACAAGCCTTTCAAACAATATCAATATTTAAGCATGCCACCATAAGGCTATACAGGATGTTACAAAAAAATATGTGCCATTGCTCGTGGTTAGACTCCTTACGTAAAAATAAGACTTTTTTTCATATCAACATAGATCCGATTTTGCTTCGTTTTATAGCTACAGGGTGCTAAATAAATAAATAAATATATATATATATATATATATATATATATATATATATATATATATATATATATATATATATATATATATATATATATATATATATATATATATATATGTGGGATCCACCCACACGACCCGCCTATGATTATTCGAAAGCCGCTCGAAAAAAACAGTTACGTGTGGCCAGACTGTTTGGACGCGAAGGCATTTCCGTTCTTCAGAGACGCACGAGGAGAACGACGTAAGACGCGAGCGAGAGAACATCTCAAAAAGAACGACTCTCTAGTGAAGCATTACTTATCCCTTTGTATAATATCTATCACAAGTTATCTCTTATTAGTTTAGTTACTTCAACATTATAAACATTAAAGTGTAATTTACCCCTAGATTTAAAATAAAACGAAAAGCCAAACGTCGGGACAATTATTATTTTTGTCAGCCCACATATATATATATATATATATATATATATATATATATATATATATATATATAAACACATATATATATATATATATATATATATATATATATATATATATATATATATATATATATATATATATATATATATATATATATATATATATATATATATACAGGTCTCCCAAGTTAAGTACACTATTAGATTATTTTCCAAAATGGCAGATTTTTTGGTTACACCAGAAATAGCTGCTAACTTCTCTAGTTTAAATGGGACACGCTATATATTATTATATTTTTGAAATGCCCATTTAATTTTAGGTCGACTTTCATCAAGGAACTCTGTTCTTATCTTCTACTGTTTTCAAGTTTTTTTTTAATGAAAATCCTCTTCATAAGGTTGGCTTAATAAAAATGATTTTGATTCATGTCAATATGTTGAGAAAATATTTTTTCCCCATGAATTACAGGATAACTAAGCTCCAATGTGATGTTGAAGAAAAAATATTTCATATACAAGGTGGTTTGTAAAATGTACCTGAATTCCGTAGGATTTAGAATTAAAAAAACTCGTTTATTTTAAATGGAACACCCTGTATTTTATGTTTTGTTAGATATGCTTGAAGATCCTCTTTCAAATTGTATTGGCAATCCGTAGAGTTATTGGCAGTTTTAGAAAAAAGCAGAGAGTTCGGGATAAATGAGTAATTTGATAAATTTATTAGAGTACTATGTAGAGTTTGACGTTTCAATAACTTTATTGTATTGTCATAACGTAATTTTTGTATGTTTGAGATAACATCAATCAAAGTGCGACAGTATAATGTAAAATCTTAACTATTCATACGAACAGCTGCTGAGTTTATTTACTTTAACAGACAGTGTAGTAAGATTGTCAGCCGAACGGAATCTTTAACAAACAGTATCCTGGATTACCTCCAATCACTATACAGCCACAATAGACCTAAGGTCGCGGTGGAGGGACTGAAATAGCCCACTCACAATAAAATCTAATACAGAAATTTCAACTGACCTTGGATTTGGGTTCTGGGCCTTAATTTGCGCTCACTTGAAGAAATTTTCCAAGTCTCACCATCGACACCTCTCTATTAGTGAATTTTCTTAATGAAAATTCACCAAAAGTGTGAACAGCTTCACCAGTATATGTGCTATCACTGGAATATCTGTCTAAAAAAAAACCTGTGCGCCATTGACTTTATTTACTAAAATTTCTTGAAAAACACAGTCTAATCCACGACAGACAGTATGGATTCCGTCAGCGCAGATCAACTGCCGACCTCCTTTCCTTTGTCACCTATTCTTGGAACAAGTCTATGGAACTACACGGTTAATCCCAAATTGTCGCTCTAGACATATCCAAAGCATTCGACCAAATCTGGCATGCAGCGCTGCTTAATAAACTTCCGGCCTATGGACTACCACCAAAACTCTGTGCCTGAACAGCAAATTTCCTCTCCAACTGGAGCGTTTCTGTTGTCGTGGATGGCCATTCCTCTAAACTGTATCCAATTAATGCAGGAGTACCTCAAGGTTCAGCTTTAGCCCCTACTTTGTTTCTTCTCCACATAGATGACCTCATTTCTAGCACAGGTTGAAACCCAGTTCTCAGTTAGGTGGACGACGGCACCCTCCCCTCAAATATACAATATTCTAAGCCTGTCTCTTTAGGCCAATTAGATGAGAATCGCAGACTCATGGAGGGATCTCCAAAAAATATTAAACTGGGGAAGTAGAAATCTTGTACAATTCAACCCCACCAAATCTCAGTCTTGCTTTCTTTCTCATTAGAGATACACCAGCCCTAGATCCATCACAATGAACAACCAAGTTATTCAAAGTAATGAGTCCTTTTCACTTGTTGGCATTTCTGTGGGTCGAAATCTCAATTGGCACCAACATATCACATCAATTGCAGAAGCGGCTGCTAAGAAATTAGGTTTCCTCTTCCGGGCTCGCAAATACTTTTCACCGGCTAGTCTCCATACCTTATATACTTCACAAATAAGGCCAAACCTCGAATACTGCTCCCACATCTGGGGTGTCGCTGCCGTTTCTACACTCGCTATCCTGGACTCCATTCAGAAGAGAGCTATACATCTCATCGGTGGCCCTACCCTCACACAAAGGCTGTTATCCCTTGCCCCCACCGTTGGTGACCTCTCTCTCTTTTATAGATATCTGCACGGGCACTGCTCAGGGGGGCTTTCCTCCATAGTTCCTCCACCTGCTGCCCCCAACAGATCTACCAGGGAACAGAGTGAATGCACCCTTTTACTGTCCAGGTCCCTAGATATAGAACATCTTGTTGTGCCCGCTCTTTTCTCCCGAGGACTTCCAAGTTGTGGAATTCCTTGCCGGCACATGTTTTTGCTTCTCCTCCAAACCTCCAAACCTTCAAGTCCATGATTAACAAGTTGCCTCTTTCCTCCTTGTCGACACCCACGGTACAATAGTATTTAGGCTGTAAGCCCTCATAGTGTGTTGTTGAATATATATTTTAAAAAAACGTCTTTTACAAGTTACCCCTTGATATTTTCTCAATTTTGATCTCTTAAATGAGATAAATGTTGTATTATGTAGTGTACTGAATTTTTTACATTTTTGAGGTCCTTAATTTAAACTATTTATTACTTAAAAATACCTGACTGGAATCACAGCAAGTGTTGAAAATGGCCACCTGCAGCTTGTTTACAAACCCTCAATAGTCAGTGTAAAAACTTCTTACTTTGGCACAAATGCGAGGATTTTACCAAACTCTTACAAATGCTAGTTCTATGTGTTGTAAAAAATCTTCAAATGTTTGTACTGGTGTCTTGTAAAGAAGCTCCTGTATGTGCCCCCATAGATAAAAATCTAAAGGATTCAAATCAGGGGCTCTTGGTGGCCATGCTACGGGTCCACCACGACCAATCCATCGATGACTGTATGCTTCCGAAAGGTACTCTCTAACATCAACCGCAAAATTTGCCAGTGCACCATTGTGTTGGAACCACATTTTATTTCTCACTAACACGGGTAATAGTTCGGGCAGATCACTCATCAGAAAATTTAAATATGACAAATTATTTAGTCCATGTGGCAGACTAATTGGACCAATAATTTCATTTCCAATAATACCAGCCCAAAAAAACTGATACTGCAAGTTTGCTACTCTCAGTAGGTAAATAGCAATTGTCGTCAGACCAGTTATGTAAGTTATAGAAATTTATAATTCCCTTTCTTGTAAGTGATGCTTCATCAGTAAAAAGAACATGAAGAAAGAAATGTTGCTCATTTTCCAACTTATTTAAAAATCACCGACAAAATTATTGTCTATGACAAAATTCTGGCCTATGTCTATAATCCCTTGGTAAAAGTTCTTGAACATGTGTGTGGTAGGTTAGGTTAAATTGTGGGTGGGCAGTGTTGTTCCTGCTAGCACGATCGTGCCAGATTTAGCACTGTGTCTTCAGATTTGGCACTCTAGCACCCCTTTACACTTCTCTGGCACATTTAAAAAATTTCAAACTATGTGCCATTCTCAAGTTAGACACGGACATAAAACATACAACATATACACATTCAGCAACCGCACTCATAGTTTCCGGTTTACGCATGTGCATTACCTCCCCGCCTACCCGTTACTCGGTGGTTAGATTCATGATTATAGGTTGGCATACCTTTTCTACTTTTGCGTATTGTGTACTGTCAAATGTCAAATCCTCAAATTTTTATGGATTTTTATTTTATTTTGTAAAATATTTATTTTGGTAATCTTTGAATTTAGGGTGTCACACGGCGCATTCTAAACGGCGCAGCCGAGACATGAAACAGAAACGTAAATACCACATACAGTGTTGTCGGGTGGTACTTCTTTTCATTGAATAAGATGTAATAAATATTTTATACTTTTTAATATATTTTTGCCTATATGAAATACATCTAAAAATAGGTCCAACAGCATCTACAAATAATATAGAAAAACATAATATTGTTACATTTAAGTGTATATTTGTTAAATTGGCAGAGAACCACCCAAACACTTTTTAGTGAATTCTCTTCGAAAAAATCCACTATTGGGGAAATCAGACTTTTGAATTTTATTTTAAAAAATTAAATGAGCGCGAACTAGGACCCCTAGAACCCATATCCGGGGTCAGTTTCAATTTTTATATGTATATATGTATCACAGCGATAACTCAAAAAATAATACGCCGATTTCGATAAAGTTTGGTATGTGCCTTCCTTTTGTAAGTGACTTGGATAAGTTCGTTAGTCAGGAAAATCGGAACCGGTATTCCGGGAAAATTTTGTTTTCTATCGAAAAAAATGTTCTCAAAAAATAAAACAGTTGTGGTAACCAAATTTGGTAGGTAGGTTTGTGAGATAAGAAGTAGACTATACACTAACATTTTTATTTCTATGTTACAAGCAAAAAGTTCAACAAAATATTTTGTGCCAGATTATTTCTACAGTTTGGTATCTCACACGTGCGCTGACACTATTCTTACCTTTTGTTATCTTGGGTTTCCCGAGTTATTTACACGTAAAGTTTTTTACACATCATATACTTTAAACAATTTCTCAGCAGCTGATAGATAAAGTTTGGTATCTCGCACGTACGCTGACACTATTACCTTTTATTATCTTGTGTTTGCAGAGTTATTTACATGTAAAGTTTTTTACACATTACATACTTTAAACAATTTCTCAGCTGCTAATAGATAAAGTTTGGTATTTCACACGTATGCTGACACTAGTGCGAGATACCAAACTTTATCTTCCAAGCAGCTGCGAAATTGTTTAAAAAGTATGTAATGTGTAAAAAACTTAACATGTCAATAACTCGGTAAAGGCAAGCGAACAAAAGGTAACATTACTGTCAGCATACATGTAAGATACCAAACTTTATGTATCAGCAGTCGTTTTATCTCAAACTGTCCAGGAGGTCATCAGAATGCAAATTAACGAATTTTTCTTGTGGTTTGTGCATCCAGTGGGGGCATTTAAGCATGTTTCTGAAAAGTTTTTCTAAAAGTCTTGGCGCAGCAAGTGCGTTATGGTAGAATTTTGATAGAAATAATCTGGCACAAAATATTTTTTTGAACTTTTTGCTTGTAACATAGAAAAAAAAAAGTATTGTATAGTCTACTTCTTATCTCACAAACCTACCTACCAAGTTTGGTTACCACAGCTGTTTTATTTTTTGAGAACATTTTTTTCGATAGAAAACAAAATTTTCCCAGAATACCGATTACGATTTTCCTGGCTAACGAACTTATCCAAGTCTCTTACAAAAGGAAGGCACATACCAAACTTTATTAAAATTGGCGTATTATTTTTTGTTATCACTGTGATACATATATACATATACAAATTGAAACTGACCCCGGATATGGGTTCCAGGGGTCCTAGTTCACGCTCATTTAATTTTTGTTTATAAAATTCAAAAGTTGGGATCTCTCAATAGTAGATTTTTTCGAAGAAAATTCACTAAAAAGTGTTCAGGTGGTTCTCTGCAAATTTAACAAATATACACTTAAATGTAACAATATTATGTTTTTTTACATTATTTGTAGATGCTGTTGGACCTATTTTTAGATGTATTTGATACAGGCAAAAATATATTAAAAAGTATAAAATATTTATTAGATCTTATTCAATGAAAGAACTACAACCGGCAACACTGTATGCAGTATTTACGTTTCTGTTCCATGTCTCGGCTCGCCGTTTAGAATGCGCCGTGTGACACCCTAAATTCAAAGATTACCATTATTTTTTTTATTTAAAGAAAAATTGGTCCCTCAACGTTGCCATTAGCACCTACAATAGATTTGTTGTTATTTATTTCAAAGAAACTTATTTCTTTGTTAATTTAATATATATATATATATATATATATATATATATATATATATATATATATATATATATATATATATATATATATATATATATATATATATATATATATATATATATATATATATATATTTAATTTTTGGTTTAATCTGCGGTTTTTTTATCATAAATATGCATAATTTTCCCCTCTTTCATGAGACCTTTTAGCATTAAAACGTACAGTTACTATTAATTTTGGTTCCAATTAAATCTGGGCCTATTTTAGCACTCAAACTGTAAATTTGGCAATGAAATGTCCCTAAATTCAGCACTTATAATCTCATGACAGGAACAGCACTGTGAGTGGGCCATAACGGTCCCGTCACTGTGACCTTAAGGTCTATTGTGGCTCACACCTAATTATCTTATATTTCACCCAACAAATGTAGTGATATGGCTTTAATTGTTGCTCTTGCCAGATTTTGTGTAGACGATGTGGAAATAATTCTTACTTCTTTAGAAACGATTCTGGTGCTTGTAGTGGGGTTACATTCCACTGCATTGACTCTTCAACTTGAACAGTTCGTGGGTATCTCCTGCGTACAGAATTAGATTTTGATGGTTTTAGGGTACCGGTTTTCTTTATACCTCCGCAGATATGTTCACAAACATTTTTGCTGGATGCTATTCGTCCAGGAAACCTGTCATGATAAATTATCGCTGCTTTTTTTCCATTTTGTCTCACTTTACGATAAACTAATAACATATAGGTTAATTCAGCGAAGGTATAATTGAAAAGGGGGATTTTAAAGCAATACAGAGCATAGGGGAAGAGGTGGTAGATTCGGCCATGGGGTACATTCGTCCATCCTATTTTATACTTCCCTTGTTTAAATTTACCGCGCAATTCTTTAATCGTTATGTTGGTAATGCATTTCTCTTCTGCCTGAGAAGTGTCACAAATAGTTTCTTCGTTTTATTTCTGTTCCATAAATTATCATAAATTTTCGCTATAAAAGGTAAGTTTTTCCATCTACCATATAAGAACATAATTTTGAAATTTGTGAAGTATATTAAATATGAAAAAACTATTACAGCATGTAATACTTCTTCATAAATAATATGAATACAAAACCTAACCCAAAATGTTGACAGTGTTTTGAGATTTAATTTTGGTTTGATCAAATGTCATATGGGGTAGAAGCGGCTGCGGTGTTGGGGTACATTCAGCCGGATGGCCAAAGGTACCCCAGCAATAATATAAAACGTTCATGTTGCTGTATTTTTGAGTTATTTTAATATAATTTTACAGATGCCACGTACTTATATCTGCAAAACCAACAGACAGGACATAGATGAGATTAATGTAAAGGAAGCGATTTGTAACTGTCTAAAAAAGTGCCGATTGTACATGAAGCTGCAAGGCGATATGGAATAAAAAGGTCTACATTGCAGTCACGAATAAAAACTCTGTTAAAGAAAAAAACTAAAGATGAAGTCTTATCTACTATTGATAGAGATTCTGGAAATGAAAGTAATGATGAAGGAATAAAATATTGTAGCAAACACACTGTTAAACAAGTTTTCACAATGCCCCAAGAAATGTAGCTTCTAACGACTACATGCTCAGACACCCTGGAAGAATGATAACCATACAGCAAATAGCTTGACAGTTCGTTTAGTAGAACAAATATCATCTGTGGCTTTGAAACTCCACGTATTTGGCCTCTTGATAGGCTTGCATTTAGCGACAAAGATTTCATGCCAAGCACCGTTACTGACAATATTGAAAACAATTCTAGTTGCTGAAGTAGAAGTTGCTGCAATTCCTTTAACTTCTAAAACAACTAATTGCAGCAGAGAAGAAAGAGAACAAACCATTCCTTCTCCAGTTTGTAGATATCATGATGGTAATATCAGTATGGAAAAAATAGAACCAGAGACAACTTCTGCATCTTCAAAAGTAAAAGACTGCTATTCCAAAGACATTGGAAGAATTGAGACCATATCCTAATGGGGATGGGGAAAAAAGGACAAAGAGCAAAATACCATCAAAGCCTTGTATATACACAAACACCCCGGAAAGGTTGATGAAAGAAACCATTCACATGGAGAAAAATAGAAAAGAAGAGCTAAAAACATCCAGCAGTCAAGAAAAAGGTGTTTCTGAGTAAATCAAAACTCGAGTTGAATGAAAGCTCGAGTGATTTGGACAGGTCTATAGAACTGGTCGACACCTCTGATGGAAAAAGTTTTTTGTCCAGCTCAGATGAATTACCTTCTCTCCCTAAATGCAAAAATGTTAATGTGGGAGATTTTATATTGGTACAATTTGCTACAAAGGTTAGCACTTGTTGTTATATTGGGCATATTTTAAAGATCATAAATGATTCGGAATATGAAATCAAGTTTTTAAGGCGCAAAAATCAATCAAACAAATTTATACATCCTAATGTAGAAGACATCAGCATTGTGAATAAAAGTGATCTAATTACATTGCTGTCACAGGCAAATTAAGCTTCAACAGCTAGGACATCTTCCTTGTTTAATTTTTATTATAGTTTTAATGGACTCAATATCCGTTAGATCTGTCTGTTATTATTTTTGTTTCTGTTATTCATATGGATATGTTTTACATATAATACTTTCAGTTATGCTATTTGTATTTTTAGGTATAAGTTGACTTTGTTCAATAAAATCTTTGATTTAGGCCTGAATACAATTGAATTTTATTTGGATGAATGTACCCCACCTAATGGCTGAAACTACCTCACCGATAAGGTACATTCACCTGTTTGCCGATGTTTTTTACTTATTCAATAAAAAAATATATCTTAGGATATAAGAGTTGCACCTTGCGAAAAACGTAGACAAATGTCCACACTAACTTTTGGATACACCAGTTTTTTAATTATTTACTGATTTTTCAAAATATGTACTTTAATAGGATAAGTGGCCGAATGTAGCACCCTTTCCCCTATAGCACTTTGACAAGTAAATGACAATAACAACCAAATAACAGCCCACTACATAACACAACATAATTGCGTTTATTTCATAAAAGATATCAAAATCGACAAATTATCAAGAGGTAAATTTTAACAGGCGCTTAATCACCTACATAACTGTGCTAACAAATGAAAAAAAAGTCAGTGGCGTACAGGTTTTGTTTTAGAAAATTATTGCAGTGATAGCACATAACACAGCCCTGGTGAAGCTGTCCACAATTTTTAGCAGTAAAATATGTACTAGTTTAAATAATTTTCGCCCTCCAAATTTTATTCCGATTGCTAGAGTCGTTTGGGAGAAATTTTAAATTAACCAAAAAAATCTTTGACACCCTGTAGCTATGAAACGAAGCAAGATCGGACCTGTATTGATATAAAAAAGTCCTATTTTTATGCGAGGAATCTAACCATGATGGCACATGTCCTTTTAATAACGCCTTATAAAACAGCAATAATTAATCTAAGCCAGAGCAACTTAATTCTATTTAGTATGACTCATATCCTAATTTAGCTCTTACCAAGCATCTTTCGTGATTAAATGTTTTTCCTTTTCTTGGACTTTTACATTTAGATCAATAATCTGCTGGGCATTTTCACCTTTTCTTCTATGTAATTCAGTTAGCTCTTCCTGTTGGGTCAACAGTTTCTGTTCTAGATATTGTATCCGTTCTTGCAAACGACTATCCCCAGCACCACCACCTACTGTACTTCCTTCATATTTAAGCCTTTCATTCAGAATTGATAATTGTAAATTCTCACCGCGAAGTGTGTTAACACTCTCGAAAAGTTTGTTATCTAAAATCAAAACAATGTTTGAGGTTAGAACCATGAAAAAAGTTTGCTCACTTACGTTGAGTAATTATTTCATGGAAGCACTGTGTTTCTGAACGATTCCTATTTTGTAACTGATTCAATATGTTACTTCTCCAATTGCAATTTTCTGTCGTTGCCATTTTTGCAGAAAAAGTAAAAGTTATAAACTAGCTAATGGAAAGTAAATACCAAACAAACATTGAAACAAAATTATTATACTTCAAACCAACTACTTCGAGTGTAATAATTTTCACAGTATTTTCTTTTACGTAAAATTTTGCTAATCTGTTTTATTTGGTGAGGATTAAACAGATATGTTCTTTAATTTCTTTTTTCTAAAATTTGATTATGATTATTATATCAATTAGATTTGTCAGTTTTAATTTTGACAGTTAACTTCTGGTGAGGTTTCGGTCTACAGCAGACAATTCTAATGAATAGTTCTAATATAACATTTAGTCACAGCTTAAAGCTGGGTTCACACACTGGCGAATTGCGAAACCTGTCTATTGGTTTATTTTAAATAATAATGTCATATTTTTTAAAGTGAACCAATAGGAATTAGTTTTGCAATTCACATTTCGCAATTCATGAGTGTATGAACGTAGTTTAAGAAACAAGTAATAGGTTTGTTTACTGATCTTGAGTCTAGCAGTCAGATATAGAAGGGTTACTATGGAGCAATAAAAATATTTCTATGGTGACTGCAGACTGCCGACGAACCGGTCACTTCGACCTTTATGAAGTGTTCCGATGTCAAAGTACGCGAGAAATGTATATTAGGCATAGTCTACATCCAATAAAAAATATACCAAACAACACAGAGCAACACTTTTTCTGTTTTATTCAAAATGATCTACGTCTACATTATTATTTTGGTGTCCCGCCTATACATATTTTGGATTCTTTTCCTTAGCTCACTATACGGAAGATTAAGTAAAGTAAGCTTTCTCTCGGCTTGTGAGCAACTTTTTGTTTAAATAAAACGTAACAAAAACAATTTTGGTAAAATTTCGGGCAATATTTTTGTACAACATCACTTATGATTAGTAACAAGAAATGTCTACCTTTTATTAATTGAAAAATCTGAAATTAAATAAAAAATAAAATCTTTTTAAAATTATCTTTATTACAACCAAATATTATAATAAGTCAATAATAATGCAAGCTAATCAGACAACTAAAATTTGCGTTGTCATCTAATTAATAATCTTTAGTTCATTTTCATTAACATCCGGATTTCTCTTCAACATATATATCTTCATCTTCACTATAGATGATTTAGAATCATCACTTTCATAGTCAACGACGGGTCTGTTGGGATATTTAAATAGACAACCCTCTTTTTCGCTGTAATTACTTCGTGAACTGTCGTATTTATCGTCTTCATTTTGACGCTCATTTGAAATTTGATTTTTCAGTGCTTCTTTGAAAGCTTCCGGACATATATTGGCTCGATGGTATGCTTTGATGTGTTTAGGGATGGGAGGACTGAATCCGAGGATCGGAAAGGATTGGAACCTCAAAAGTACACATTGCACCCACAAAAAGGATCGAATCCCCGTATGAATCCTAAATGCTGAAACCGAATGATTTACACGATTCGTTCCCAGTGCGTATTCGGAATAAAAGATCGAAACTTGTGTCCGCCCGCACTTGGCAGCCACCTCTCGGACCCTCTCGCTCTTGCCGCTTTCCTGGCATGTGGTAAAGAGCAAGAGGGAAAATGACATACGTATGTAGTGAGATGAGAGAAAGAAATAGAACGACAATTTGTGTATGTGAGAATGAGAACATTGAAAAGGATTCGAATCCATGTTGGATTATCCAACATATATGAATCAATCCTTCTGTACCAGCGGATTCGGAAACAAGACTATAAACATTATTCGTCAGTTGTCACCAGCACTGTATGGGGTAGACAGCCGCTAGCTATAAGGAATGCTCCCTTGACACTCGCAAACTAACATTATAACCGTATAGCTATTATTTGATACACTATCGATAAGAAGCTAATTTTAATAGTATATATTTTAAAAGTGAAATAATAAAATATTTGATCGGTCTGTTAACTTGAGTTTAATTGGTCGTTCCGAAATACAATAACTAAAAGTCATTTGGAAATAATTCCTCATATTTTAGAATGTTTTTAGTTGTTAATTAAGATTTTACAAGTTTATCACACAAAGTTACAGAGAAAAAGGAATAGTAAAAAACTCTATAAACTGTATAAATTCGGTTTTTATAACAATATAATTGTCAGGAATAGATTTTAACTTAAATTTGTTTAATCAATATGAAAATTTTAGCATTAACTTAATGATGTATGTATGCATTTTTAAAGTAAAATTGCATACCTTTTGAATTTCTATTTCATTCAAATTTTATCAATAAATAAAAGCCAATGACAGCAAAGAAATTTTCAAGAAATAAAAAAATTAAATATCTAAAATAATTTTTTAGTTGAATTTATTGAAAACTAGTTAAAAAAATCTATCATATATGAATTAAATTTTCATTTGAAAATCCACCAATTTAATTATTAATGCATATATATATATATATATATATATATATATATATATATATATATATATATATATATATATATATAATATGTAAATATAAAATATTGACGGAAAATGTTTTAAAAACATAAGTATTGAATTTTTTACTTATTTAGTACCTACTCAAAATGTGAAAACAACTATCTTCATATATTTACTCTATTTATAATGTTTACAGAGTACGTACCATATATAACTGTATTTTTGTTACAAATATTGTAAAGCCGTTGGTTCCGTGTTCCATGTGAAGTTAAATGTACGTGTTAAACATTCTTTTACTATCCCTACAGAAAAGAAACTCTTTCGCACAATTTCTAGGATGGTAGGTACAGTGAAGCTGATTTTTAGTGTCAGTGATTGTTATTTTTACATTTATAATCAGGGAAATAGGTAGACCAAATTTTAAAAAACAAAATACATGCAAATAATGATATAATGACTTTGAGGAGATATGATATTGCGCATATGCCCCGCCCTCTCCTATGACGTCACGTGGTGAGTAACGTTATAGAAGTCCAACTACACACTTAAAACAAAGTCATTCGCAATAAAAAAGTTTCTATATGTCAGTTTTATGCAGTTGAAGTTACGCCTATATTGTCTTTTTCAGATAATATAGATCGCAGCACTAAATTCAATCTTTTTCATTTTTATTACTTCCAACTGTATACACTAAAATATTAGTAAAATACGTAATTTGTTAAGAGGTTGTGATGAAACGTCAAACCCCACTGCACAGCATATTATTGTTGCATTGGACTCCCCACCTGACATTAGTGATGGGAAAAACTGTTAAATTGCTTTAACAGGTCGCAACAGTTACTGTTATTTAGAAATAATTGTTAAATATAACAGGTTCAAAATAACAGTATGAACTATGAATTATTAAGAATTCCACGTAGACGTAGTAACAGTAGCTGAACCCGTCCGGTGGTGTAGTTAGGTAAAGGAGATTCGCTGCTACACGGGTTCAATCCCCGGGCGATGTAACTATCAGTTGATCCGGCCTCAGGTGTGAAAGTGATTAATTTGAATAAAAAGACAAAAATAATTATGAAACAATATGTGGATAGAACGCAAATTTGAGATATCTCTAATTCTCTGAAACATAATTTAAATTGTTTACTATACTATGCAATACTATATAATGTTTAAAATAAAAAAGTATTTTTGTTTTATGTTTAAAACAATTAATAAATTTTTTATAAAAAAATGATGAAGACGTTTTTTGGGTATTTATCACTAATAATAATTTGGTAAAAAATCAACAATGAAAAATTTCTTTCGAATTTTCTTTACTAATTAAGTATTAGTTGAGCATTGAGCTTGAAAACCTCTATAGCCATCTTTTCCTTGAAAATGAGAGTTATATGAAATACATGAATTATTGTAAGCAAAAAATAAAATAAATATATATTTTTTTACTAATTTTTTCTCTCTACCTATAGGGTGAAGTGTGCCTGGTTTCAACTATACCGGGTACAGGGAATATTTTTATAATTTCATTAAAATTGGTACTGTTCCTGAGATTTTTAAAGTTTCAGCGATTAGTAGTAGTAGTGTCCGTGTCCGTATGCCGTATCCCCATCAACCACCTGTTTAAATTTAAAAGTTTCATTGTAGCGACGATCCTACGTTATAAAGTGTTAAGTATTATGTTATGAAGTAAAGTCCGCTCTATACCCAATTCCCAGTCTCATGTCCATTCATGCTGTTATAACAGTGGCGGATGAAAACAGTAATATGTTATGAAGTAAAGTCCGCTTTATACTCTATACCCAATTCCCAGTCTCATGGCCATTCATCCTGTTATAACAGTTGCGGATGAAAACCGATGTTGAATCATCGTAGCCGTAGCCAGTTGCAGTGCAACAGAAACATATACGAGTCCGTGTTCTAGTGTAAAGTTTCTGGTTCTCCTGTAGCCTGTTATTTTTATATATCCATAACAGATTGTTACTGTTGCCGCTCGGCAACAGTTAAAAAAGATTGTTAAACAACAAGAAAAACAGATTGTTAAATAACAACCGATTATGCGCCTGACAGGTCTAAAAATAGGTAGTCTGAATATCATATCTCTCCTTATTTGTATCATGCATGCAAATAACCTACATATTAATATATTAATTCTAAACGTCAAAACGTCTATGTGTGACATAACCACATATTGGCTTGAATAAAAAAGGCTTTTCTTCCGGGCACAATTTATTTAGCCATAGGCGTTTCAACCGCACCCTCAAGGGTAACATCCATTTTAAAAGAGAACTAAAATATAGAAAACTTATACAAGTCGAAGTTTCATATCTAGTGTCCTCATTAATTCCAAACGCTTTACTATATTAGAAATTATATCTTTAATTTGTAATTTTTTTATTATTATATAATTAAGTGATAATATTATAAAATAGTATTTAAAATAATTAAAAATTTAATAAACATTTTATAAAAGTTATATTTTTCAAAGCTTTGTTTTTGATGACTTAGGTAATTTTCATAAAATCTGATAATCTATAAAAAGCCGCAATTATCTAACAAAGCGATTTTTTACGAAAATTCGCTAAAAATTATGTATATATAAGTGTTAAGATATACATACACCAATTAATTATGATACCGAGATCACTTCCTAGTACACGAGTATTAAGTTTTCATTCGTATCCATTTTTATTCCAAGTAGATTCGAAAAGATCAGACGACGGACGTGAAGTTAATAGTAAGATATTCACTACCCTACTCACTACCCACTACTCACAAAGGATTCATTCTATAGGATTCGGATTCAGTACCCAGTACCCACAAAAATATTCGATATTTAAAATTATTCAAGACCCACTTTTTCGATCTTCAAAAGCATTCGATCTTTCCCATCACTACATGTGTTCGTCAAGTAAAATTCCTGCCTTAACTCTTTTTCCCTCCTTGGTGGGTTCAACTTTGATGTAAATACCACGTTTTAGCCAAAATGTTTTTCGGGATTTATTGAGCATTGAAACCAAATATGAGTTTCCTTCTGGGGTTTGAACTTCATAAAGGTTGTTGCCTGTTCATGATAATACTTTGACAATATGCTGGTTGTTAACTGGACGGCAGAAATGATATCTTTCCACATTTCTCTAAAGACGTGCTTCCTCTTTGCTGCTGTCGAAATTTCTGAAAAAATGACACTTAAACATTATATTTTATCTGAATACAGAGATATTTTGAAAAAACTACTTCTGTTTCACTTAAAAGAGAATTATATTGTCACATCCGTCTCTATGAGAATTAAGTTTATGAAGTTTGTTCCTTCTATAGTCAGAGGCCGGTTGTAAAGTGTGTTGGTAACAACGAACACTCTGGAATGATATTTCTAGAAGGGACCAGAAGTGACAGGTGTAGAAGAGTGTAAAAGGTCTAGAATATCTATGGGCAGTATAAATAGGCGACCCGTACATAGAGTAAGCAAGTTCAGTATTGAGTTAGTGTTGGTGCAGAATAAGTGATCATAGAGTATTGAACGAACCAGTGTAGTGTGAACTAATAGGGGCTAGAATAAACTATAAACATTTAGTAGCAGAGATAAATATTTTAATTGATGGTGGTGTTGGAAAATAGTTGGTTACAATAAATTAGTAGTTTGAAAAGCTGTGTTTTGTTAGTCAACAAATCCAGAACCACGTAACAACCCCGTAACGTAGCAACTGGTTTCAGAAGTTGGATTTTTAATCTGCTAGCGGAAATATTTTCCCGAATATTCGTTGAACAACGTGGAAATTTCTAGAATCTCTGGAAGATTAGTGTCAGCAGTAATTCATTACTGGGTGTATTTTTGAAACAGAATAAACTGTGTACCAGTTTTAAGTACGTCTATCCCTAAAACACGTAGCGTAACAGCCAATATGGACACCCAGCTATTGGAAATGATAAAAAAATGGCCAAAGAAGCTAAATTTAAGACCAGAAAAACAAAGTAAGCAGCGAAAAAGACCCGAGAAAAAGAGACGAAGAGACAAGAGAGAAACTAAGAAAAAGGGACAAAGAAGTCAGAAAAAGAGATGAAGAAGCAAAGGAAGAAATGAGAAGAAGAGATGAAGAAACAAAGAAAATTCTGCAAGAACAAGCCAGCAGAATTGAGAATATTACTTCGTGTGTGAACGACCGTATGAAGGAGGTAAAAGACGACATCTTCCAACACGTAGAAAGTCGAGTAAGGGCTATCAGTGACATGACAAGCTGACGAGTGTGGAAGAGGTACAAGTGGAGGTACAGCAAAAATTGCAATCACTAGAAAAGAAGTGTGATACCCTGGCCAAAGGAAACATTAGACTTGAAGTTAGCCCCGTCGTAAGAATTAAGGTTCCCACATTTGAAGGCTTAGTCCCATGGGGTATTTATCTACACCAGTTCGAGGCCGCTGCTACTGCAAATGGTTGGGGCGGGAGAGAGAAAGGGACCTCGTTAATTGGAGCTCTCAGAGGAAATGCCCTAAATGTGCCTTAAGAAAATCCCAGGGAAGAAGAGTTTTGACACCATTAGACACCAATTAGAGATGAGATTTGGTGACCAGCATTTACAACAGCTGTAACGATTTCAGTTGAAAATCGTTGTCAGAAATCGGGCGAAAGTCCCCACCATCACCACGCTGACGTTGTCACACTGACACGATCAGCGTACCCTACAGCTCCGGTGGAATTTTTTAATCAGCTGTCGCTGCAAACATTCATACCGATACCCAACAGGGGGGCGTGACACAAAAACTTGAACGATGTTTTGGCACATTCCCTAAAGTTTGGAGCGGCAAAGCAAGTGTGTGAAAGTCCTGTGAAATCTCGCAGTCTCCAAGTACGAGAAGAAAGTAAAGCTGATTTATCCAAGGTCATGCAGTTACTAGAGAGAGTAGTAGAACAAATAAGGCCTACGTCTCTTGGGCACCCAATAAGTGTTCACCGTTCAAATGCCTTGCGTTGCTGGAACTGCGGCAAGGTGGGACATATAAGAGGCGAATGTTGGGCACAAAGATCACTGCTATCCGGCGCATGGGAGAAAGTAAAGCTAAGGCCGGTAACTGTTTCTCAGGCTAGCGATTCTGGGATCGCTCTCTCGTCGTACATGAATACGTAAGCGGCAATTAGACCCAGATAGTTCTCGGCTCTGGCGCAGCTAGGACGATTATTAGACAGGGCCATGTCCAAGATTGCGAGTAAGAAAGCCAGACAAAGTGTACAGAGTAAATGCAGCCAATGGTGATCGGATCCAGCGAATCTGACGTCGAGGTGCACACTTGGACATGGAAGGTAAAGCAGATAGCCATAGTTGCAGCCATATCAGGCCCGATTATAATTGGCTTGGACATACACCAAGGTCAGTGCGCTAAACTTGATCTTGGCAGTAACATCCTGACTATTGGCGGTAAGAAATAATAATGTCGCCTGGCAGTAACCCAAAAGTGTGGAAAATCACCATAGAGGAAAATAACAACGTCTGCCGTGAAACTGTCATTCCAGTTAAGGGAGCTGTGAGAGGAAGAGACGACCGAGTTACCCAACTAGAAGCAAGTAGAAAAGAAATTATGGGAGAGGAACAAGACGGAGGGCGTAAAGACCTTGTAACTGTGAAGCCAACCCAGAAAAATATCAGTGAACACATTTGTTGGAACAGAGCTGATGTCGACAGGAAGAATAGGGCCTGCAGAGATATTTATACAAGTAGAAAGACCAGAACAAGAACAATTGTACGGAAGAACCAGAGACAATGGAATGTAAGACGGGCCAGTGTCACACCGCACACGCGTCTATGAGATTTATATTTATGAACTTTGTTACTTTTATGATCAGAAGCCGGTTGTAAAGTGTGTTGGTAACAGCGAACACTCTGGAATTATATTTCTAGAAGGGTCCAGAAGTGACAGCTGTAGAACAGTGTAGAAGGTCTAGAATGTCTATGGAGAGCATAAATAGACGAACGGCACATAGAGTGAGTTAGTTCAGTATTGAGTTAGTGTAATTCAAAATAAGTGATCATAGAATATTAAACGAGTCAGCACTAAGTGTTGGTGTATAAGAAACGATCATAGAAGGCGGGTAGTGGAATACAGTTCTATGGACATTTAGTAATAGAGAGAAATATTTTAGTTGATAGTGGTGTAGGAAAATAGTTGGTTATTGTAAAATATGTTAGCGTTCGGTGCAAAAATACACACACGTTGCTGGTTCAGCTTTTTTAATAAACAAAAGGAGCAAATATAACAATAACACAATGCGTGAAATCAATAAATATGTACACAGAACTTTTTAAAAGCCTAATAATGCACGATTGAATAATAACTGCGACCTATATCGTATTTACGTTAAAAACTTTAATTACTATCTTAAACGTTCGTTCGAGCTATCTCTTTATACGTTAAAATCTCGTTCACAAGTAACTTCTGTCTTTCCTTAAAACTAAAACTTATCTACCCTACGCTACAGATGTCTTCTTCATGTGTGGCCCTTTTTACATATGGTCACACAGTGTTAAAGTTAAAATAACTAGTGTTCCACACAATTTTCAACATCCTCCCGCCCCGGAAAATTAAGCTCCAGAGGAAAAATTAGTTGCACAGACCGGCGTAGGATTTGCCCACTTGGAAGCCACACTTCACAAGCCCGCACTTTACGATCACGGCTGGGAAAAATCCTTTCTATTTTCACAATTTTACACAATAAATGAGGCACCTGAGGAATATGAAGCAACACTAGATTACGCTCGCACAACAACGCCGCAGCGTTGGTGAAAACTGATGTCGATAGTCGTTAAGAAACCTTTTTTTTTAACTTAGATTTCCTTCGTTGCTTAAAAATGGATTTAACTTTGAAATACCCAATTTATAACCCAAACCTTTGGCTGATCGCATTAAATGTATTTCAGACTTGTGGATAAACTGAACAAGCTTTCTTAAATGGTTTTCAGCGTTGCTAATTCCATCAGCTTTCAAAGGCCTTGTAGGTTATCACCATGGTTTCTTGAATTATAATAAATAAATCATTGTAAAGATTCCTTTACACGCAGCAACTTCAAACAATTAGACATATTATTAAATAATCCAAAATCAGACATCTTCTTTTTACTTAGTTCTATGCCGATTTCTGTGCAAACGTTCAAAATGACCATATCTAGGTCATAGCATACCCCCTTATCTTCAGACCATTGACCTGAATCTTCCCTTAAGCAGACAGGGCCGCACTTCCACAAATCAAGTTTATTAAGTTTGGTGGTTTTACGCCCCTCGTTATCCATTTTAAATTATCCTCCTCGAGTCTGGCTGGACTCAAGGCAGCCGTTAATTCTAATCTAGGCGAAGTTAACTTAACTTGAGTCATTTACATAAAATCACTTACCAAAAATGCTGCAGGTATTATCTTGATTGAGGAACATGTGTGTGGGTCTTCATAGCATAACAAACGGTGAACGTCTCGATCTGCATCTGCACTCTCTATATCTACTACTACACCACTCACTCCGACTCTGAAGTTTAAGAGCACATTCCCAATATCCGGCACTTTTTGACCTGTCGGTAGTAGGTCCTTTATTAGGGATGCAAAGCCCGGCGCGTTTGCCGAACAATTAACTCTCACTTTCATAATGGTTCTATCTGTTCCATAGACCACCCGGTGAGGCATATAATAAAGAGGTCTATTTACGTTTTCATTAATTGAACTTAGCACTTCTTTCTCACAAGCCAATTCGTTTAAACTAGTGGTTTTTAACAATTTGTTCGTTGACGCACTACTATATTTAGAGTCACGATAACCGTTTTTCCATGCGAGAGCCATTTCGTTAAAAGTGCTCTTATACTTAACATTGTCTTTACAAACTCGTTCAATTTCACTGTTACTACAGTCCTCGTTAGATATAATACCAATTGTTTATAAATAACCCAACTGGCTCACATCGATATTGTCCTCTTCAAACGCGTTAGCAAACAGCACCGTGGTAAAGCTAAGTAAAGTTGTGTCTACCATTTCTGGCCCGTGTAATGTCCATCCCAACTTCGTATTAACCGCCGTTAGTGTTGGTGACAAACGTATGTTCTCTCCAGTAACAATTTCCCAGAAATGGTCGGTTCCAATAAGGAGACTAATGCCTTCCACTAATTGTGATCTATTTCGGCCTGGAGTATCTGCCAATTTGAATTGAGATAAGGGAGGAGGATTCCCGTTGGCACCTTTAACCCATCAAAACAAATTTCCGGTATTTCCACGGCTGTGATTATAAAGTTTCCATTTTCATGTTGGCTCTTCAATGTGACCTTTCGCGTTTCAGAAACATAAGCAGACGGTCAATTGTCGGCTGACATTGTTTGTCGTTATTTGTTTCGGTACATTCACTACTTCCAGATGCACCATAGTATTTATACTTGCTTTCTTGTCTATAAAATGCCACCCGCAAGCTATGTGGAAGTTGACAAACACCGAGTTCATTGTGATCCCATAATGTATAACTGGAACACCCAGTGACGTCAGTGTCCTCATTATGGATGAAGCCGCGTTGAAAAGCTTTCTTAAAGCGACTTTGTCTCCTCTACGCACCGGCACCTGTGACATAAGTTGACCAATATAGTTGTCTATGATGCGCTCGGTGTTGCCAAATTCATTTCGTAGCATATCTATCGCCGCAGCATAACAAGAGGCGGTTGGTGTTAAGCCACTTATTGTCTCTGCTGCCTTTCCTGTTAAGATAGGCTGCAGGTAGTTAAATTTGGATGCTAGGTCTACTTCGGTATTGTCATGTACCGCTGTTTTAAATTGCTCCCAAAAAGACACCCATGCTGTCAGATCTCCGTTAGACTGTTTTAGTTCCAGCATTGGCAAGCGTACCGTTGACTTGTACGCTGGCACCACTATACGGCTACAGTTATCCGTTTGGGGAGTTAAATGACAAACAAATGTCGGTGGGGTTGTCATCTGGAACTCTGTAAGCCGCAATTCAAGAATCGCTATGGCTTGTACAGCCTGATCGTTATATTCGATTTCTTTATTGAGCTCCTCTTCTAATTTATTATCTGGTGGCTTGCTAAGGGCACCTTCGCTAACTACTCTAAACTTTTCCTACCAGGCTCTTACTCTTGATACAATGATTGACAATTCGTTAATTGAAGCAACATACCTTGATACTTCTTCGTTGGCATAAGCAATGAGCTTAGTAAGCTGAGTGCGTACAGATTTTCTTTTAAGAAGAACTGACTCCATTGTTTTCACTTTGATCGTTCACTATTACACCTAAAACGTTAAGTTCCTTTGTTTTACCGTGCACGTTAATCCGCGCGTTTCCCGTAGTTTCGGCACCAAAAAAATGTAAAATATGTTAGCGTTCGTTGCAAAAATACACACATGTTGCTGGTTCAGATATTTTAATAAACAAAATGAACAAATATAACAATAACACAATGCGTGAAAACAATGAATACCCACACAGCACATGGATATGCATTAGATATCCAATGGATATCCACGATGGATATCCAGGACATCCAATGGATATACATGGATATCCAATGGATATCTAATGGACATACAGATGTCCTACCAATATCCATCAATCTGGATATCCATGTGGATATATAGTGGATATTGTATGGATATACATGTGGTCACGATATGGATATCCATTATACATCTAATGGATATTGTATGGATATACATGTGGTCATCAAATGGATATCGCTTTTACATAAAATGGATATTCAATGCTAACCCACCATCGCTCTCTTTCTAACCCCATACCCTCAATGAAACACTAATATAAGCAAACAGATATTTTATTGTGTTCTAAAATGATTTAAATAATTTTATTTTCTTGATCTATGATCTGGCTCAGGTCTGCATTCTTACTGTAAAGAAAAAACACACTGCTTATAATCAAATTCATAAGACAATCCAATAAATAATATAATATGAACAAATGTGTATAAATATTACTTTAATTATTATAGCTATAACTACCACAATTTAGTGGTTATTTCAAAATAATAGTATTAGTTGTTAATGTTGAGTATCACGACGGAACTGACTATATACCCAATAGTTTTAATCACCTGTAAGTGATCTACTTTCATAATCTACCGGAAGTGATCTGCTTCTTGCTTGTAAGTAAAGACGAGGAATATCCACCAGTAAAATCAACAGTTTTACATACACATAAACATCCGTTATATAACTAGACAATTTTCCCTGATTTCAATACGAAGTAAAAAATATTTACTTGAATCAAGAAGATATTTGTTTTCTAGTTCACGTTTACTAGCCATGTTATTATCAATCAACGTGCTCTTTACAGCTATAAATAATATTAGTATTTACGTAAATAAGTATAAAAGATATATTCCTAACTAAATGGTTTAAGGTTATGTACTCACCTGTAAATTATTTACTGACTGAAAATCACAGGAAAACTTATTAATAAAAACAACACACACATTATTTGGAGAAATATCTCAATCTTCTAACTTTAGTTGTAGGCTGTTTTTCATTTTTCATTTAGCAGTTGATGCAAAATGGCAAGATTCAATTCTAAATTTTATAACCTCAACTTTAGTCCAAACTACTTCAAATCAAACAAATACGAACGTATTTTCGTCATTGTAGCCAACAATTCAAGCATCCAATGCCCCAAGGTGAGTTATTAAATGATCCCGCGTTTATTGTTCGGGAGAGCATTAATGAATAACAATATGATAATAGATTCTTCTCACGAAATAACAGACATAAACAGTAATACTCTCTGTATTGAAATAAAAATAATTTTATTTTATGGTTATAGTCGCAATGAGAATTTGGATCGAAATTTATTGTCGGCGCTAGTTTTAACGCTTTCCGGTAATTCTTGTGCTAGAATAAGTCATTTTTCTTCCCTTATCTTTTACAAACGTAAATAACGGTTTCAATAATTTATCAATGTTGTTTCCTGCTGGTATAAACATATTAACGGAACATCAACTGGATGTCCAGTGGACATCTAATAGATGTCTTCTGTATATTCATGGGATATCCAATTGATATCCATTGGATGTCTGATGGATATAAACATACTTGAATAAAGTATATACACCCAGAAATTCTACTGCATTCGTGATTAGATTTTAATGAATAAGAAATGCTCATATGTTCACATTATTTAAGTTTTATTAATATTTTTCTGCTCTAACAATATCCATTAAATATCCATATGATATCCATCATGGTCATGGACGTAAAATGGATATTATGTATATCCAATGGATATCCATTGGATATCCTGTGCTGTGTGGGTATATACACATAACTACTTAAAAGCCTAATAATGCACGATTGAATAATAACTACGACCTATATCGTATTTACGTTAATAACTTTAATTACTATCTTAAACGTTCGTTCGAGCTGTGTCTTTATGCGTTAAAATCTCGTTCACAACTAACTTCTGTCTTTCCTTAAAACTAATATCTACCCTACGCTACAGTAGTCATCTTCATGTGTTGCCCTTTTTACATATGGTCACACAGTGTTGCCATCTACTAAAGCTAACTAATGTTCCACACAATTTTCAACAGTTATTATAAATTAGTAGTTTGAAAAGCTGTGTTTTGTTAGTCAGCAAATCCAGACCCCTGTAGAACGTAACAATATGTTTTGACCCCTTTTACGACGTTTAAGTGAAACAAAATTTTTTAAATTTTGTCGCTGATGTGATACTGCCACACGTTGTGACGATGTGAAAGTAAAATTGTAAAAAAAGTAGAAGTTATAACAGCGTTGAGCAGTAACAGTTCTATATCAGAAGAAGAGAGTGCAACAATCGAAAAATGTTTGGACAATCTCATTAGTTCATTAAATGAATAAGGGTGATACTGTTTCTCTGGGAACCACTCAAAATATCAAGATTCAACAACCTGTAGAGAACCAGCCACGCCTTTATGCAACTAAGAAAAAGAAAATGAGAACCTTAATTTACTGAAACAATTATTGCACCGAAGGTAATGATTTAAGAAAAGTGTTCGATATTAATAATAGCGAATTTGATCATACATTTCAGCTAAAAATAAAACTATTTACAAATTAGGTTTTTTTTTCATTAAGAATGAATATACTACACCCTTGGTTGGTCATGTTTTATGAATCAGCTCTTATTGACGTTAATGAAAAATAATCATAGGTTACAACAACTAATCATTAACACTTGTTCGTCTCTTCTTTGTTTTTATCGGCTAGAGCCATTAAGTGGTGTGGACAGGTATACATATATAGATGCCAATACTTTTATTTTTAAATGGTTTTTTTTTACTGCCAATTAAATATAACAATATAAAATATCAACGTAGAATGATTAATAGGAAGCAGTACTTCATACTGTGCAGTGTATAATAGCATCACCTTAATAACTACAAATATATTTAGGGAATCATTACATTAATAATTACAAATATATTCAGGAATAAGAATTTTTGACTTTCTACACTAACTAAAATTTTTAATTTTGTCGCTTGCAACCGATTTTTTACTGTCGCGAGAGGCTCATCTACTGACTGACTTACTCTATCTGCGGCTCTCCTATTTATATTGTCCACAGAGATTCTAGACCTTTCTGCATTGTTCAATACCTGCCACATCTTGTTTCTTCTAGAAATTGCATTCCTGCGTGTTCGCTGTTACCAACACATTTTACAAGCTACCCATGACCGTAGAAGTAGCAGAGTTCATAAACTTAATCCCCATTGGGACGGATGTGAGACTATAATAATCAAACCATAGAGAAATTGTGTTTCTATATCTGTTCAATATTTGTTTATTTGTACTCAGAATAGATAATAAAACAAATAGCTATAAATATAACAGCAGAGAGAAATTATGTTTCTATATTTTCTACAGTGTCAGCATAAGAATAGACTCTAGAAAGGTTTCATTGCATACACATGGTTTTCATTTATACGACGTAATAAATTATATTTCTTATTGTCATTCTAACAACATAATGTAAATACAACGATTTATTAAATCGTTTGAATACAAACCATCTTTATGCAATCAAACCTTATTTTAAATTAAGATGTTTCCTCTCCGATTATGGTGCTGAAGATGAATGGAATATTGTTACATACTCTCTTTAAAACGTAAACAGCCTAAAATGGATACAAAACATAGATTAAAATGTTTGCTTACGTTAACAAGGGTTTTAAAATATTTTTTGTTGTTGTGAGCTATAAGTACCAAGGGGCTGTCTTAAATTTAAATGGTGATCCAACTTTGAAATATAACAGGGTTATATTTGAATGCTTTAAGTGGTACTGTTTTGTTTCTGAGAATATATATGTTCTCCAAGGATCCCCAAAGGCTTGGTGTTTGGTTTCGCAACATGAAACTTAAGGAATATTGAAAACCTTTAGAAAACAGTAGACCCTGTCCAAAACATTTAACAATGGACCATTTCTACCAGATTAGTGGACAAATGTGTTTACTAGATAAAGTAGTACCCACACTATTTTCAGAGCTGCCAAGATATTTACAGCCAATCAGACTGATGGAGGTAACTTCCATTTTAAACTTTGTTTACTGTTTTTCATGATGTTATAATAGAAAGAAGTGCTTGTCACAAATGTGTTTGCTTATTAGCTTCGTACGATACAGGGTATGTTTCGCATAAGAACCCACACAGAGCAGGGGGCATGTAAGGGAACCTTAAATATGGTGGTTTAACGCAACTTACCCCTATACTAAGTGGCACCCCTGAGAAGTTATAGACTTTCAAAGTAAGCTTTACCCTAGAAATGTGTCATCCTGTATATATGAAAACAGATAAAAACTGAAACTAACCCGGATATGGGTTCTATGCGGCCTAGTTCGCCCTCATTTGAAGAAATGTTTTCAAAATTCAAAAGTCACTTAAAGTGTATCCAACTCTATGAGTAAAATTGTGGTGGCCAAAAATGAATATGAATGCAAGAAGAAGTGCATGCCTACATTTGTATTACAAATGTCAGAAAACAAAATACTAGTGATGGGAAAAACTGTTATATTCCTTTAACAGGTCGCACCTGTTACTGTTATTTAGAAATAACAGTTAAATATAACAGGTTGAAAATAACAGTATGAACTATGAATTATTAAGAATTCCACGTAGACGTAGTAACAGTAGCTGAACCCGTCCGGTGGTGTAGTTGGGTAATGTTTAAAATAAAAAATATTCTTGTATTATGTTTAAAACAATTAATAACTTTTTTATTAAAAAAATGATGGAGGTTTTTTTTGGGTATTCATCACTAATAATAATTTGGTAAAAAATTCAACAAGGCAGAATTTCTTTCGAATTTTCTTAACTAATTAAGTATTAGTTAAGCATTGAGCTTGAAAACCTCTATAGCCATTTTTTCCTTGAAAATGAGAGTTATATGAATACATGAATTATTGTAAGCAAAAAATAAAATAAATAATTTAAAAAAATTAAAACTAATTTTTTTCTCTCTATCTATAGGGCGAAGTGTGTCTGGTTTCAACTATACCGGGTACAGGGAATATTTTTATAATTTCATTAAAATTGGTACTGTTTCTGAGATTTTTTAAGTTTCAGGGATTTTTTATTTTGCAGTAGTAATAAAAAAAAAGATGTTTAAAATCGGACCTATTTCTTAGATTTCCAAAGTGAAAAGTAAAAAGGAATATTGATTTATTAGTTACATAAGACAAAGAAGAATGAGCAAAAAACTACCTAATATAAAATAATACCTAAGGACTCACGTTAAAGCATAACTGTACGTTTGTATACATATCAGTTTTTTCTTAAAACAAAAATGCCATCAGCATATCGAGTTATCTAATGAAGATTGAGTTTACGTCAACGCCTATGTGATTATTTTTTTATATACGCGGTGACCTGATTTTATTTTTACAGTGATATAGTTCATTTTTAATAATTTTCACTTGCTACATATACAGCCTTTTTATTTACATTTTCATATTTTGTGTTTGTTTATAAATTGTAAATATATGTGTGTGTCTTGTGTGAATCAACAACCTGTCAAAATTTAAGAGTTTCATTGTACCGACGACCCTAGGTTCCCAAAGCTGTGAGCACACTAGTATAAAGTAGTATGATATGAAGTAAAGTCCGCTCTATACTCTATACCCCATTCCCAGTCTCATGTCCATTCATCTTGTTATAACAGTTGCGGATGAAAACAGTATTATGTTATGAAGTAAAGTCCGCTCTATACCCCATTCCCAGTCTCATGCCCATTCATCCTGTTATAACAGTTGCGAATGACAACAGAAGCTGCTTCATCGTAGCAGTGCAACAGAAACAGATACGACAACAGAAACAGATACGACTCACTGCGCAACAGCATCCCCTCCACTGTACCTATTATTTGTATAAATCCATAACAGGTTGTTACTGCTGCTGCTCGACAACAGTTAAAATATAACAGACTGTTAAATGACAACCCATCACTACAAAATACTTATTTACATGTCACTTGAAAGTAGATCTGACTTATCAAAATAATTTAAATAATTTATAAACATATAAAGTCTGAAACCAACGACCTCGAATTTGGGTTCCAGGGGTCCCAAATAGCGCTAATTTGAAGAATTTTTTTTAAAGAAAATTCATTGAAAACGGCCATCACAGTATAATATACAAAATGTATAATGGGAGTATATTAAAATTAGTGATGGGAAAAACAGTTATTTTCTGTTAACAGTTGAAGCCGTTAACGTTATTTAATAATAACCGCTGAAAATAACGGCTTCAGTTATTTTAAACTGGATAGTCGATCGATAGTATCCTACATTCCCAAAGCTGTGAGCGATAGCGAGCACACTAGTATAAATGCATTGTATTTTTACCCCGTTATTTCACGTAGTGTATAAATCTCAAATTTTGTCGATATGAAAAGGAAACAAAGGGTTAAGAAATTATAATAAGCGTGTCGTAAATATTTTGCCACTCTGAAGTGAAACTTTTAGAAATCAGAAAGGAGTCTTCTATAAGAATTTACTTAGATGTTTTAGGAATTATAAACTAGTCATTTCTCACAAATTTATCTTATCAGGGTCTTTACGTAAATGTCAATGCCACAGCAAGAATCAATAAATATCATTATTTATCACGCCTTGGGACGTTAGACGTTAGAACTTTTATTACTACACAGGGAGTGATTCTAAAAACTCCATAACATAACGCAGCTAATAAAATTTCGGTAAAGAAACAGTATAAAAAATTGAGTTTGAGCTTAAAAAAAAATTGGAAGATATATAGTATTAATTGTTTATTTACTTATTTTAATATTCGTTGTTTTAAAATTAGTTTCAAAAATTTCAAAGGGCTGTAACTTGGAGAAGAAGGGGTTTTAAGAAAAAGAAATAAAAAGACACCCCTTATTTTTCGCCAAAGAATCACCCTGTATATATATATATATATATATATATATATATATATATATATATATATATATATATATATATATATATATATATATATATATATATATATATATATATATATATATATATATATATATATATATATATATATATATATATATATATATATATATATATATATATATATATTCCTTTAATTTTTTATATTGAAATGTAGGTAGGTATATAGATATTAAAAAATGTTGTATCATTATATTTTTTTAATCAATTTGATAACTATTATCAGACAAACGAAAATGACGTGTTAACTGTTTTCTTAGGTAATATATATAAATTTAAATAAATAAGTACTTTAATTTCACGTGAAATAACCCTATTTTGCGTTGTCTATAGTGAAAGTAATAACACGTTTTTACAGAAATTCATCTTTTTACCCAACATTTTTGATTATTAAATATTTGGCTTTACATACTAGTGGGAAACTCAACTGTTCAAAAATAACAGCTTCTCAGTTTAACAGAATAACTCTGTGTAGTAGTGTCGGTATGCCGTATCCCCATCAACAACCGGTTAAAGTTAAAATTAAACCGACCGTTTTATTGTACCGAAGATCGTACGTCCCTAAAGCTGTGAGCGAGAGCGAGCATTCCCAATCTCAAGGCTATTCATCCCGTTAAATGGTTAAATAGCAGTTGCCGATGCCGATGAAAACCGATGTTTATTCATCGAACCTAGTTGCAGTGGAAGTGGAACTGAAACAGACACGACTCCGAATTCTAACTTAGTGTAAAAAGCGTTATTTTTTAAGCCGTTAGTTTTATAAGTCGGTAACTGGTCGTTACCGTTACGTCTCGTTAGCCGTTAAAAAATAGCTGACAGTTAAATAACGTGAAACCAGAGAGAATTCACGCCGCTCGCTTGGCGTGCGGCGTTGCCGGCTTGTGCTTTCTACCCTCAAACAAGGAAAATAAGATATAAATAAATAAATAAATAAATAAATAAATAAATAAATAAATAAATAAATAAATAAATAAATAAATAAATAAATAAATAAATAAATAAATAAATAAATAAATAAATAAATAAATAAATAAATAAATAAATAAATAAATAAATAAATAAATAAATAAATAAATAAATAAATAGGTCATGTGGAGTGATAATAAATTGAGCAGAGCCAATTTATATAATCTATTGTTGTGAAAATGAATGAAGTTAACAGACGGTGACTATTTAATTAATCCTACTGACATGAAAATTACTTAAATGTGTCAACTTAACGGACATGCTATATTATAGATGCATTGTGCACTTATATTGATCGCTTTCAAGCCAGTAAACAGAAAATTATCAAACTTTGTCAGGTTAATAAAAACGCCGCGCTCTATGTAAGTTAATTAAGAAAAAAAATGTAGCGCAACCGGTTATACCGAAAGTTGACGGTAACTTAATTTTTTTAAATAGCAGTTATACGTTTTTCTGCTATTTCCGAATATATCAAGCGATTCTACACCAGACTCAAGTATCATACGCCCACTATTCAGCGGCAGCTTGACAAAAATGATGGGAGGTGTCTACTTAACAAGCTGCCTATATGGTGCATTTAAACATTTATTGTGTCGAAACGAGTTAATAGAAAATTATAAAACTTGGCAGGTTAATAAAAACTCCGCGCTCTATGTATGTTAATTAAGAAAAAAACGTAGCGCAACCGGTTATACCGAAAGTTGACGGTAACTTATTTTTTTAAATGGCAGTGATACGTCTTTTGCTATTTCCAAATAGATCAGGCGATTCTACACCAGACTCAAGTATCATACGCCCACTATTCAGCGACACCTTGATAAAAGGATGGGAGGTGTCTACTTAACCAGCTGCCTATATGGTGCATTTAAACATTAATTGTGTCGAAACGAGTTAATAGAAAATTATAAAACTTTGTCAGGTTAATAAAAACTCCGCGCTCTATGTATGTGATATAAGATAAAAAATGTAACGCAACCGGTTATACAGAAAGTTGACGGTAACTTAATTTTTTTTAATGGCAGTGATACATTTTTTGCTATTTCCGCATAGATGAGGCGATTCTACACCAGACTCAAGTATCATACGCCGACTGTTCAGCGACACCTTGCCAAAAATGAAGTGAATTTTGTTTAAGAAAATTCACTAAAAATGACTTGAAACTTTATATTTACTAAAAAATCTACTAGTTGCTACATGATTCATGAATGAAACCTTTAACCAGGGTTGCGTCCCAGGCAGGCGACCTTCTTATGTTAGAATTTTTTAAAGACATTTTTTTTTATTCAAATGAGCGCGAAGTAGGCCCCCTAGACACCGAAAACCAAAAAAATAATGGGCCGATCTTGGTACAATTTGAGAAGTACCTCCAGTTTCAGTGGCTTTGATACATTCGTTATGCAGCAAAATGGCTCAAGTTATCCCGAAAAATTATATGTTTTCTTTCGGATTTTTTTTTATTTCCCGAAATAACAAAATCGGGGGAACCAAATTTGGTGAGCGTCTTTGCATTACAAAGAGTGAGCCATGTAGCAAAATTTATGTGTGCAAGTTAAAACACACAACAGTTGTAGGAAATCAAAACGTCAAATCGCAATGTGGAACATCAAAATTGACAACATTTAGGCAAAACCTTTAAGAAACACGGGTTATGTACAAAAAATGTAGCAAGAAGAGTGTTCCACAAACCATTAAGTTTCAGCTTTAACCGTCATTTACTGAAATATTTACAGAAAATTATTTTCAAATTGACCCTATCTGTGATGCCTTGACAGTAGTTTTATGTAAGTTTAAGGTGTATGGTATTTAAAAAAAAACATTTCTTAATGTAATATATGTGTGCGTGCTATGTGCGCTCGCACCATAGAACAATTCGATAAACACGATAACCTTCGAAAACCTTCAGGTAATGAATTAATATTTACAATTCTTCAGGACTAAAGCACTATACGTTTTTTTTCAAGTAATTAAATGAAATATAATAATTACTATTATTACTATTTGAAGTTGGTGGAGAGGAGAAAGGAGCTGGTTGTGAAAAAACACGATTATAACATCTTATTAGGTCGTTTGTGCGATTTTTATTTTTACATGTTAACATTAACATAAATCAAGTCAATACGTTTCTCTGAAGTAAGGCATCAGAGTTAGAAAATAAATTACATAATAAAGTCATACTGAGAATTAAAGACACAGGAACAGCCAATATTATCTTGTCCACGATATACAACTAGCAAGATGCGACCGTGCGCGTATGTGTTGGTACCCAGTCGAGTGTTACGTCACAGCGAGCGTTTCAGGTGGATACAAATACATTCTTCTATAGTATTAATTCAGAAAAAGAGATAGTCACTGAAAAGAACAGCGGAATTACTCCCAGATATCTATTAATGATTATTTTCCTAGTCACGTTAATTCAATTTAATAAATTTGTCATAAAAAAAGTTTCAATCTGATGCACTCTTTAACTTCATCAAGAAAAAGTTATGTCAATATAAGTTAACCTTATATAAGGCTACAAGCTCTACAGTTTCCTATGTAGTAGTCTTTATAAAGACAAATTGTGTACATAAATGTACTTACATATCTTTTCAAACATACGACAGTTTTAGTAAAGGAATGTTACATTTTCACACATAAACTTGTTAAATTAGGCTATCTAATACAATTAGCTAAGGTAAGTATTTACATATTGGAGAGTACCTGCCCAAAATATAATTTCCCCTTTATCATTCGGTTGGATGAGTGCGTTGAGTTGCTATTTATTCCAAAAATTAACACAAAATGTGGTAGGTTGTAAGACTAGATGCATTCTCGCAACAATTAGAACCGTAGACCGGTTTCGCTCTCATTAGAGCTCTTCAGTACCGCATACTAATTGTAGCAAAAATGCATCAAAAATAACACGGATATCGTATAGCCAGTCTTAAAACACTAAGTGAGTGGTGAACGTGTCGCCACCTAGTTCGGAACCAAGTACTATGTTGTCACGCCCGCTCCAAATAACACAGAGTGTTAAAAATAGAGACAGTATACAACTAACCAACAATTTAAAAAATTGTTAGCCCTGGCCAATTTCTACCCCAATATAGGGACAAAGTATGTAAGACTAGATGCATTCTCGCAACAATTAGAACCGAAGACCGGTTTCGCTCTCATTAGAGCTCTTCAGTACGGCATACTAATTGTAGCAAAAAATGCACCAAAAATAACACGGCTATCGTATAGCCAGTCTTAAAACACTAAGTGAGTGGTGAACGTGTCGCCACCTAGTTCGGAACCAAGTACTATGTTGTCACGCCCGCTCCAAATAACACAGAGTGTTAAAAATAGAGACAGTATACAACTAACTAACAATTTAAAAAATTGTTAGCCCTGGCCCATTTCTACCCCAATATAGGGACAAAGTATGTAAGACTAGATGCATTCTCGCAACAATTAGAACCATAGACCGGTTTCGCTCTCATTAGAGCTCTTCAGTACGGCATACTAATTGTAGCAAAAATGCACCAAAAATAACACTGCTATCGTATAGCCAGTCTTAAAACACTAAGTGAGTGGTGAACGTATCGCCACCTAGTTCGGAACCAAGTACTATGTTGTCACAATATAATATATTGCAACAGTATAAAAATATGATGCCAACATTTTTATATTGTACAAGAAATAAGGTTTCAATTCACCGCTTATTTGAGTCAACGTAAGTAATCTTGCTGTCTAAAATGCATTGAACTATATACTACGTATCTGGAAGGGGCATCGTTCACAATGCGCGTGCTAGGCGTTGAAGACGACAGTGTACACGTTCCAGTAACGTAGTATTATAGTTCAATGCTTAAATGTCCAACAGTTTAGAGTCTCCGCAAGTGAACGTTTAACGTTCAACCTACTAAACAAATCAACATACTCAACTGTTGGGTTCGCTGAACGCACCAATTGGTGAATACCCAACTACAAAATATTGACGAATCACTTATCCTGACACTACGCTTGCTATGACAGAGTGAGAATGTTTAACCGTTTTTAAAATAGCAAATGTTTTGTTACACTAAACGTTAAATCCACTTCGGCCAAGAGGGTTTGGCGCCAAGCTCTGATATTTTAGCAGTTTCCGGATTTAAATTGAAATCAATATGCCTTACACGCAGCACAAAAAGTTTTCTTATAAAATATGTCATCGTTAAATGAAAACAGGGGCGAGTTCACCAGGCGACAAGTGCTGCCAGCAGCTGAATTGTTATGTCAAAAAATGCTGACATTTGTCAACATTTTCTGATAAAGCAATTGACAAACGTTGACAAATGCCAAATTTTTTTGACATAATACAGTTGCTGGCCATCGTATAATGATAGGCAATAGCATTCGCTTACTGTACAGTCAACACTAACTACTGACACGTGAACTTTACACATTAACATACATAAGCCGAGTTCACCAGGCGCCAGCAGCTGAGTTTAAGCGCTTATCTGCTGACGACCGATACAATTCAGCTGTCGGCAACTGATGAACGCACTATTCACTTCAAGCACGAACTATTTTCTATCGTTTGTTTGTTATTCCGCTTTGACAAATTGGCAATAGTTTAGTTCCAGTATAAACTTTGCGGGACTGGTGTACGCAAATGTTGACACGACAATTCAACTGTTATCAGACTAGATGCATTCTCGCAACAATTAGAACCGTAGACCGGTTTCGCTCTCATTAGAGCTCTTCAGTACGGCATACTAATTGCAGCAAAAATGCACCAAAAATAACACGGCTATCGTATAGCCAGTCTCAAAACACTAAGTGAGTAGCGAACGTGTCGCCACCTAGTTCGGAACCAAGTACTTGTTGTCACGCCCGCTCCAAATAATACAGAGTATTAAAAATAGAGACGGTATACAACTAACTAACAATTTAAAAAATTGTTAGCCCTGGCCCGGGCGTGACAACAAGTACTTGGTTCCGAACTAGGTGGCGACACGTTCGCTACTCACTTAGTGTTTTGAGACTGGCTATACGATAGCCGTGTTATTTTTGGTGCATTTTTGCTGCAATTAGTATGCCGTACTGAAGAGCTCTAATGAGAGCGAAACCGGTCTACGGTTCTAATTGTTGCGAGAATGCATCTAGTCTTACATGCTTTGTCCCTATATTGGGGTAGAAATGGGCCAGGGCTAACAATTTTTTAAATTGTTAGTTAGTTGTATACCGTCTCTATTTTTAATACTCTGTATTATTTGGAGCGGGCGTGACAACAAGTACTTGGTTCCGAACTAGGTGGCGACACGTTCGCTACTCACTTAGTGTTTTGAGACTGGCTATACGATAGCCGTGTTATTTTTGGTGCATTTTTGCTGCAATTAGTATGCCGTACTGAAGAGCTCTAATGAGAGCGAAACCGGTCTACGGTTCTAATTGTTGCGAGAATGCATCTAGTCTTACATGCTTTGTCCCTATATTGGGGTAGAAATGGGCCAGGGCTAACAATTTTTTAAATTGTTAGTTAGTTGTATACCGTCTCTATTTTTAATACTCTGTATTATTTGGAGCGGGCGTGACAAGTACTTGGTTCCGAACTAGGTGGCGACACGTTCGCTACTCACTTAGTGTTTTGAGACTGGCTATACGATAGCCGTGTTATTTTTGGTGCATTTTTGCTGCAATTAGTATGCCGTACTGAAGAGCTCTAATGAGAGCGAAACCGGTCTACGGTTCTAATTGTTGCGAGAATGCATCTAGTCTTACATGCTTTGTCCCTATATTGGGGTAGAAATGGGCCAGGGCTAACAATTTTTTAAATTGTTAGTTAGTTGTATACCGTCTCTATTTTTAATACTCTGTATTATTTGGAGCGGGCGTGACAAGTACTTGGTTCCGAACTAGGTGGCGACACGTTCGCTACTCACTTAGTGTTTTGAGACTGGCTATACGATAGCCGTGTTATTTTTGGTGCATTTTTGCTGCAATTAGTATGCCGTACTGAAGAGCTCTAATGAGAGCGAAACCGGTCTACGGTTCTAATTGTTGCGAGAATGCATCTAGTCTTACATGCTTTGTCCCTATATTGGGGTAGAAATGGGCCAGGGCTAACAATTTTTTAAATTGTTAGTTAGTTGTATACCGTCTCTATTTTTAATACTCTGTATTATTTGGAGCGGGCGTGACAACAAGTACTTGGTTCCGAACTAGGTGGCGACACGTTCGCTACTCACTTAGTGTTTTGAGACTGGCTATACGATAGCCGTGTTATTTTTGGTGCATTTTTGCTGCAATTAGTATGCCGTACTGAAGAGCTCTAATGAGAGCGAAACCGGTCTACGGTTCTAATTGTTGCGAGAATGCATCTAGTCTTACATGTTATCAACTGTTGCGCCTGGTGAACTTGCCATTGGTAGTTTTTACTCATACTTCAATGTCAAATCCCGTAGCACCATGAACGTTCTTGTCAAGACGAAATAAAACAATCACATTCAGACTAGTGATGGGAAAAACTGTTATATTGTTTTAACAGGTCGCACCTGTTACTGTTATTTAGAAATAACAGTTAAATATAACAGGTAGAAAATAACAGTATGAACTATGAATTATTAAGAATTCCACGTAGACGTAGTAACAGTAGCTGAACCCGTCCGGTGGTGTAGTTGGGTAATGTTTAAAATAAAAAATATTCTTGTATTATGTTTAAAACAATTAATAACTTTTTTATTAAAAAAATGATGGAGTTTTTTTGTGGGTATTCATCACTAATAATAATTTGGTAAAAAATTCAACACTGCAGAATTTCTTTCGAATTTTCTTAACTAATTAAGTATTAGTTAAGCATTGAGCTTGAAAACCTCTATAGCCATCTTTTCCTTGAAAATGAGAGCTATATGAAATAAATGAATTATTGTAAGCAAAAAATAAAATAAATAATTTAAAAAAAATTAAAACTATTTTTTTTCTCTCTACCTATAGGGCGAAGTGTGTCTGGTTTCAACTATACCGGGTACAGGGAATATTTTTATAATTTCATTAAAATTGGTACTGTTTCTGAGATTTTTTAAGTTTCAGGGATTTTTTATTTTGCAGTAGTAATAAAAAAAAGATGTTTAAAATCGGACCTATTTCTTAGATTTCCAAAGTGAAAAGTAAAAAGGAATATTGATTTATTAGTTACATAAGGCAAAGAAGAATGAGCAAAAAACTACCTAATATAATATAATACCTAAGGACTCACGTTAAAGCATAACTGTACGTTTGTATACATATCAGTTTTTCCTTAAAACAAAAATGCCATCAGCATATCGAGTTATCTGATGGTGACCTGATTTTATTTTTACAGTGATATAGTTCATTTTTAATAATTTTCACTTGCTACATATACAGCCTTTTTATTTACATTTTTCATATTTTGTGTTTGTTTATAAATTGTAAATATATGTGTGTGTCTTGTGTGAATCAACAACCTGTCAAAATTTAAGAGTTTCATTGTACCGACGACCCTACGTTCCCAAAGCTGTGAGCACACTAGTATAGAGTAGTATGTTATGAAGTAAAGTCCGCTCTATACTCTATACCCCATTCCCAGTCTCATGTCCATTCATCCTGTTATAACAGTTGCGGATGAAAACAGTATTATGTTATGAAGTAAAGTCCGCTCTATACCCCATTCCCAGTCTCATGTCCATTCATCCTGTTATAACAGTTGCGGATGAAAACCGAAGCTGCTTCATCGTAGCAGTGCAACAGAAACAGATACGACAACAGAAACAGATACGACTCACTGCGCAACAGCATCCCCTCCACTGTACCTGTTATTTGTATATATCTATAACAGGTTGTTACTGCTGCGGCTCGACAACAGTTAAAATATAACAGACTGTTAAATAACAACCCATCACTAATTCAGACGATTGTTCTTGAATTACCTGTCTAATTATGTATTCACAGTCACAGAACATATGCTTTAAGATTATATATGAAACAACAAGAAATTAAATCTCAAACGATAAAATATTATACAAAACACAACTAAATATCATGTATTTTCACAGCCTGGCGCAGACTATTTCCATGTGTTCTATGGGAAGTGTGCAAATGAAATTGTACATATTTCTCAAACCTTGCGATGAAAACTTTGCATGATTGTATGAGTAGAAATTATAGGAACATTCCATCATCTTATCTCGTTTTTCACCATTCATACAGCCAACGACTAGACATGTCGACGCGGTCTTATAAAAAGAAACTCCTCGTACCAGACAGTGAATTTGAGGTCAGACCCCAAAGTGTAGCATGTGTATGTAATACTGTCCCCAAAGTACAGGATACATATATATATATATATATATATATATATATATATATATATATATATATATATATATATATATATATATATATATATATATATATATATATATATATATATATATATATATATATATATATAACAATTCAAAGTGACCCCGGATATGGGTTCTAAGCGCCCTAATACACGCTCATTTGCAGAAATGATTTCAAAATTGAAAAGTCGTTATCGCCTCATTAGTTAATGTTTGACTTCAAAATTCAGTAATATTGTTTAATTTCTACGTATATATATATATATATATATATATATATATATATATATATATATATATATATATATATATATATATATATATATACATATAGAAACCGACAGTTACCCCGGATATGTGTTCTAGGGGGCCTACTTCGCGCTCGTTAGAAGAAATTTGGAAAGAAAATTCAAAAAAAATTTACCGCTTTCATTGAAACTTTGCACATGTCTTTTGTTTATTAATAGCTTAAAAAAGTTCATTAGCCACCCCAATCGGACCAGTGTTTCCGAGCAAAAAATGTTTGTAAATTCTAACATAAAAAGGTTGCCTGCCTGGGACGTAACCCTGCTTAAAGGTTGCATTCATGAATCATGTGGCAACTAGTAGATTTTTTAGTAAAAATAAAGTTTCAAGACATTTTTAGTGAATTTTCTTAAACAAAATTCAATAATGTGGAGATCTCGACTTTTGAATTGTTAAGAAATTTCTTCAAATTAACGCTAATTAGGCCCCCTAGAACACATATCCGTGGTAAGTTTCAATTTTTATATGTTATATATATATATATATATATATATATATATATATATATATATATATATATATATATATATATATATATATATATATATATATATATATATATCTTTAGGAATATTGCACTACACTGTAATCACTTTTAAATATACACTTTATTTGTTTGCTGTACGTTTGTGATTTCTTATTGGTTTGCGTGGACTGCAGTTTCGAACCGTCCCGGTTCATCATCAGCACGCTACTGGCTGCTATCGCTCCTGTCTGGTCTACCTCGGAGATTGTAGGTGGCGCATGCGCCGTGAGCTTCTATTGGTCAGTTTCCTGTTCTCTGATTGGTTGTGCCTTCGGACTGTGTCGTGTGTATCGGTCTCCTGTCTTGATCACTGTGGTTTAATAATTTGTCTATTTGTATGGCCTTTATTAAGTTTTGTTTAAATGTTTGTACTTGGATTTGTTCTGGCATTAATTGTTTTCTATTGTTTGTTTGTTGAATGTAGTATTGTTCCCAGATTTCCATTTTTTTGTGGTCTTTAACATGTTTCATTAGTTTTAATTGGGTGATGTCTGGTTTTTGGTGTTTTGTGTCGTGAATGTGTGTAGCTACGTTTGATTTGTAGCTAGGTATGTGGATTTTATCCAATGCTGTTATATGTTCTTTGAATCTTGTTTCTATTGATTTCTTTGTCATTCCTATATATTTTTTATTGCATGTGTTACATTCTATTTGATATATTCCGTTTAATTCATGTGGGTTGTGTTCTTGTTTTTTATTTATTTTGTTTATTATTTTGTTATTGGTTTTGTAGCTCATTTTTAAGTCATATTGTTTGAGTGTTTGTGTTATTTTTTTGATGTGGTGGTTATAAGTGAATGTTGTGTATTTTGTGTTTGTTTCTGGTGTTTTGTTTTCGGTTTTGTTGATTTGTTTGTTTTTGATTTGTTTTACTAGCTTTTCTATTGTTTTTTTGTTGTATCCATTTCTTTCTGATATTTGTATTATGATGTTGTACTCCTTTTCTCGTTCGTCGTTATGAAGTGGTATATTTAGCATTCTGTATATTAAGTATCTGTATGCGGCCAGTTTGTGTGTATGTGGGTGTAGTGAGTGTTTAGGTATAGTGATGTCTGTTTGTGTGGGTTTTCTGTATATTTTGTATTCAATCTGGTTTTCTTTTCTGATTAGTGTTATGTCTAGGAAGTTTATGGTGTTGTTTGATTCTTTTTCTATTGTAAATTTTATGTTTCTGTTAATTTGGTTTATTTTTTCGAGGATATTGTCTATGTTGGTTTTTTGATTGTCGTATATTATTAATATATCATCGACGTATCTTATCCATTTGATGTTTGGGTCTGTCTCTTTTATGATGGTGTTGATTTTATCTTCTAACTGTTGTATGTATATTTCTGCCATGATGCTTGATAGTGGAGATCCCATTGGTAGTCCATCTTCTTGGATGTAGTATTCTCCGTTGAACTCAAAGTAATTTTGTTTTAATATGATGTTTAATATTTCGCTAATTTGTTGTTTTTTGTTGTTATTTTGCATTTTATTTTCGATTATATTTGTAGTTTCGTTAATTGGTATATTGGTGTACATATTTGTTATATCAAATGAGGCAAGTCTTGTGTTTTTGTTTATGTTTATATTTTCTAGTTTATCTACTAGTTCTATGGAGTTTTTTATGTTAAATTTGCTTTCTAGTTGTAATTCTTGTTTTAGTACTTGGTCCATTTCTTTTGCTATTTTGTATGAAGGTGCATCTTTGAAGTTGATGAGTGGTCTTATTGGGTATCCTGTATTGTGTATTTTTATTATTCCTGTCATTGGTGGTGCTTTAGGGTTGTTGTTATAATAATGTGTTGTTTTTTGGTTGAATATTGTCTTGTGTTTTTTTATGATGTTTAATATTTGATTTTGGAATTTTTTCGTTGGGTTTTCGTTCAGTTTTTTGCATTTGTTTGTTGAGATGAAAGTGTTTGTTTTTTCTATATAGTCCTGTGTTTTTATTGCTATTAGTGCGTCGCTTTTATCTGTTTTTGCTATTGTTATGTTGTTATATGTGACTTTGTTTCTTATTTGTTTGATCATTTTTTCATGTGTATGGTTTTTTGATTTAGTCTTGTCAATAATTCTGTTTATTTCTGTTGCTAGTTGGTTTTTCAGTGGTTCTAAGTTTGGGCTATTTATTGAGTTTATCGCGTGTTGTGTGTCCACTATTATGTTCTCTATTGTAGATTTTTTTGTATCTAAAAAGTTGGTTTTTATGTTGTTTTCTATGAATTCTTTTTCTTCTTTTGTGAATTGTGTGTCTGTTATGTTTATAAATCTATCCTGAAATATGTGGTGTGTTGTGGTTGTTATGTTTACATTATCTAGTTTGTTCTTTTTAAGGTTGTGTAGTTTTTTGTTTATTTTCTCTAATTTGTGTTTATAATCGGTTTTTATGTTGTGCATTATATTGTTATATGTTTGTGTCCATGTGTCGTATTTCATCTGGTTTGCTAATAAAAGATGAAGTCTATATAATTTTTTTGTAAGTGTGGTTATGTTGCTGTATTGATGTTTGATTTCGTTCGTGATATATAGTTTTTCTGCTTGTGTTTGGGTGTATTTGGCCGTATTGGTATGGTTATGAACAGTGATTTTAGCGTATTTTGGTGTTAATTTGTGTCTTAGGCATTCTCTATTGAAGTATATGTTGGCTTTGTTATAATATATTTTCCTGTAAGTATTTTTGAATAATTTGATGTTTGTCTGTATGTTATCGCTGTCATGTTGGCCATTTTGTGTGTTATTATCTTGTGTTGTGTTCATGTTTCTGGAATTTTCCCTATTTTGTAGTTACTCACTGTACACGTGTTATTCGTATGTTCGTTATTGGTGTTAATTATTTGTGCGTTATTACCTTGTGTGGCTTTAATATCTTTAGGAATATTGCACTACACTGTAATCACTTTCAAATATACACTTTATTTGTTTGCTGTACGTTTGTGATTTCTTATTGGTTTGCGTGGACTGCAGTTTCGAACCGTCCCGGTTCATCATCAGCATGCTACGCATGTAACACATGCAATAAAAAATATATAGGAATGACAAAGAAATCAATAGAAACAAGATTCAAAGAACATATAACAGCATTGGATAAAATCCACATACCTAGCTACAAATCAAACGTAGCTACACACATTCACGACACAAAACACCAAAAACCAGACATCACCCAATTAAAACTAATGAAACATGTTAAAGACCACAAAAAAATGGAAATCTGGGAACAATACTACATTCAACAAACAAACAATAGAAAACAATTAATGCCAGAACAAATCCAAGTACAAACATTTAAACAAAACTTAATAAAGGCCATACAAATAGACAAATTATTAAACCACGGTGATCAAGACAGGAGACCGATACACACGACACAGTCCGAAGGCACAACCAATCAGAGAACAGGAAACCGACCAATAGAAGCTCACGGCGCATGCGCCACCTACAATCTCCGACGTAGACCAGACAGGAGCGATAGCAGCCAGTAGCGTGCTGATGATGAACCGGGACGGTTCGAAACTGCAGTCCACGCAAACCAATAAGAAATCACAAACGTACAGCAAACAAATAAAGTGTATATATATATATATATATATATATATATATATATATATATATATATATATATATATATATATATATATATATCACACCGAGAACTCAAATAATTATGGGCTGATTTCGATTAGATTTGTTGAATACCTCCCTTTTGTAGGTGGCTTGGATAAGTTCGTAAGCCAGGAAAATCGGATTAGTTTTTCCCGGAAGATTTTGCGTTTTCTTTGGGAAAATTTTTATATCTCCGCAAATAACAAAGTTAGGACAACCATATTGGGTACGAGGGTTTATATCATAAAAAGAATACCATGCACCAAAATTTTAATCTCTACGCTAAAATAAAAAAAGTTATAAGCTTTTAAGTTTTTATTCTTAAAACGTCAAAAAGTCGCGATTCAAAACGTCAAAATTAACATGTTCTCGATAGAGAACCTACATGAACGAGTATGCAGCATATATAATAATAATAATAATAATAATAATAATAATAATAATAATAATAATAATAATAATAATAATAATAATAATAATAATAATAATAATAATAATAATAATAATAATAATAATAATAATAGTAATAATAATAATTTTTTTTTTGGTGGGTTGGTGAAATCCTTTATGGACTGACAATGAGGATTAGGTTGCGACCTCCTCATCCTTTGTGTCGGAGTCTTCCTTGCGGACATACCGACTAAAACACCCGTCCCTCTTCTTATAGTCGACTGTTCCGGAACTACTTTCAAGTAATACTTCAGAACAGTCCCTTATTTGCCTGTCGGCTTCTTCTCCTTTATTCTCCTTCCCAGCCTCGGTTAGCCTCCTTTGCTTTCAGGATGTTGATGACAAAGTTGGTGACGGCATCCCAGTTCTCCTTCTTGTCTATCATTTTGGCAATGATCGTGTCAGGGGTGAAAATCCCTACATTGCCAGCCAAGTCGCTTCTGAGATGTTCCCACTGGGGGCACTCAAAGAAGGTGTGATACGCGTTCTCTGCTTCCGCTTGGCAATACCTACACTGGGGATCGTGTGACTTTCCGATTTTTGCCAAGAAGGACCGGAAGTACCCGTGACCGGTCAGAAACTGTGTCAGGTAGTAGCCTACCTCACCATGCTTCCTCTCCACCCAGCTCCTTATGTTGCCAATTAATCGGGCCGTCCATCTCCCTCGGGTCTCGGTGTTCCATCTATCCTGCCATTTTCGTAGGGTTTCTTCCCGTTCTTCTTTCTTCGCGGTCTGCATCGTAGTTTCGCTTCCCCTCAGGTAGATCCTTCTGCGTTCCTCGGCTAGCAGGTCTATCGGGACCACTCCTGCGATAATCTGTGCCGCGGGGCCTGAGACTGTCCTGTAAGCACTGCTAATTCTGAGCGCTCCCCTTCTTTGAACCATTTCCATCCTCGCTCGGTATTTTTGGAACTTCAGCGCTGTGGTCCACACTTCTGCTCCGTAGAGCATGATAGCGTCTGCCGTCCTCAACAGCAGTTTTCGCTTGGTAGGGGAAGGACCCCCGACGTTGGCCATCAGTCTACTCAGATTCCCTGCGACAGCCGCTGCCTTGTCCGTCGCTTTGCGTATATGCGTCCAGAAATTAAGCTTTCCATCGAGCATTACTCCCAGGTATTTGATGGCTTTGGACGTTTCGATGGTCTGGCCATCCACTTTCATTGGGATGACTCTCTCTATCCGCTTAGGCGTCAGAAGTACAATCTCCGTCTTTTGGACAGCCAGGGACAAGGACCGGGACTCCATCCAGTCCAGTACGCGGCGCATTGTCTGGTTCAGCTTGAGTTGAAGGTGGTCTACCGTGCGGGCAGTAATCACCGCGACCAAGTCATCTGCGTACCCTACCAGAAAGGCTCCACTCGGCATCTCCATACGTAGGATCCCGTCGTAGTTTAAATTCCACAGGTCAGCACCTAGGACTGATCCTTGCGCTGCTCCTGAGGTAATTCTCTTCTTCTTCGTTCCCTCTTGTGTCTCGAACATCAGCCACCGGTTCGTCAGATAATCCTGAAGGACGCGGTATAGATATGCCGGTACGCGGAACTTCCTTAGGGCCTCTAGTATGTCCTTCCATCTGGCTGAGTTGAAGGCATTTTTTACGTCCAGTGTTACGGCCATGCATAACTCTCTGGACCAATGATTACCCGTCTGCACTGCTCTTGCCGCGGTGATCACCTCGTTTACCGCGTCCACAGTCGATCTTTTCGCGGTAAAGCCGTATTGCCTTGGAGAAAGTCCTCCGGCTTCTGCAACTGCATCTAGAATTCTGCGTTTCAGCATTTTCTCGTACAGCTTTCCAGCTGTATCTAGCATGCATAATGGCCTATAGGCTGAAGCCATGTTGGGGTCGCCCTTTCCCTTCCCGATGAGGACGAGTTTTGCTACCTTCCACTGCTCCGGAAATATGCCTTCTGTCAGGCATGCATTGTACATGTCCAGCAGTACCTCCGGTTGTGACTGCGCCGTTACCTTCAGTATTTCTACCGGTATCCTATCTGGACCAGGGGCCTTTTTATTCCGCATGGAGGTCGCCGCACGCAAGAGCTCATCCCTGGTGAAGAGTGGTATCTCCTCTGCTGGCATCTCAACAGCTGCGCGGTCCTCCATTGTATGAGTGGGAAAGAGCTCGTCCACTATCTTTTCCTTGGCCCTTGTGGACATTTCCACGGTGGGGTCCATCCCCCTTAGTTTTTGGAGCACAATTTTGTACCCCAACCCCCATGGGTCACTTTCGACGTCCTCACATAGCTCTTTCCATTTCTGGGCCTTGCTCGTCCAGATGGCCCTCTTTAAGGCTCTTCTTGCTAGCCTGTATTGCTCTGTTCTTGTCTGGAATTCCGTAGAGTCTCGCCCAGCCCGTTGAGCCAGCCTTCTGTGTCGGAAACAGTTCTTCCTAAGGTCAGCGATCTCTTGGTTCCACCAGTAGGCAGGGCGGCGGTCCCGGATTGCCGCTTTCTTAGGCATAGAGGCCTCGCACGCCCTGGTCAGTAGCCCTATCGTCGCTGTCACCAACAGCATCGCAACGGCCGTCCCTGGTGCCCTTCGCTTGATTTCTTGTAAAGTCCCTCTGCCCATGTGTATCATGGTGTCGAAGAGATCTTTATCAAGTCTATCTACGTTCCAGCGAGGAGGGGGAGTCGCTTCTTGACCGGGCGCGCCGCCTCCCACCCGGAATTGTATGTACTGGTGGTCGCTCGCCGAATAGTCCTCCAGCACCTGCCATTCGCTTATCTGTGCTGCGAGCGTCTCCGAAGCCATAGTGATGTCTGGTATGGTACCTGTGCATCCTGCTCTTCTGAATGTTGGCACCTCTCCCTGGTTCATGACGACCAGTCCGAGTCTGGCTGCCATTTCCGCCACCCTTCGTCCTCTACCATCAGTTGTTTGCATTCCCCACTCTATTGCCTTGGCGTTAAAGTCCCCTGCGATAAGCAACTTTCCTCCTACATTGCGGAACTCGTCTTCTATGCCGGCCAGCTTCTCCTCGAAATCAGCTATGGATTCGTTTGGTGTAAGGTAGCAGCTGACATAGGTCACACTCCTGCTTCTGATCCAGGCATATCCGGGCCCTGCTCCGCTCGCTTCTATTGGGACTCCGGATCGATTTACTACCCATATTGCCGCGGTACCTGACGAGTCTTTAAACCAACCCGGTCCGCTGGTGTCATCATATTGTTCGCTAATGAGCATGATATCCGTCTTTTTTTCGTGGGCGATCTGCTGTTTGAGGGCGCTCGCCGTTTTACTCCTGTTCAGGTTGATCTGGAGCACTCTGATCATGCTGTTTTCTTCTTCGCCTGGTCTAAAGCTCTCCGAAAAGCTGTGCATCCTTTTCTGCCTGCGACATGGTTTGAGTTGACTCCCAACTCTACACACAGAGCGCACTTCTCGGCCTCCTTGCAAGATGCAGCCCGGTGCCCTTCACCACCGCATCTATAACACACGTTTGCACGGTCGGTACCTCTGCACTCCCTTGCTCGGTGTCCATACCCTAGGCATTTGTAGCATCGCAGTATCTGAATGCGCAGCCTTACTCTGCAGTTTACCAGGCCAATTCGTATTTTCCCCCCTTGAGGAGGCCGTCGGCGTCCTTTCCTTCCAGCTCTATTATCGCGAGTCTCTGGGATCTGCTGTTTGGGTTGGTCAGGGAAATTTTCAGGTCTTCTCTGGTACCGCCCAGTTTTTTCTCCAGAGCCTCTCTGACCTCCTCCGCGGTTGCCAGGGAGTCGAGGTCGCGCACCTCTACGGTTGACCGTGGGGTCAGGTTTTTTATAACATTCTGTTCCCCCACGGCTTCCTCCACCGCCTTTGTGAACTCTGTTGACGCTTTGGAGTCCCTACCCATTTCGAGGAGCACATCCCCCTTCATCGTCTTTTTGATGGCTCGGATCTCAGTGCCTGTGTGATCCGGTTTGACGCTCCCTCTTAGCCTCTTGAGGACCTCAGAGTAGGGTAGGACCTCGGAGACTTTGATTACTATGGCGTCTGGCTTCCGAGCCTGCTTCTTCTCTTTCCTGGTGTGTTTTTCAATCTTCTTTTCCTGTTGCTGTCTCCGTCTTTCGTCCTCCTGTTTTTCTTTCTCTTTCGTGATCTGATCCTTACGCTTCCTGGCTTCCTGTTCTTTCCTTACTGCTGCTTCTCTCATCTTCTTTTTTTCTTCCTTTTTCCTTGATTTGTTCTCCTTCTTCTTGACCTCCTTTGGGATCATCCAATGCTCTTTGGATATCCCCTTTACGACCGAGGGGGAGGCTGAGTCGGTCAACTCTTCCTCGTCTCCACTGCTGCTGCTGCTGTCAAGCTCGCCCGTCCTTAGTCTATTTCGGACTACGCCCGTCTTTTTCTTCGATGGTGCACATCTGCCGCTCTCCCTTTTTTCTATCGTTTCTCTCAGTTTGTTCTGGAGTGGTCTCCTCTTCGTACCCTGAGAGACTAGGGCATCATGAATCTCTATTAGCTGTGATACACCATCTTTAATCACCATGCTAACGTTTCTTTGTTGCTTGATAGTGACGGTCAAGCGCGTTATCACCTCTTTCATTTGTCTCAGGCTTTCATGATCATTATCTTCTACAGCCTGGATCTCACTCCATCCTTTATCTCCTGTGTTTTTGACTTCCGTCATTTTCTGTATATTATTATCTTCCATTTTGTTCCCACGAGTAGCTAGGGAAAAACGTCGGTCCCCGTGGCAGAGCCCCGCATGCCCCGGGAAGGCTGTTGAATGCCGGAGTGCGCCAGGTGCTCCGGAGTTCGCACAGTGGTGGCTAAGCTACCCCTTAACCACGCAGTCCTCGGCCTGTGCTGTTCCGCCTTGACTTGGGGGGATTTTTATTGTGGTTCCCTTCCACTCGGCCAGCCAGTTAAGGCAAGCCCCCACACCCAGCAACTTCTTCCTCTGCAGCCACCGAGTTGCTAAGCACGGTCTATACCAGGCAGGTTTCCACAGAGAGCCGCTGCCCCGCCACACCCTAGAACTCCGGCAAAGGCTGCCGGTCGCTCCCGGCTGCAGCAGAACATAGGGCGCTCCTCCACGCTGTGCTTCCTGGTATCTCCAGTTAGTCGCCTTTTACGACAGGATGGAGCTACCTTGGGCCAATTCTTTTATTTCGTCCCCGGACCCACAGGGGACAATAATAATAATAATAATAATAATAATAATAATAATAATAATAATAATAATAATAATAATAATAATAATAATAATAATAATAATAATAATGATAATGATAATGATGATGATAATGATAATGATAATGATAATGATAATGATAATGATAATGATAATGATAATGATAATGATAATGATAATGATAATGATAATGATAATGATAATGATAATGATAATGATAATGATAATGATAATGATAATGATAATGATAATGATAATGATAATGATAATGATAATGATAATGATAATGATAATGATAATGATAATGATAATGATAATGATAATGATAATGATAATGATAATGATAATGATAATGATAATGATAATGATAATGATAATGATAATGATAATGATAATGATAATGATAATGATAATGATAATGATAATGATAATGATAATGATAATGATAATGATAATGATAATGATAATGATAATGATAATGATAATGATAATGATAATGATAATGATAATGATAATGATAATGATAATGATAATGATAATGATAATGATAATGATAATGATAATGATAATGATAATGATAATGATAATGATAATGATAATGATAATGATAATGATAATGATAATGATAATGATAATGATAATGATAATGATAATGATAATGATAATGATAATGATAATGATAATGATAATGATAATGATAATGATAATGATAATGATAATGATAATGATAATGATAATGATAACGATAACGATAACGATAATGATAACGATAACGATAACGATAACGATAACGATAACGATAACGATAACGATAATGATAATGATAATGATAATGATAATGATAATGATAATGATAATGATAATGATAATGATAATGATAATGATAATGATAATGATAATGATAATGATAATGATAATGATAATGATAATGATAATGATAATGATAATGATAATGATAATGATAATGATAATGATAATGATAATGATAATGATAATGATAATGATAATGATAATGATAATGATAATGATAATGATAATGATAATGATAATGATAATGATAATGATAATGATAATGATAATGATAATGATAATGATAATGATAATGATAATGATAATGATAATGATAATGATAATGATAATGATAATGATAATGATAATGATAATGATAATGATAATGATAATGATAATGATAATGATAATGATAATGATAATGATAATGATAATGATAATGATAATGATAATGATAATGATAATGATAATGATAATGATAATGATAATGATAATGATAATGATAATGATAATGATAATGATAATGATAATGATAATGATAATGATAATGATAATGATAATGATAATGATAATGATAATGATAATGATAATGATAATGATAATGATAATGATAATGATAATGATAATGATAATGATAATGATAATGATAATGATAATGATAATGATAATGATAATGATAATGATAATGATAATGATAATGATAATGATAATGATAATGATAGATAGATAGATAGATAGATAGATAGATAGATAGATAGATAGATAGATAGATAGATAGATAGATAGATAGATAGATAGATAGATAGATAGATAGATAGATAGATAGATAGATAGATAGATAGATAGATAGGTTTATTGATTCCTTTAAAATAAATTCATAGTACCACGAAGGCATAGAATCAGTCACAAAAAAATTGATGCAGAGATAAACATCTAAACAAACACAATATACAACTATACTATATAAACACAATCGACAAAACAATCTGATACAATAAAAACAGGCGTACAAATGAAAAGTTCGCAAAATATACACACATATATACAAGAGATAGGTTTAAACAAAATGAAAACCGCAGAGTATTCAAACTTAAAATGCAGTACATACAAAATAATGTACAACCACACATATAAATAAAATAAGACAAAGCAAACATATTTACAAATAAAAATGTGTGTATAAATAAAACAGTATATAAAGCATGCATAAAAAATACAAACGAATCAATGTAAAAACTACTGCAACACATTAAGATGATGGCGAAAACCAAAGAGTACAACAAAATACCTCAAAACTAACATCAGTCAAACATCAAGTCACACATTGGGGCCTCAAAATATTCGCTGATGTTATAAATAGCCGTTTCTGAAAGATATTTATGCAATTTTTTTCTCAGTACTGGTGTTGACAGTTGTCGTGTTTCTAGAGGCAGTTTGTTAAATATTTTGATCGCATTATACCTTGCATTTTTTTGAAGTCTTGTTAATCTGGTATGAGGCTGCACAATATTTTCTTTGTCGCGCAGACCATAGCTATGTTGCTGTTCATATGCACGAAAGAAGCTGTAATTGTCTCTTACAAAAGTAACACATTCTAATATATATAATGAATAGCAAGTTAGTACATTAAAGCATATGAAATAATTTTTGCAACTGTCCGATTGTCTTAAGCTAAAAATTGCCCTTAGATATCTCTTCTGCACTTTAAAAACATCTTCAACACCCACAGAGCCACCCCACAAAACAATACCATAGCGAAATATCGATTCAGCAAGTGCATGGTATGCTATGAGCGCAGCCTCCCTTGACACAAAATAAGACACCGATCCAAGCAAGTAGGTCACGCTTGACACTTTTTTAACCACCTCATCTATATGGTCCTTCCAATCCAGACGAGCATTCACATTAATACCCAAAAACTTGACACTATATTGTGTCTTCACTGTAGTAGTCCCATCTAAGTTCACCTCCATCGAATCATCAAGCTTTGCAACAGGATTAAATTTGATGATATTGGTCTTTTCTATGTTTAGTTTAAGACCATTAGATAAAAACCACTGTTCTAAGCTGCACATTTCTTCCTTTACTCTGCTTAGTAAGCGATGTTGCTTGACATCTGATATTATGATGCATGTGTCATCAGCATATAATGTACATCTACTTTTTAACGACACTGGTAAGTCATTGATGTAAATTATAAAGAGGGTGGGGCCGATAATTGAACCCTGAGGGACCCCCCTTAAAACTGTTTTATAATCAGATCTTATTGTTTCTCCCCTTTCTTTGCTAAAACATGATAAACACTGTTTTCGTTTCGTTAGATATGATTTTATTAAATCAAGTGGTATACCTCTCACCCCATATCTCTCCAATTTAGCAAGTAAAATATCATGATCCACGGAGTCAAACGCCTTACTTAAATCTAAGAACGCACCCATCACCTCTGATCTTTCATTAAATGCTTCGATAACTTCACAGACCAGCTGATACATAGAACGTTGTGTTGTCTTCTTGGCTCTGTAGGCGTTCTGGATATCCGTTAAGAAATTATTTTCCTCAAAGAAACAGACAAGTCTTTTGTTTATAATTTTTTCAAATATTTTTGAAATATTTGGAAGTAATGCAATCTGTCTATAATTGAAAGGTTCAGTTGCAGTTGGATCCCCTTTCTTATATAATGCTATAACATCAGCTATTTTTAGTTGTTCAGGAAACTCACCATTTGACATAGCTACATTAATAATATGGGCAAGGGGTTCAGCTATTATATGTGCCACCCTTTTCAGAAGTACAACAGGAACTTCATCATGCCCTACAGAGCTGGTATTTTTGAGACTCATTATAATGTTAAAAACTTCCTCTTTATTGGTTGGTCTTAGAAACATACTCCCATCATGCGTCTGGACCCTCTGTTCTACACTCCCATTTGATGTGACCAAATTTTGGTTTGCTCTGATATAGAGTTCATTCACTTCATTCAAGACTTGTCGTTCTGATCTACCATGTTTTGCATTTTCAAGTAGTGTTTTTTTCGGGGGTGGTTTTTTTCCGGTCTGATTTCTGATAAGCTCCCAAACAGCTTTTGTCTTATTCTCAGACTGTGACACAACTCTTTCATTTGAAAGTCGCTTTGCATTAGCTATCAATTTTTTTAAATGCTTTCTATAAGTATTATAGTCCTCTCTACTTACTTGGCCTCGAAGCATTGATGTGTACAGTTTCCTTTTCATTTGACATGATGTTCGTAATTCAGGTGTTATCCATGAATTTTTATAGTTTATTTTAGGTGAACATTCACTTACCGGAAACACTATGTTCATGTAGTAAACCAATTTCTCCAGAAACTTGTCGTAAGCGACATTTGCATTATGTTCCATTATAATATCATCCCATGATTGATGAGAAAGCTGATCCAAATATTGCTCAAGTCGTGTCTCCGTGAAAACTCTTCTTTTCACACATTCATTTTTTACTTCGTGTTTGTGAAGCATTGAAATTTTCATTAACTGCCCAGTGTGATCTGATAGTGCCGTTTCAATGACTTGTGTTGTTGCAACAGAATGTACATTGACAAACATGCAGTCTATTAGGGAAGTCTTGTTTGGCGTAATTCTTGTAGGCTCAAATACAGTGTGAACAAAACCATATGACATTAGCACATCCATGAAACGAGCAACTTTTGTTTTCTCTGTTTTATTAGAAGATAGAAAATCTAGGTTCATATCCCCACATAAGACTACAACTTGTCTAAAAATCTTTGTTTGAAGTGAATAAAGCACTTCGCACAGAACACATAAAAAAGACTCGAAGCTGGCTGATGGTGAGCGATAAACACACATAACTACCATTCCTTCATCATGTATCTCCACACAGCTGCACTCAAAACAACCCTCTACACTCAGTTGGACCACCTCTCTTAGTTCAGTTGCCTCAATATTCTGGTCCACATAGATACACGAGCCTCCATGACATGATTCCCTACGTGAAAAACAAGACCCACAATTAAACCCATCTATTGGAATACTTTCGCTTTCGCGAAGCCAGTGTTCAGTAAAACACAATATTTCAGGATTTTCATCAAAAAGCGTTTCGATTTCCAATACTTTGGCTCTTAAACTTTGTATGTTTTGGTGAAATACTTTAAATGTTTTACCTGATAAGTTATTTTCTTCAATGTCTGTCTTAGACTCGTCTATAAAAAAGGACTCTGGTCTGGAATTTTATTGCTTTCCCACCTAAATTGGTATCTTCGAAACGCTACACCTTTTGGCCAGAAGCTGCTGTCATAGAGATTATCTTTATATTCAAACTTGACACCTATTTGAAAACACTTATTATCTTTCCTCTCATATTTCGTATTTACTTGATTTACTACCAGATCATCTTGGTCTGTGCCGAGCTTCTCCACAATATACTGCTTGATATGCTCAGCTGTTGTAGCATCTGAAATGCGAGAAACAAAAAACCACGCTTTTTTATTTTTGTTTTCTTCTCTCCCCTTAAAGGCCCCACTGCCATCTTCTGCTGATCCAAGCTTTATAATCTTTTTTCTTTTTTCCTTTTTATGTTTGACCAGTGTATATCCATCAGCATCTACAACAGCGTGATGTTGCACCTCGGAAATGTCTTGAGTTTGTTTCACTTGGCTATTATTTGCTTTCTCATCATACTTGTTAGGGTTGATACTAACGACAGTTTCTAATTGTGTTACCTTATCTTGTTCTTTCACATCAACTGTATTTAATTTATGAGAACTTCGGTTGTTTGGTTTTGTAACACCACTATAACTTACATGCCTTGAATCAATTTGTCCTTTAACACCATGTGTGCAATCCGATGCATGAGTATTACTTCCTGGTTTGTTTACATTTGAGTTGGAATCAAAACATTTAATTTGTTGTTTTAAAGAATTAATAATTTCATCTTGTTGACATATTATTTTGTCCTTATCCTTTAAAAGCTGAGTAAGGTATTTTATTTCAATCTGATAACTGATATTGACAGACGCCACCGGCGATTTGGGAATTTCTTCCAAATTAACATTGCCTGCATTTTCACCATCAACACCTTCACAACAGTTTATTGTCTTATCGTCGATTATAACGACATTTTTTAATATTTCCGCACATCGCGCGTGGATTAAAGTACCACATTTAATACATCTTAAACCTGATTTCGCAACAGATTTGCACCTTTTACATGGTTTCACTAGAGCAGTTTTACTAACGACCGTACTCTCGCTCGCCATAATAATGATAATGATAATGATAATGATAATGATAATGATAATGATAATGATAATGATAATGATAATGATAATGATAATGATAATGATAATGATAATGATAATGATAATGATAATGATAATGATAATGATAATGATAATGATAATGATAATGATAATGATAATGATAATGATAATGATAATGATAATGATAATGATAATGATAATGATAATGATAATGATAATGATAATGATAATGATAATGATAATGATAATGATAATGATAATGATAATGATAATGATAATGATAATGATAATGATAATGATAATGATAATGATAATGATAATGATAATGATAATGATAATGATAATGATAATGATAATGATAATGATAATGATAATGATAATGATAATGATAATGATAATGATAATGATAATGATAATGATAATGATAATGATAATGATAATGATAATGATAATGATAATGATAATGATAATGATAATGATAATGATAATGATAATGATAATGATAATGATAATGATAATGATAATGATAATGATAATGATAATGATAATGATAATGATAATGATAATGATAATGATAATGATAATGATAATGATAATGATAATGATAATGATAATGATAATGATAATGATAATGATAATGATAATGATAATGATAATGATAATGATAATGATAATGATAATGATAATGATAATGATAATGATAATGATAATGATAATGATAATGATAATGATAATGATAATGATAATGATAATAATATGCTTTTATTGATAATTATCGTAAGAAGGTAAAAAGCCTTAAGGTTCAGCTACAATCTTCATTGTTTTTTATTTTATTAAATTATTTGCAGAAAATTAATTTAAAGTAGACCCTTTATGTGATGCTTTGGTAGCAGTTTCAGCTATTTATTTAATTTTAAGGAACCAGATTACACTTATTATTTAACGTTTTTTTCAATTGGGCAAAGTTGAAGTTATTTATGGAGGAACGATGTTGGTAAGTAGTTTCTCCTTTCTTTGGACTTCTGTTAGGTGAGTTTTTTACAGTTTGCATTTCTAGCTCCGTTGTAGCATGTTTACCTTGCACAGAACCTCAAATTTACTTTAGGTCTCTTAACTGTATTGTGGAGTTGAGATCACAGCATTTGTCCGATGGTTAATGCATAAAGAGGTTCCACTAAACATGTTACTGAAATTTTTTTCAAAAAACGAACAATACGCTAATCTGCTAATTTACCTTTAAATGTTATTAATATTTAAAAAAATGGAAACAACGCTCGTGCCTAGAATAAAGTTATCTTCGTAATTTTAACTTTAAATGAAATTTCCTTCTCCCGTTTCGCAACCGTTCAACACCTTGGGCACAGAAAATAGAGGAATTTACCATAGATATATATTATAAGTCTATGGAATTTACTTAAAATTGTCATTTATAATTGAAGGAAAATAAAACTTGTTCTAGGTATGCAACGAAAAATTCACACAAAATAGAATAATTTCTAGATTCTAAAACCTACTGTGACGCTATAATGAAACAACGTTAAATGAGACGAAAACCATTTCAGGTTAAGGGATCGAAAAATGTTTAAACAGTAAAATAAGATTTCGTACTCCAAAAAACAACAAGATTCTTATAAGGCGTAATACAATAGTGCATAATGATAGTCCACGGCAACAGTACATGTCATATTCAACTGACAAATTATTTTGATAAATGTCAGATCTACTTTCAAAGTGACATGTAAATAAGTATTTTGTTTTCTGACATTTGTAATACAAATGTAGACATGCTCTTCTTCTTACAATCATATTTATTTTTGGCCATCACACACTCATAGAGTTGGATACAATTTTAGTGACTTTTGAATTTGGAAAAGATTTCTTTAAACGAGCGCGAAGTAGGCCACGTAGAACCCATATCCGGGTTAGTTTCAGTTTTTATCTATTTTCATATATACAGGGTGACGCATTTCTAGGGTAAAGCTCAAAATATCCATTATTATACAGGATATGATAAAAAATGTTATATGTTAATTATACGATGTCTAGAGCTGCATCTTATAAAATTATTTTTACAATCACAGGTGGCCCATAAGTCGCCGGTGATGCATTTTTTTCCTAATCGAACACGCCTTATATTGTTGCAATTTTTGCATTTTTCATCAAAAGATAATGCATGTTTGTAAGAAAATAAATTCGGGACTCAGCAAGTGAGTTATGCTAGCGATTTTTCATTAAATGTTTCTTTCGTTAGCTTAATTTGCTATTAACCTAAGGTTCATTGGCCAGGAAACTAGTTTTTTGGGCACATTTTAGGTTTATTTTCGGAAGATTTTTGTATATTGTCAAACAATAAAGTTATTTTGATAAAATATGGTAGGTACATTGTTTCTCCTATATAGGTTATACTGGTAACCAAATTTGATGCAAGCTTTCTTAAAATATATATATATTTCCTCTTAAAAATATTTTTATTAAAATTCACTACCATAACGCCCTTGCTGCGTCCAGACTTTTTATGTATGACCTAATCAGTGTTAGGGGATTGTTTGTAATACCGTAAGTATGTAATTTTTACAGTGAGTATGCCACGATCTACTGAGTCAAATGCTTTACTTAGATCGACAAATGTTCCGATAACATATTCTTTTTCGCTTAACCACTGTAATACATCCACAAGTGTGTCATATATTGCCCTTATTGTAGACCTATTTTTTCTGAAGCCATTTTGTTTATTTGCTAAAATGGTATTTTCTTCAAAGAAATTCATTATCCTACTGTAAATTATTTTCTCAAAAATTTTTGAACAGTTTGGTAGTAATAGGCCTTTATGAAAAGTAACCGGGTAGATATCTACCGTTTACCAAATGATACACAGCTGGCTTTATGGTAAATGGATCCGGTGCAGTAATTTTCGAATGCTTTTAACTGCACGGTAACTAAATGACAAACGTCAAACTGTCAAAGGTTCGTCTTTGTTGTTTGATGACATTTTGGCTTTGAACTTTGAAGTAGTAACATTAATATATCAGTATGGATATTGGAAAAATTGCTTTAGTTAATGTTGTATCTTAAATATTAGACAGCGATAGCGACGAAGAGTTATTAACAGGAGTTACGACTTATTATACATTAAAAAATTTATTAAGAATAATATAAAAATATATTTAGGCGCTTCTCTTCAACACTTAGCAATACTAGATACTTTACACTTTTACACTAATTACTATTAACATCCACTAAATGCCAATACAACACCTTCAAGTAAAGATTGACAAATGAACGAATGAAAATCAAAAACCTTAGGGCCTTTAGGGTATTGGTATTATTATTTATTTACATCCAGTTTATAGGTTAGACTTTAGACAATTTGTATAGAGAAATAAGTTTGTTCTCTATATAACTCAATCTACCAACTGTTTGGTTCGGTACACAAATCCTGCACCAGGTTGATGCACCGGGTAGATACTGCATATAATATTCGAACGATGGACAGAGTAACCAATAACATTTTCGAACGCTTGCAGTGTAACCGATATCTACCCGGTTACTTTTTGTAAACGCCTATTGATACCTGTCTGTAGTTTTTCAGCTCACCTAAATCCTCCATTTTCAGTTGCATCTCTGCAGTTTTAAGTTTTTCTGGAAATACTCCTTGTTGAATACCTACATTAACAATGTGGGCTAGAAGGAAGAATATAATCTCTGCAGTAAGTTTTAGCAATTTTACTATAATTTCATCATCCCATGTGCAATTTATATTATAACTAATTAAGTCTTACATACACTTAATGAACATTATTCCAAAATATTTTGATAAAAGTTTTTTAAAGAAATTTCATTCTGTTTGTACTAAAGTACATGTGTAAGTATTTTTATAGGTATACAATGTAGTATGCGGCAATGGTTCCGACCGCAGTGTTTCCGTCAACACTACTCTATGTTTCTGCATAAATACTCTTGACAGTTAAACGTTACGTTACGTTATGCGACAGCCAGCTGTCAAGAACTACGGCAACTATAAGAGACACCAGGCGATCTTTCTCCTTCTCCTCTCTACCAACCGCTACAGTGAACACACGTCCTCCACGCTCGGTCAGTCATCTGCTAGGTACTCGTGTACCGTTGTAATTTTCATTATATCATAAAGTTTATTATAGTTAAATGTATCATAAAGTTTAACCAAGTGAAGTAATAAAGTTATATTAAATATTTACATATGGATTTAATATCAACAAGTGCAATTAACATCCATATTGGTGACCCCGACATGGAGTATAGGCGCTGATTTTCTAGCAGAGTTTGCTTTACTTGTGGATATGAAACATAGACGCCTAATCGATACAAAGACAAACCTCTCTAAGACCGGTACTAACCCACCACCCGGAATTAAGTCTAAAATTCAGTACTTCAAATTGCTACAACAATTTCCTGACCTTTTTAAGGAAACTTCTTCTAACAACCTTCCAGAGGTTGAGTTCTTCCATACTAAAAGTACGGAAGGACCACCTGTTACTGCAAAAGCTAGAAGATTGCCCCCGGAAAAGCTAGCTCAAGCAAATCTAGAATTCCAGCACATGATAAACTTGGGAATTTGTAAACCCTCCAAAAGTCCATGGTCAAGCCCCCTCCACATGGTGCAAAAAAAGGATGGCTCATGGAGACCATGTGGGGATTACCGAGCACTAAACGCTAAAACAATCCCAGACAAATATCCCATTCCAAATTTGCAGGATTTTATTGCCCAGTTAGAAGGCAACCAATTTTTTCAAAATTGGATATCATTCGCGCTTTCCATCACATCCCAGTAGCACCTCAAGATATTCATAAAACAGCAGTCATAACTCCATTTGGGTTATTCGAATTTGTTAAAACCCGCATTCATTCTTTGTGATAACGAACAGACAACTTTCCAGCCTCAGAGACATCCTAGTGAAACTGAAAGTGACAGTGAAAGTCCAACACCTAGTGAAACTGAAAGTGACAGTGAAGTTCCCGTTCCCGTTCAAACTACACGCCATGGACGTAGAGTTCTATTTCCACGAAGATACTTGAACTAATAGCGTTGCCACTGAGAGGGGAGTATGTGGCGGTGGTTCCGACCGCAGTGTTTCCGTCAACACTACTCTGTTTCTGCATAAATACTCTTGACAGTTAAACGTTACATTACGTTATGCGACAGCCAGCTGTCAAGAACTACGGCAACTATAAGAGACACCAGGCGATCTCTCTCATTCTCCTCTCTACCAACCGCTACAGTGAACACACGTCCTCCACGCTCGGTCAGTCATCTGCGAGGTACTCATGTACCTTTGTAATTGTTATTATATCATAAAGTTTATTATAGTTAAATGTATCATGAAGTTTAACCAAGTGAAGTATGAAAATTATATTAAATGTTTACGTATGGATTTAATATCAACAAGTGCAATTAACATCCATATAGTAATATATATATATATATATATATATATATATATATATATATATATATATATATATATATATATATATATATATATATATATATATATATATATATATATATATATATATATATATATATATATATATTGTACTTAATACTTACTGAGCGTAATTTCAAATTTATAATAATACTGTTCTGTCCAAAAGTGCCCTGGTGTCCAAATGTACCCAGGGTAGGGGCACATTTGTTACAAAATAAAAAATCTTAAAATGCTTCTTAAATATTCATTTACCTTACAATAATACCAAACAGTCTATGAAAGATCGACATTTGGCCATGCAATATTAAGACTTTGATTCTACTCATCTACCTATATTTGTAAGAATATGGCAATTCGAATAAATCTGTCTAAATGTGGCCCCCTCACCCTACATTATATTTTTAGTTGGGTTATAAAAATAATATATAAAATAAATAAAACATCGTTCAATAATATTACATTTTATTTCAGAAATGTTGAATCTACATTACTCTATCAATTAAATGCAAACTTTCGAATGTCTAAACTATACTTTATCAAATTATGTTACGAATACCCTTTAGTTTTTGTTTTAATTGGTAGGTACATTTATGAGGAAGCAATCTCTTGTCAATTATAATTATGTATAATCTTTTATTCTTATATAAACATGTTTCTGATTCTTAAATTTACAATTTAGACACTAAAAAATTATACAATTAAAATGGCACAATACAACAAAAAATTACATAATAACATAATTAGAATATTTTACAAAAATAGCAAAGCATAATTCAAACAATATAGTTTATTTATTTTGAAGTTTTCTCGACTTCAGATTTTTAAATTGTCTCACTATATCCTTTAAATTGGAAAGCCTTTTTATATAGTAATTATGTAGTTTATGCATTTTCATATTACATTTATCTTACAATTAAATTTCAACACCAGTTCTTGCATTCTTGTGTAAAATGTCAATTAATGTGTAACCTACATAAAAAAAACCACCTTTGTGAAATTTTCTACAGGTGAATTGCTTTATAAAAACTTGTTTGAAATCAAGATATGTTCTTTTTATGTTTTGATGTTTAACATGACTGATTTATTTTCATAACTTCACTAAAACAAGTCAACATTTCAAAATTTGATCAAATTGGTATAACAATACTATAAGAATATTAATAGCCAGAAAAGTACATGGAACGCTATATAAGATACATGTTACATACTCTGACATCAACAAAATTAGATTAAGTTTAGTGATTATATCTGTGGAGGTTCTAGCAACACAATTGCTAGATTGAGCCAGTAATAAGTAAATAATAATAATCAATGTAGCTGAGCATGGCTCAGTTTGTAAAGGGGTTATCTTACAAATTTAGAGATGCTGGATAGATAAGTTCCAATGCCACCACTGGCGATATAAAAAAAGTGTGACCCATTTATTATTATTAATCATACAATGCAAAATTACAAATCAGTTGTAAACTTGTGCTTATGTTAAGATGTGATTTTGACAGGTTGGTAACAAATACTGTTATCAAAATTCAATGGAGTTTCGTTTTTCAAGTCTTGTTCATTCTGGCTTCCATTTGATTTGAACTAAACGATAAATTTTGGGTAATTCTTGATTACATTTTTGAAATGTGGTCTCTGTAAATGCATGTAAATATTTTGGTGACACATCATAGAGCTTTATACACTAGTATTATGACTGTTTTATTTTCATGAGAGACTAATATGGTATACTGATGAATTTAGTGTTGTAACTGTGAAATAACCCATTTGCGACAGCCTTCTGTTTATCTATATTGTACATACAAAACACAAGTTTACTATGTAAACAAAAACAATGGTAACTATTCAGTTGTTTAAAAAGTTATCTGCAACTATCCATGTATCCAACACCCACAAAGAAGACTAACAAATTTTCTCTGTATGAGCAGTGCACTATGGAAATGGGCATAATATGGCATAACTGCGACTTGAATACCAGCAACATTTAAGAGTTTTCTTATTAGGTAAAAACATAGTTTCTGACAGTTTCTTACAAACTATATTTACATGGGAGTTCCATTTTTGGTTCTTTTGAAAGTGAATCCCTAACAGTTTGGCTGGTGAGTCGTTACAATTGTTGCCAGTGGTAAGTTTTTTCTTTATTTAGTTTAAATCTGTCTTTAATGAACTATTTTTCCATGCCCCTTAGATTCCTGTTGTTTAGTGTTCATTTTAGCCCTAATTTGCGCAGTGTTCAGGTAGGAGGTATCAATCTCTGTATATATAACATGTGTTTGGAAGGTGCATTTACAGGTAAGTTCTTAACAGGTTGACTGGCATGGCGGGCGTATACGACCACTAGTGAATTTTGCCATCTCGCTCCGGCAGTCGTATACGCCCGCTGTATCAGCGAAAAATACACTCATTATCTATATGCCGATGGTCGTGCTTGGCATCGCTCTGGCTATTGCATATGACCACTGTGGCATAGAAGTCCATAGCGAATTTTTGAATATCATTCAACCGATCGAAAGTATATAGTAAAAAGCAATTATGTGACATTTTTATGGTTTTGCAATCTTTTATTGTATACAAATGAGTGTAAGTAATAACCAATACAAAATATCAGATGAAGCAAATTAACACATTTCATAAATAAAGTTTAATTTTCAATGCCAGTTGCAATATATTTTTTTTAGAACGTGAACCCATTTTTATGATACTAACACCTCTAATTAATACAGAAAACTAACTCAGACCTTAAAATATGTACATGACACATCATATTTCAGTTCAGCACTGCATAAACTTACAAGTTATAACGTGCAACAAACGACCGCTCGGGCACAGATAGCACACCCGAGCAGTCATATACGACCGCTTGATTTGTTTTTAAAAAATGTTGTTTATTATAAGGAAATGAGGCTAATGAGTCTCTGACCGATATTTATGAAGCCCCTATACATACTTTTTCCAACTTGGCATCAGTGAAATTTTTTCAAAAATTGTTTGGCGGCCAACTGTTGATATATATTATAAAGAAAATTGGGCCTAAAATGAAGCCTTATGGCACTCCTGAGATTATGGGTGTCTACTCTGGAGAGGCAGATTTTGTAGTCACTTACTGCTTGCTGTTGGTGAAATAAGGCTTCAGCAATTACAAAGCACACCTCTCATAGCATAGTACGAGTAGATTTAGTAACATTATGTCCTATGATATACTATTGAAGGCATTACTTTAATTCATAAAAGGCAATTTGAGCTGCATTCCCATTGTCGATAATGAGACCAACTTTATCGATTAGTTTATAACATTGCTGTTAGTCTGGAAACCATGTTGTTTTCCAGAAACTATGCTGTTCTGGCAAGAGAACCTTTTAAACAATGTCTATCTGTTTCAATGATTTTAGAGAAGTATCAGATGATACTGCCTCCTTTAAGAATTGGTATAACCAAATAGTTTACGGGAGTTTGGAACATATCCACTGGTGATACACTTATTAAAGATGTAGGCAACAGTGTTTGAATGTAAGTAAGTTATTATTATTTTTAGCAGTCTTAATAATTTTGTTATGATCTCCTGCTGATGTATTTTTAGAGATATTACCAACACAAATAGGTCCTCTTCTGTAATTCGTTCTAGAAAGAATGATTCCTTGTTCTTTAATTCCAATCTCCCCAGGCCTTAAAACATTTTTTTGAGCTCCCAACTGAAAGACTTTAATAATAATAATAATGCTTTATTTGTTTCATACAACATGTGCACATTACTCGTAATTGGTATGCCACTTGTCAAAACATTAACCAATTAACAAAAAAAAAGCTTATATAAATTCAAGTAAAATAATTAAAACATAATAAAATAAAACAAAATAAAATGGACTAAAATTTGATTGTTTCCCATATTTTCCCCCTTGTATTGTTTTATCAGCTAAGTACTCATGAATGGCATAGTAAGCCTTCTCTTCTAATATCTTTCTCAGTTTTGTTTTGAGTGTCTTTGGCTGTGCAATCTTCTTTATTTCTAGTATTATGCCCGTGTGTACGTATACACTGCTTAAACAGTTCACTGTGTTTTTTTTTATAGACAATACTGCATTTAAAATGTATATAAAGTGACTGTAAGTATTTTTTTCCTTATAAAATTGAGTTTACAGCTTGCTGTTTGTTCTAAGTTCTAAATTCAGTATACTTCTAAGACATCTCTTCTAAAGTATAACAATTTTGCTTACATCTGTAGATTTCCTCCAAAATATGACGCCATATTGTATTTTATTTTTTATATAGGCATGATAAGCGACTGTAGCTACATTCTTATTTGTTATCATAGCCAGTGTTCTCAGTGTTATGTTATTAGCAATGGAGTTAATATGTACACATTTACAAAAAAGTTAATCAGATCATTCGGATAGCAGTTGTTTTTAGGAGTTGTACATATACATACATAATTATAATGGCCATGTATACACGTGCCCATGCAAAGTGCTAAACAATATATAATAGAAGAATTAATACTAGTTGTTGCCCTCAGTTGGTAAAACCGTTCGATACTAAATACAAATATAGAGACTTCTTCTCTAGCTTTACAATTTCTTGGGCTTCTCCTGTCAATTGATGCCATAAAAGTACCAAACCGGTTGAAGAAAAGACAACAAGCAATTGTGAAGCCAGAGAAGGAGTCTCTACATCTGTATTTAATAATAGCACACATAGACCTAGACCTAAGAAAGATTCAAATCAACTTATTCCTTGGCTTTACAATTGCTTTGGTTCTCCTGTCAATTGATGCCATAAAAGTACAAAATCGGTTAAAGAAAATAAAACAACAAATTGTGAAGCCAGAGAAGGAGTCTCTACATCTTTATTTAATATTAGCACACATAGACCTAGACCTAAGAGAGATTCAAACCAACTTGGACACGATTAATCCCAAAGAACTTAGTATTTCTTACATTAATAACTGCAGAGGCTTTCCAATAGAATAATGATTTACTGATATGGACATAGAGCTCATTCCTTTACTGCTAGGATGTTACAGAACCATTTGAATTAAATTTGTTCATTCAGATTCACTGTATCATTCGTCATTTGAGTCATCATGTCCGGTATATAATGAGAAGAACGAGACTACTGTAATACTAATCACGTGAATGGATTACTAAAGGTGGCTGACGGACACAAGGTCAGGTGTTGACAACTAGTGAAAGCTCTATGTTCTGCTTGGGCATGATAGGATGCCAGTAAAGGAACCTTACCACGGCAATAATTTTATTTTGATTTCTGCGAAATATTTAGTTTTATAAACTGAAAGACATATATTTATAACATATGCTCTAGATATCTATGGATGCATGTATATTTGCGAAAAATGTTCCAGATATTTATTTATGAACTTAAGTTTAATAAGCAAATATCTACAGAAACAGAACAAAATTAGTTTAAATGTTGTACTGCTGTATTTATCTTATATTATAAGCAAAATGTGATGTTCAAGTTCGGATTGCATCCATGAATAACGAAACCCAAAGAAACATGATCTTATCCCATTTATAGAGATTTTTTATGGGTCAGAACATAGCGAAGGGGTGGCTAAATTCACTAAGTGAAGATTGGAACCTGTGATGAGCACTGATAAGTACACTTGGAGAACCCAAATCACCACAACACATCTTTTTAAAGACCTGACGATCGTTTCACTAACAAAGTTAGTGTTATCAGAGGATGAAAAATTCTAGCTACTTACTACATCATCTTTTATACTGAGTCTTAGGTAAAGAACGATACCGAGAGGGAGAGGGAGATTGCCTGCGATTTAGTCTACCTCTCGGTATCGTTCTTTACCTAAGATTCGGTACAAAAGGTGATGTTAGTAGTAAGTAGTTAGATTTTTTCACCCTCTGATGACAGTATAACTTTGTTTGTGAAACAATCGTCGCGACTTTAAAAAGAGGTGTTGCGGTGATTTGGGTTCTCCAAGTGTACTTAAGAGGTGGCTAAATTGTTTAATTCGTATCTAATACATATACATATATATATATATATATATATATATATATATATATATATATATATATATATATATATATATATATATATATATATCTGTAATTAATTACCTACATTATAATTTTTCTAGTACTCAAAGAGTTGTGTGTAGTATAATTATCCTATTTCTTAAACTTAATCAAACCCATATTAATAGAATCACCATACAATCACATGATCTTACTTTATTTTCCATGTATATTCTGTCTATATATCAATATTTACAAATTACACTAAACCAGAGCTGCATCTATTGCAAATAAATTGAGTTATTTAAATATAAATTCATTATTATTTTTTTACATTATTAAATCACATTGAAGATTGAGTTAGTAGCATTAAATGCAACTCCTTTTGCTTTGGTTAAGTACCTAGCTTCATTATTTGTGTGAAAATATATAAATGGCTTGAAATTATTTACAATAATTAAGGAATGTTAGTCACCCTAGTACCTATACAAAATTGGTTCTAAAATATTTAAGACATTCAACTAAATTATAATTTATAAGAAATCATTTATGAGTCGCTTACTTGTTGTCATTTAAAAAGAACTAACCATATTGCCGCGAGTTTTTTAGTGGGTTGGGAAGTTGGTTGTAGACTTCACACAAATTTTAAACAAAAATTCAACACACCATATTTTACAATTTATAATTGTTGTTTGTTACTTCAAAAAGCTTTCCTCACATCAAAACCTGGTATTAAAGTAAAATATAAATGTACTTGCCTTGAAGCAGTACCGTTCACTTCATTATCATATACTGAAAAAATGTCCTACCTCAAATCTTGGAAAAAAACTATAATTAAAATGATATAAAAGTATATAAAAATTAATTACTTAGTTTCTGTGTGACGCTACGATCTGTAAGTTTGATTTTAAGTGTTAGTAAAAAAATTGCTAAAATTAAGTCATTGATCAGGGTAAATCAAGAGCAAGAGGTCAATCGGGAGAGTTCGGCATAGATTCAATTATTTCCGGTTTTCTCACTAAAATCAATGTTTTTTGTTTCGTATAATATAGAGACAGCGGAGATTACTTAGTAGCAGATGTATTCCCTGCAGTACCATCAGTTACCTGAATATCCATTGTGTCATCAATAAAACAGAATTATTTCGTAAATTTCTTGTGGAGTGGAAAACTTCCAAAGAAAAAAAGGATTTATAACAGGATTCAAGTACTGCAAAATTAGTAGAAAAAACTACGAATAAGCCTTTATGTTCATCCTATTTTGATTAGACTATTCAATATAGTTTTTTTTTTTAAATTAATTGTCACGATTTTTTTGCACTTTCAGAGGCGTATTGGGGGAAATGGTTGGTCACGACAGAAAAATACCAGGAAGCAGCTTATATTAAAATTTTGACCCATTGGCAAGGGATATCTACACAGGAAAGGCACAAACCATTTATTGGGCGTTAACCGGGCGAATTTATTTTATTTGAGGCACAAAGGAGCCCTCACAGTAAGGCTTTGTAAAAATATCAAACGGGCATGAGCTTCGGTACCCCCAGAAGCAGTAAATAACTTTTTGACAACCTCCAAGAAGTGTCACAAGGTATTGACTCCCAAGTCAATCATAAACAACAGTGAAATATGCTTTGTGGACGATCCAGGTCACAAGAACATCATGGTTAAGAGAAAAACACGCCACATAGAACATATAATTGACTTTATGAAGACATCAGTATCAACTATATTTGCTGTAAATGATGATGGTGCGCTTCTACGCCCATTTATTGTTTATAAAAGCGAGCATCTCTATGACATCTAGTTGGCAAATGGTCCAAAAGTGCTCTTTATGTAAGAAATTCAAGGGTTGTTTTGATCAGCACTTATTCAAAGAATGGTTAATTTATATTGCTGTCCCATCTTTTATAAATAACTTGCACAGTCTCCTATTTTTTTAAGTTATTGAATTATGCAAAAAATCATTAAGTTTTGCTTTTTGCCACCAAACTCGACTTATTTAACACAGCTGCTTTACATGGTGGTGTTTGGTTCGTTCAACAAAATAATTGAAGAAAAAATATTTCAATTAATAGTTCTTAATAGTTGAGAATTCATTATAAAAAACAAACAGTGTAAATTTTGTAATAGACATACTAAAAGTTTTATTAAATGGTTATGAAAGACGTATACCTACATCAGAAACTAGTTAAATTATTTATAAAGTTAGAGGTACAATTACATATTAATAATCTTATCAAACTGTTTTTCTTATTACATGCCTTTGGGAAAGACACTGGTTTATTTTTTGTAGCAATTTACAGAAACAAAAAGCAATCATTTGTTTATAATGCGAGATAGTTGGGGGAAGATTGAAAAATCTATTCCTTCCATACTTTTGAAATTTTGGTGTCACATAAATGTAAAACAGGCCTATAAAATGTAAAACAGGCTTATCACAATTGAGGGGTCACAAGTAAAAGGGTTCAAGTGCACTTTTCTTAAAATATGACCCAACTGCAGATTACAATAGTTACAAGGTAACTATAACTATATCTATCATACTCAACCAAGTAAATTGTCATCTCAGTTGGTAGTAAAATAATACAAGTGAAATATTTTTATTATTCTTTGAGTATTGTAATTGAAAGTGATTTATTTGTCTTTCAGTAAATATTCGTTTTTGTAATTTTTGAAGAATATTACTTTGCAAATCATAGTTATACAATGAATAGTGATACTAGAAACTGAAGGTAAATCGGTTCAGAGAAGATGGTTATAGGAAAATTGAATGTTCTTGATTAAAATTCAAAAGTAAGGTTATGTGACTATGTGAAAACTGGAACCTGTGATGAGCACTAATAAGTACACTTGGAGAACCCAAATCACCACAACACATATTTCAGAGACCTTAAGATCGAATTATTATTAGAATTTAGAATTTTTCTTCCTCTGAAGACGTTGACATGGTCAACGAAACGATCATAAGGTCTCTGAAATATGTGTTGTAGTGATTTGGGTTCTCCAAGTGTACTTATTAAGGTTAGGTGACTAAAAAATAATTTGTATTTGATATTTGATCTGATCCTTATCAAACTGTGGAAGATAAAGATTATGATCCAGGCACAAGTGAACAATAAGAAGCTAACTCTACAGAATGTGGTGATGAACATGCAGAAGTGGAGGAGCATGACAAAAAAGAGTATCTTTCTTCACAAACAAGGCAACATAAATGATATCCCAAAAAGCGGAAAGACAACAAGGCCAATAAATTGCAAACAGAACGTAAAAAATATGTTCGATACCAAAAAAAAAACCCACAGAAAGGTAAGAAATTTAAACAATATAACCATCTATGTCGATTTAATTATAACCAAAATTTTAGTGAGAGAGTTATTTCAAAAAATCTACACATGTTTTTTTACGACATGCAATCAATCTTTCTCTTAGGGTAATAAGGAGTTTAGCCTGCAAGACTAAAAACAGTAGCTGCTAACAAGTAATAACTGTTCCGGGAAAACGTGTTTGAGAAGTTTTTGACGCACACATTACATATTTCTGTGTGTCGATTTCAAGTATCTTGTTAGTGCAAAAACAACAGAGTTGGAAATGGTTGTACCTAACAAAAGGGGGAAGAAAGAACCTTGTAACAAAATTGAAAGGTCCACAAAAAATATGTCATTACCCACATAATCATGTTTCAAAAATACCAAAGTCACTATTCAGACATTCCAAATAGCAAATATTCCTCAGGAGAGTTGAATGTATGTAGAATATTGTGAAGAAAACTATGAAATACCTACCTGTGAAAGTATCTTATCATAGATTAATCTTCAACACTGAGTTCAATCGGAAATTTCATTGATATAAGTAGTTGCTGTGACAATTTGCATCATTTTATGAAACTGCAAATGGGGAACGTATAAACATCGCTAAGCGTGAACTGGAATGACATCAAAGAAAAAGCCCAGAAAGCTACTAGTGCAAAATAATTTGATATAGCAGAAAACAAAAAGGTTGAGAATACTGCTATAATTTGTTTCAATTTGTAACAGACATCATCAACACCATTATTAACTATGTCCAAAGTGGTTTTAGTTTTTTTTTTTACCTTCGTCAACTTTGGACATATAATTTCTGTGTATATAACCTACTGTCCGGACATAGTCACAAGGTTGTATAGGATACTTCATTGAAAATCTGTCACCCCATAGTACAAAGATCATTGCTTATTATAGTGATTCCTATGGAAGGCAAAATAAAAACAAAAATATTACCAAACTCTTAACTCATTTAGTTCATTCCACTCGTATAACCAAGATTCATTATAAGTTTTGTGCATCTGGCCGTACTTATATGGAGTGTTGCCGCAGTTTTGGTTTGATTGAGAGTACGAAGCGACACTTTCTCCGAGTTTTTGTGCCAGAACACTGGCACCTGCTTATAAAAAGCTCATAAAAAATTAATCCATTAAATAATGAAAGACCTTAAAAATGATAGTGATGGACCCTCTTTAAAATCAAGAGACATTTCCTGGTTCGCATACTTTAAAACTGAGAAACTTTCCTTCAGATACAAATACACTTGGTCAATGATATACAGTTTTCAATGGCAACTGGCAACATCACAAGTTGTCTATCTTTGAACCTCGCAATAGGACTACATTACGAATTAAATCTGCCAAGTACTAAAACCTCTTGAGCCTCTTGGGATACATTCCGCAAATCTACCATCTGTTCTACCAAAATTTGGATGATGATGGAGAAATAAGAACTACAAATACAACCACATTGGTATCAGTGACAGCCACAGGTGATGGGGCTGATGTGGAAGAAAATAATGTTGTGTTGGAATCAGATAACGAATTAAAAAAAGGACCTACTTTAATTAGCGCTCAATAACCTCGTCGAGAAGATCACATACTCTCTGGAAAATGGAGAGGTTGCGGTGGCGGCATTTCTCGACATCCAAGGCGCATTTAATAATGCATTACCGATCTCCCTCTACGAGACCACTATCGCTAGGGGGGGTGGAACCTACCATCTGTGGCTGGATCGGAAACATGCTGCATAATCTGACCATTATTACCTCGTTGTGGGGAGAGGTGGTCGGAGTCAGGGCTGCGAGGGGGTGTCCTCAGGGGGGCGTTCTATCCCCCCTGTTGTGGTCCCTCTTTGTGGACGATTTGCTGGCTATCCTCGGACTCTGGGAGGTTGAGGTCCAGGCGTATGCTGATGATCTTGTCATAATGGTTAGAGGCAAATCTGAGGAGGAACTGGCAAGTACTCTTCAAGAGGCACTAAATGTAGTCAATGATTGGTGCCGGAGGGAACAGATGTCTGTGAACCCCCGCAAAACGATCATTGTTCCTTTTACCAGAAGAAGAAGGTTGGACAAATTAAAACCACCTGTTCTTATGGGGGAAACTATTCCATTTTCGGACCAAGCAAAATATCTGGGAGTTACCCTAGATAAGAAGCTCAACTGGGACATACAGTTAGAAAATGTTATCCGCAGGGCTAAAATGTCCCTGTGGACCTGCCGGAGAATCTGTGGTAACAACTGGGGAGCAAACCCCCAACAGATGTACTGGCTCTATGTAGTGGTTATCAGGCCAATGATAACATATGGAGCCATAGTTTGGTGGCCTAAGGTACTTCGTGGTATCGCGAGGGCCAAACTGGCTCATCTACAGAGACAAGCTTGTCTGATGATAACGGGAGCGATAAGCACCGCACCATCAGCCGCTCTGGAGGTCCTCCTCAATATTCCCCCACTTCACATATGGTTGGAGAGGGTGGCGAGGTGGACAACGTACAGACTAAAACAAACGACAGATAACATGCTGAGGGAAGTCAATCTGAGAGGTCTCCGGTCTCCTTGATGACAGTGATTGTCACAGGATTCTGGGAATGGTCTCAGACTTGATGCCTACAAAAATCAGCAGAGATCTGTCTTTCAAGACCGTCCTCCCGGAAAGGGAGGACTGGGACCGGAATCAATCGACCCTGTTGAGAGCGGACCTCTGCTGGTACTCTGACGGCTCCAAAATCAATTTGGGAGTAGGAGCCAGCGCATATGGGGGCAGCACCGATGCTAGACTATCAGCTAGCCTCGGCAAGTACGCAACCATACACCAGGCAGAAGTGTATGCCATCGAGATGTGTGCAAGGGAAAGTTTAAAAGACCTGTGCACAAACAAATCGATAAAGATATATGCAGATAGCCAAGCTGCAATAAAGGCTCTTGGTTCCTACCAGTGTAATTCAAAGACGGTATGGAGTTGTAAATCTGCCCTTAACGAATTGGGCAGCTGTAATGAGGTGTCGCTGGTCTGGATACCGGGTCACTCGGACCATGATGGCAACGTTGCGGCCGACGCGCTTGCCAGGAGTGGTGCCCGGATTGACTTTGTCGGACCAGAACCGGTGCTGGGAATAACATCTTGCACAGCAAAACGCACCTTAAAGACCTGAACAGAAAGAATGACAATCCAATATTGGCAAAATCTTCCAGGATTAGCTCACTCTAAGGCCTTCATAAATGGCCTGTCTGAGTCAAGGGCTAAGAAACTTCTAGAGATGAACAGACAACAACTGAGTACTCTAGTCGGCCTGTATACAGGACACTGCCGCTTGCGGCATCACATGCACCGTATTGGGGTCGGTCAGGAGACCGAGTGCCGGCTGTGTATGGAGAATGACGAGACAGCAGAGCACGTGCTGTGTTCCTGTCCGGCAGCGGACAGGACTAGACACCTGCTCGTTGGCAAGGTAAAGCTTGCTCCAGAGGATCTGGATCAACTTTCGTCCACAAAGGTTATCGACCTCTGTAGGAGGCTGGATTTGTTGGGCGAAATATAGACATTAGGCGTGAGCCACAATAGACCTTATGGTCGCGGTGGAGGGACTGATATGGACCACTCACTTTCAAACCTAACCTAACCTACTTTAATTAACTAAAGTTTGATGAGGTAATATTATTATTGAAATAAAGTTTCGTTTAATACTGATGTCAATGCTTTATTCTCTTACACTGAGAAATGCACTTGAACCATTTTACTTATAACAAATCTGCTAAAGTTAACATCGTAAAAGTACATTTTTGAAAAAAAAAGTCTGAAAACCATAACCACAATATGACCAATAAGTTTTTATCATAGTTTACATTCAACAACCAGCTATGATCCTAATTCTCTCAAAACTATAAAGAAAACACTTGAATCCTTCTACTTCTGACCCTCTTAATTATCTTTGTACTGATTACAAAAAGCTGTTTCCCTTCCATTTAGTAAAGAAGGGTGTATATATGTGTTTAAATGACAACTAGTAAGCGAATTTTTAATTATCATAACATCATATGAGCACTTTAAAGTTATACAGTCACATTATATAATAATTACAGTTATTTATACTCTCGAATGTATTGCTCTAATTTTATGCTGAAGCAAACAATGTTACGTTGTATGTAAATTCACTGAGTTGTGCGTTGTGAATGAAATCCTATACAGGGAGGGGCATAATAACTTTCATAAAGGTTACTTTGTGTAATACTCTAGTCGGCTGTCAGATTAAGGTGTCTATGGAACTCAATTGGAATGTTGTGTTTCTAAATCTACTTTGAATTTTTATTTATTTCAATATAGTCTACCAAATAAATGGAAACTGATTATCAGTGTTCTCCGAAGTAACAGATAAATTCAATAAACCACTCATCCCCTTCTTAACTACTATGTCTACTTTATTACCCCACCAAGGTATGTATTCCTTTTCAGTCTACAATTCAGGCACATATAATTACTGTTTCCTGAATATTTAAAAAACATAAAAAACTGACTTATTTCATGATTTCATATTACTTTACTCAAGAATCTTAACATTATTGGGTAGGTAGGCGAAATATATGGGATTCCTCTCTTACACCCTTATTAGAATAACGATGAAATAATGACAAGAAAGCTTATTTTTATCAGAAAACATTTACAACTTATGAAAAGGGGCTCAATGAGCTTGTACTTATAGCACAAAAAGAAAAACGAACCCAAAAAATATTTTCACTTTTACAGTGTTTCTGTTTGGCTGCGCAGTACTTGAATTGATTATTTTATAGGTGACACCCTATTACCCCATACATTATTACTTTTTTAATCTTGTACATTATAGGCTTTGTTAGGTTCATTTTAAAGATAATTTTATAAATTTCAGTTTTTCTTGATGCTAGTTTAACCATTTCAGATCTGATGTACATGTGTATGTACCGATGATATTTTGATCAGTCTTCATATTATTTATGAAAGTATAAACTCCGATACTATTTATACATCGTTTTGCCTTTACCATATTACTAGCGTCATCTGTTGGCGATAGTGAATATTATTCCAGTTGAAGGTGTTATGGTGATGTGAACGCGAATGTCATCTAAAGGAAGCTCCATCTTTCACGATTTTTTTCCTGTTTTCATTTGTGCGAACTGACAAACTAGATATATAATAAATAATAATAATAGCAGTTTATTCACAAACAAAAAAGGAAAGGAGTAGAATTTAGATATTCTCTAATTATGAACTGAATAAAGCGGTACACAGTTATACAGGGTGATTCATAAGTGGTGACCAAAAACGAAACCCCATGTTCTTTGAACAATTTTAGAGAGGGTATGTCCTATAAAAATTTTTCCTATAATGTTTCATTAAAAAGATACAAGGTGTTGAACTTGAATTTCAAAAAATAAAATTTCCCATATTTTTTAAAAAGTAGTACATATATTTTGCTGAAATTTTGCATGTGTAGGCTGTTATGGAAGGCGCGTATTCTACCATAATAATTGAATCTGGTAATTCAGCAATAACGCGCGTACCCACATGTCATTGGTTATCCTTCAAGAAAAAAACGGGTACGCCAATGATATTTTTTTTATTTTTTATTTTTTGAATCTTACTTTCATTCGTGAACAAAATTACTCTCTTGATAATTTTCTGTATGACGCTTATTTGTCGAGTAAGCAATGAATCAGGTAAGTGTTTTAGCGCACAGTTCATGATCTTTAACCAGTCGTTGTTTGGTAGAAAATCGCAATGATACACTTTTATGCCTCCATTGGCCTGAATACACGCATGACATCTTTTTGATATGGAAAATTTAATGTCTTGATAATTTTTTGTACGACGATTATCTTTGTTGTATTTTAGTAAGTAGTAGTCTGGTTTGCCAAAGTTGTCATTAAGTGCCTCTTGACGTTTAGGTTAACAAGTTATTATTTTGTAAAGGTGTAAGTGGTAAACTTTATAAAATTGCAAAATTTTCTGCTCTTTTGCTTCTTATAATGGAGTACACCTCAGAAGAGGATGCAGATATAATTTTTATCTACGGATGTGCTGACGGAAATGCTCTAGCTGCTTGTCGGGAATATCAGCGTAGGTTTCCCACTCGCCATCAACCTACACCAATGGTTTTTTCTCGATCGTTTTCAAGACTTCGGCAGTGCGGTGTTGGACAACGTCCTGATGCTAGAGCTAATGGTAGAAGACAACATCAACTTGAAGACGAAGAGAGAGTGGTGGATGCAGTAATGGATCAACCTTCTACAAGTACTTGGAGGATTGCCACACAGTTACAATATTCTCAAAGCTTTGTTTGGAGAACTTTACATCGAGAAGCCTTACACCCATATCATCGAAAGAATGTTCATTGCCTTCTACCTGGAGATAATGTGCATCGACGAGTCTTTTGTGAATGGATGTTGGAAATGAACAATCAAAATATCTTATTCCCTAATCTAATCTTCTGGTCTGACTAATCAACATTTACAAGAACTGGTATTTATAATTCTCATAATGAGCATGTCTGGTCATTGGAAAATCCACATGCAACAAGGACTCGAACATTTCAACATAGATTTTCCATTAATGTATGGTGTGTTATTTTTAACGGCTCACTGTTCATGAGAGTCCTGCTACAACGTTTAAATGGATCTTCGTACTTAGCGCTCCTAGAAAACCGTGTAGAAAACATTCTAGATGACATTCCACTAGCAACAAGAGGTACCAGCATGACAGTGCACCAGCACATCATAGTCGAAACGTTGTTACATGGCTACATGAACATTATAATGAAAGAGGGATTGGCAGAACTGGACCAATACATTGGCCTGCAAGATCACCGGACTTAAACCCAATTGACTTCTATCTTTGGGGTGATTTTAAGCGACTGGTCTACAGTGAACAAATAAATACACCAGAGCAGCTATAACAACTGATAAATAATGCTTTTCGTCATATTCAAGCAACAATGAATCCTCAAGACATTAAATTTTCCATATTAAAAAGATGTCGTGCGTGTACTCAGGCCAATGGAGGCATTTTTGAACATTTATTGTAATAAATAAATTACTATAAGCCTGATAAAAGTGTATCATTGCGATTTTCTACCAAACAACGACTGGTTAAAAATCATGAACTGTGCTCTAAAACACTTACCTGATTCATTGCTTACTCGTAAAATAAGCGTCGTACAGAAAATTATGCAGAGAGTCATTTTGTTCACGTTGGAAGTAAGATACAAAAAATAAAAAATAAGAAAAAACATCATTGGCGTACCCGTTTTTTTCTTGAGGGATAACCAATGACAAGTGGGTACGCGCACCACTGTTGGATTAGCCGATTCAATTGTTATGGTAGAATACGCGCCTTCCATAACAGCCTACACATGCGAAGTGTCAGCAAAATATATGTGCTACTTTTAAAAAAATTGGGAAATCTTATTTTTTGAAATTCAACTTCAACACCCTGTATCTTTTTAATGAAGCATTATAGGAAAATTTTTTATAGGACATACCCTCTCTAAAATTGTTCAAAGAACACGGGGTTTCATTTTTGGTCACCACTTATGAACCACCCTGTATAAACATGGCTGGTTAGTGATATAATCCAACACATCATGAAAACAAAGTCCGGTTAAAATTCAGATGGTATATTCATCAATCCAAAAGTATAAGGAAAATTTATCTCAAATAAGGTAATATAAATACTGATCTTATTTGTAAACTTTGACACGATACTCTTCACCAACATAAAACATACACACACACCTTCACACAAACAACACTCTAGAAATTCATCACAGCTCCAGCAGTTGGTTTGACCAGTAAAAGTTACAAGATCACAAGAAACTTATCTATCATCCTCAAAGAAAAATAAAACCGACCAGCCACACATTCTAACACCAAAACTTACTTTTAATGTTTTAGGACCTCCTAAGATTATCGTGCTTAACAGTCGTTGTCAGGGTAATGATCTTATCCAATCTTTAACCAGTTTGGCAAAGTTATGTTTGCTGCATTTGTAATTCATTTTATTGCAACTTGCAAAAAATGATATATCCTTGAGCCAGTGTAGGTATAATATCACCAGGCTATGATGGAATAAAACCAATCTACATAAAAAAATTAGCCCATATACTGGCACCGACAATAGTAAAATTGGTAAATCAGCACATCAAAGATGGACACTTCCCTGAAGAACTCAAAATAGCTAGAAACACACCAATTTTTAAAGAAGGAAGTAAACTTATGCCAAATAACTACAGGTTCATATCTAACCTCACAGTATTTAACAAGATTTTTGAGAAAGTTATACATACAAGACTAACAGACTACATAGAAAGTATTGGACTCATAACAAACTGTCAACATGGTTTCCAAAAACAAAAATCTACAACAACTGCAATGTTAAACTTAATGAACTATCTGCAGAGTGCTTTGAACAGAGGGGAATGCATAACAGGTCTGATCCTGGATTACCGTAAAGCCTTTGATACTATAGACATCGAAATAATGAATGCTAAACTTGAAAATATGGGAATAACAGGGAACGTGTTGAAGCTGCTAAAAAGTTATCTACAAAATAGAAAGCACTACACACAACACACAAATATGAGATGTGAAAAGTGAACGAACTCACATGACCTGTGGCGTTCTTCAAGGGTCCATTCTAGGACCATACCTGTATATACTATACATAAACGAACTGAGCCTATACAAATTGAATGGGAAACAAATGATGTATGCAGATGACTTGGCAATTTTCTATGAAAATGTGGACGACAAGAAAACCAAAGCTGAGATAAATAAAGATCTATAACTACTAATGAGATGGACCAACACAAATCGTCTAACTATAAATGAAAAGAAATGCTACTTAATCCACATACAGAAAACCACTAAACGACACCAAATGAATATTACAATTAAAGGAAGAAGCATAAAAGAAGTAGACAGTGTAAAATAGCCATGCCTAAACATTGATAAAAACTTTAAATGGACTAAACACATAAATGAACTAAAATTGGAGATATCATCATATATAGCGATGGCTTATAAAATCAAAAACTGTCTCCCAAAATCACAGAAGATAATGTTGTACGAGGCATATATAAAAAGTAAATTGATGTACATGACTCCTTTCTGAGGAACTGGCAATAAAACAGATATATCTAGTATACAAAGGATACAAAATAAAATCCTAAAATTAATATATGATCTGAGTTATTAGACCCCAACAAATGAAGTTTTCAGAAAAACTAAACAATTAGACATTGCAGAACTAACAAATTATGAAACAATGAAAATCATCCACAAACTAAGACAGGGAGAAATAAATGAACCAGAACTCTAAATGAGACACAGCAACGAAGTACATAGTTATGGTACAAGGAGACGTTTAGACATGAGAACAGAGGCTGCAAGAACAAACACAGAACAAAAAGGATACTATTTAATGGTGTAAAACTATACAATGAAATACCTGAAGAAATGAAAAGATTAAAAACAAACAAATGGAAAAGTGAGATAAAGAAGTACTTGCTGAACAAGAGAACACTATGATAATAGAGACATTAATGTAGTATTGAAAACTAGTTCCCAATTACACATGTTAAATTTTTTTTTATTATGTTGTCAGATATAACCCTTAAAGGGTTTTTATGATGTATTATTGAACTGAATAAAGAAAAAACAAAAAAAAAAGCGCTGACCTATAAACCTTCCACATTTAGATACAACATATACAATTCCATCTCTTCTTGTTCTGTAAATAGATGAAACCAGTTCAAGTGAACTATCATTTTTACATTGCCATTTTATCAACTTCCGAACATAAAATTGTCAAGACTCCAGAATTTAAAAACCATTTTTCAGATGGACATGTATACTTCATCCCACATATTATCTTGAGTACCCATTTTTAAGTTGTTTCCAGAATTCTCATATACAATCCTGTTGCATTACGCCACACCACCATTCCGTAACTCAAGCGTGTCTCCACCAAAGCGTGATAAAGGATCATCAAATGTTTTTGACTAAAAAGTTGAACCCATTCTTTGAATTTAGCAATGAACATATGAAGTTTGTTGACCACCGAAAAAACGTGATCTGTTCATCTTAAATGGGCATCTATTATCACACCCAGGTAATTAACTTTTTTTGCAGATACTATCGAAAGAGTCTAGTTGTTGATTTTTATTGTTGTGTCTTTGTACTCAAGAAGTCTGTCTGTATAGCACGTAACAGGCAAGAAATTTGTTTTATCAAAGTTAATTGTCAATGCCTTGCTTAAGAACCATTCAAACACTAAACCAAGATCTTTAGTAATTGTGGTATATAACTACCCCCAACTTCTGCCCGAATAGAAAAACACAGTATCGTCTACATAACTCATTATTTCACACTGAAATCTTTGCTGGTGAGGGCTCAGAACACTTATGATGATGTGCAACAATTTATGGAGAATCATTTTGGGTCAGAAATAAGATAAAGAATAAATGTAGTTTTTATACAATGGCGTCAAAATAACTGCATATGTCCATGAACATTTGGTGTCAAGGGATGCACATGATTGCCCATGAAGAAGAACAATAGGTTCAATTATAGTATTTGTAACTTGTATTAACGCAGGTTTTCTTTGCAGAATGGAAAAGGCAAGGAAAACCTTTAGCCTGGCTGATCCTAAGCATGCACAAGAGCTTCCAGAAATTATAAGAAATGGGTTATTGTTGGAGATTGATGAAATTAAAGAGCACAGTGAAAAATAATAGGAAATGGTACATAAAGAATTGCAGGCTTCACTTATTCTCCTGGTGCTGACACACTAATCAGACAAGGCGAAGAAGATATATGGCATCCTCGATCAGTGAAATAGACAGGATGAAATAGAAAATAAAGAATAGTAGCAAGTTCAGAAAGAGGTGGTTATGAAAAAATAAAAAACATAAAATGAAAAATATAGCCCTCAAATTTTGTTCACCTACCACCAGCACAGACATAAGCAAATAGTGCAATTAGATACATATATCTTACAATGAATAATATATAGTATAATAATACTATACTATGATATACTATGCGTTCATTAAAACCAAGTCATTCATAACTTTTCAGAATTCATTCATATTCTACCCCATCAAAATCTTATACTAGAGCCATTTGTACATCCCCATGTACATATAAATTTTTCAAAAAGAATGACCGGCTCACCTCATATTGAGAAATCGATAAAGGATGGCCTATTGCAGAGGAATATGTGAACAAAAAAGTTATCTGTTTCACTATACCTTAATGTTGAAAAGACTCAATCCACTGTTTTTCATGAGCCTCAGTGGTTCAGTGGTAAGAACGTGTGCCTCTGAACCGTACTGGGTTCAATCCCAGGGTACTCCTTTCACTTTTTCAGTACATACTGTACAATTAACATCAACCGAGGTTGTGGCATTGTATTTGAGCAAGTTGAATGTCTGCACGTTCTGTCCTGCTGAGGGAGCGTAAAGCCGTCGGCCCCGTGTCCATTTTGTTGTTAGGCACGTTAAAGATCCCTACCCTCCTTACAGAAAGTCAGGAGTTCGGCAAAATTTCCAAGATAGTGAGGTTAAACTGCTCTCTGGCGTCGATGATTGGCCATAGTCGCGGAAATAGGCCGACGTTAAAGAAATAAAAAACACCAACACACTGTTTTTCATAACAGGCAAAAGTGGTGCCATGAAATTGAGTTTATAGAGCAAATGGTCAGTCACTCTCCAACACAGAAGGAAATATGAAGTTTTTGGGCATATAAACACTGTTGTACTTTCTCTATACAATACTGTATTGTAGTAAGAAAGTAATTTTTAAAAATTATTATGAATTTAGCCTGAAGGGGTTTCACACTCCTTCAAAGGGGAACATTAACTCATCCCAGGGATCTCAGATACCAAAGGGATGATTGAGCTCTTTCCCACTTGTTGGGCCCTTAACAACAATGCATCACTTCCTCGTTTGTCAGAAATCTCCAGAGAATCTGGGTAGTTGTGAGAATTACCGCTTTCTATATATCCGTATCAAAGTGCTCTCTAAGGCCCGATGTCTTAATGTTGTATAGAAGATTCTTAGAAACCACATCAGTTGAAAACATTACCTACCATCGGGATCACTCCAACACTGTCTGCCCTTTACAGTACACCTTACACCTTGCATCCGGAGTTTTATAGAACCGACTATGGAGTGTATCTATAACAGGACACTTTATTATTCTTCAAAAGTCCCATTTTGAGAGCCAGTTTTTGATGAAGTATTTTTGCGATTGCGTCGTGCCTCCCATAAATACTCTGCTGCAGCAAATGTTTGATATCCTCTAGTGACATGCTGGATACTCTCTGACAACTGACATTAAAACCTGCATTTGCCGTCTTGGACCGAATGATCTCCAACTATATACTTCAAGTAGTTTCTTGTTGGAATGACCTGATCTTGTATAGTCAGCAAAAACCTCGCTGTCTCTGGAAACATCTGTCCGGGTATCAACCAGTAGTTTGATGTCAATTTGTCAACATGTGTCTGGGAGGTCTCATTCAGATGTTATCCATGGAGAGGCTTCTGCATCCAGGATTGCAGTTTGTCGTGATCAGTTCCATGGTGACTTTGCATTTCACATTCCCCCAACTATAACGTTGTTGAATCTGCCTTGCATATGGCACAGTCTACTTTGGAAGTAAGCACCTGACGATCGAAACATGCAGATTCAATATCTGCTGGACCAGCTGTTTCCAATATCCACCAATCCTCTTCCACCTTGATGTTTAGGTAGGGTTATTGGTTGGAAGGCACAACAGGGGTGATGTTTTTTTGGATATTGTTAGGAGTGTTCGCACCTTAAGTTGTAGATTTTAGATGCCTATTTTAGTCCAGTTTACAATCCCAAAAGAATGGCTGAGTACAGAACATCTGTATGTATTGTATTAGGAACTTTAGCCAGGTTATTGCTGTTGAGATGTGCTTGCACCACCTGCTTTACTCGCTTTGTAAACTAATTTGTCAGATCGGTCTTCATTACTGAGCGATTTATTTCCCTCGCTTGCTGTGTTGCCAGGTAGGTTCACTCTTCTACATCCATTGAGATTATTATTATTACATAAAGTAAACTGAATTGTTTTCATATGTAATACCACAGCAACTTGAATACCTCTAAAATAGAGTTTAAGTATGTAGAATCCTGATATCAATTTAAGTGTAATTGTCTAGAATAAAAAATGAAATAATATATACGTGTTCTTTTTTAAAGTAAGTGAGTGTATTCTGTTAAATAATTTGATAATCTCTAGCTACCTTTAAAAACCTTGTTATCAAATTGAACCATTAGTGCACCAGTATATATTATGATCTCGTGAGATTGGGGAAAGCTTAAAAAAGATTTGTAGACAGTCGAAAGCTAATTAGTGGGTATCTAAATTACTTATAAAAACATTAAAACTTACAAAAGTCAATTTATCATGCAATTAAAGCACAATTTATTGGCCTACAGTCTGTTAATAAATTAACTTTTTAAACATAGAATGTAAAAATGTAATAACATAGATGTGACATAATTAATTTATTTTTTAAATGCAAAACCGCAGGGTGTGAGATATTTATTTATTTTTATACTACTTATTATGGTAGGAAAATATACATATATGGTTAATTTTGTTCACCAAAAATTCTACACCTGCATAAGTGAAAATATTTTGTTGTAGGTTTATTCCAAATAAGAATTTCTTACTTAACAACTTTGTTTTCATTATTATTGGAATGAGGACATTAAGGAAGAATCTCGCTTATTTGTATGTATCTGCAAATAGTACTGATAAGTATGATATAGAAAAGCATTTTAAAGATAACATGGTAGATAAAATAAACTAAAAATAAATTGATGCGCTTATATTTAACTTGACTAAGCATAATTTTTGTCCAAAGCATTCAATTATTAAAATCCTATAACCCTACAACTTTAGATAAATTTACTGAATGTACCTGTTTTCAGTTTGGATTTGTGATTTGTGATTTGTCAAATTTCATATGTGATCTTATTGTATCTATAAAACTTAATTATAGTATCCATAGCAGGTATGCTTAAGTATTGAATAATTTTTTACTAAACACTGTTTTTGAGCAGAACTAGGTAACATTACTAATTTCACTATCGGGTTGTAATAACTTCAAACTTTACAATATGTTTGGTATATGTTTTGCCAATAGTTAAACATACCTCTATAAATTAATTGATTTGTAATGTTTCGGGTGTGAATGATGAACTGTTGTGGGTGCAAATAGCTTCAATGTGAAATATAAAATCGGTCAATACTCAGTGCTTTTTACATTAAAAATATTCTACCTAAATAAAGCATGTATGCCTGGCTATCAAGCAACAAAACATTATTTTGACTTCTGCACCAAAATAAGATATCTGTTTGTTTCATGACTCTCTTACAAGTTACAAATATGGATTTTTAGTATAAACTCCTTGTCGCTTTAAAGCACTGAATATTGAGAAACAAAAAGTAACTAAAACATAATGCAGGCAAGTGTTTTTGATATTTTTTGCGACTCCTATGAATATTATTCAATCATTCCTAAAGTAAAAGTTTAATTTGTTTAAATCAAATTCCACTTAACAAATTAAATGTACTAAATAACCATTGAAGACTATGATTTATTTGATTGTTCATTTTTGTTAGGCTAGACTTTAGCTGGAAGCAGTCATAATTATTTTATGATTGTCTGGGTTATGCTAAATCTTTAAAAGCAAAAATATAATTAAAAGTAAGTACTTTACTCATGTCTTAACCCAATTGCCCAAAAACAACAAAACAGAATCTAAAAGCTTCATAATCTGCGCCTACTTACTTGAACAGGTATTAAATTAATATAACTTTCATGGCAGTAATTTTAAAATTATTATCCGCTTTATTTGCAACATCAACTTATGTATTGAATAATATTCACAGAGAAAGCTATAGAAAATCTGTCCTATCAACATGATTGATCCTGCAATCTGAAAACAAAATAATTTATACAATTAAAAGCAAATTTAAATGACAGATTAAAGTTGATATTCTACTTCAGCTTGCAGAATTAACAGGTTATAGAGAATAGGTAACAAAATTTCATTATCTGGGGTCTATATGTGATGGTGTCAGCTCAAAAGTTCTGGAGAGAGCCAAAATCCATCGAAGGTTGCTGTCAGTAGACCCAAGAAACCGGAATCCATTGTGGTGTAGTCTGGACTCTCTCAATTGCTGCTTCTAATTGCGCAATCGTTTCATCAATATCATTGTTTACTATAGTAAGATCAAAGTAGTGCCCGTAAGCCGTCCTTAACATTTCAGATTCTTTAGCAAGCCGTTCCAAACTTCCATCATACTGTAAATTATAAGAATAAACCTATGTCACTTTAACAAGAAACTTGTACTCTACATTAATGCTTAATATTATCACTTTTTGTATCATTAAAAATGAACTTAAGTGCCATATAACAATTATTATAGGAAGTAACTATTTAGCAGAGCATTCAAATTTTAAAAGCAAACTAAAATTGTATGTTTTGCATCAACACATATAACAATAACATTAATAAGTAGGTAATTATTTTTTTAACTTGGTCATTTCATTGTTTTACCTTCGCAATGGCAGGAGGTCACTGAAGGGTCGACAGTATCAAGAATGCATATAGTACTGGCTAAAGATAATTTTATGGCAAGTGAAGTGGGATTTAGATTAGATTAGATTTTATTGTGAGTGGGCTATTCCAGTCCCTCCACCGCGACCTTAGGTCTATTGTGGCTCACGTCTAATTATTTAGATTTCACCCATCAATTCCAGCTCCCTGAGGGAGTCGATCTTTTCTTGAGGGTGAACGTTTGTTGGCAGGTGTACTGCCATCTTAGTAAAGTCGCTTGCCCGTTTCGAAGCTCAAAGAGAGATAACCTCTCTCCGAGTTCGTCTGGACCCTACATCCGTCTGTGTTTGCCTCGAGGCGGTATCATTAAGTCCCGCTCCCGAGCGGCATTTAATCTCCAGTTGCAATCCACCACTAGAGATCTCAGCTCCCGTCAGGCTCGTCTAAACCTGACACCTAACAGTGTTAGTCTCAAGGCAACATCCCATCGAGTCCCGCTCCCGAGCATCACCCCAGCGAGGCCGTACGTCCGTTTCGTAGCACACAGTATGGGCTCCAAACTCCGTGTGTTTACCACTCATCAGAGATCAGAGCCCCCCGGGACGTCTGGACACACGACACGCGCCAGGGCTCAATCCAGGGCGGTATCATCTGGAACCCCGCTCCCGAGTAACAACCAAGCTAGGCCAATTGTCAGTCTCTGAGGCCACAGTGGAGGCGCCAAACTCCGGATGCATATCACTCCCCAGAGATATCCGCCTCCCCACAGCCCCACCTGCACCAGACCCCCGCTAGTGTTTTATTGACTCGAGACATTATCATGAAGTCCCGCCCTCGAGCAGCATCCAGGCGGGGTCGTTAGCCTGTATCGATGCTCACAGAGTAGGCCCAAGTCTCCAGGTGTAATCCACCCCTAGAGACCCCAGACACCTCCGGGTTCGTCCAGGCCCAACACCTGCCATCGTTAGCTTAAATTTTACCCAACAAACCGAGCTTCCGACAGGACACGTCACCTGCAAGGTGAAACATTGTTTGACAGATGTACCACCATCTGAGCGAAGTCGCTTGACCATGCTCAAAGAGAGATAATCTCTCTCTGAGTTCGTCTGGACCAGACATCCGTCAGTGTTTGACTCGGGGCAGTATCATAAAGTCCCGCATCCGAGCAGCAGAAGAGGCCTCAACCCCTAAAGATCTCACTCACCTCCGGGTCCGTCTAGACCCGACACCCACCAGTGCTAGACTCAAAGCGACATCCCATCGAGCCCCGTCCCCGAGCATCGCACAAGCGTGGCCGCCCGTCCGTTCCCGTTCCAAAGCACACAGTGAGGGCCTCAAACTCCGGGTTTTTACCACTCATCAGAGTTGTCAACCCCCTCCGGGTCCTCTAGACACACGACACCCGCCAGCACTCAACCCAAGGCGGAATCCATCCGGAACCCCGCTCCCGATTAACAACCAAGCGCGGGCAACCGTTTATTTCTAAGCCCAGAGTGGAGGCCTCAAAATCCGGGTGTACATTACTCCCCAGAGATATCCGCCTCCCTCCAGGCTCACCTTGACAAGACCCCCGCCAGTGTTTGATTCCAATTAGTCGCCTTTTACGACAGGCAGGAGTTACCTTGGGCCTATTCTTTAGTTAGTCCCCGGACCCACAGGGGACTAACTAAGTTAATCTACCTTAGTAAGTGGGATTTACTAAAAAAAAAAAAATGGAACTTATATGGAATCAACTACGGAAAGTGTACAATTACTCGTGAACTCACAACTTTCGGGCTTACTGACAATAGAAGAATAAGAAACCTGGACCAAAGGCAATATCACGCTTAATGCAGAAGATTTCAAGTTGGCCACAAAAGTGGTAAGCGCAACAGAATCCGATGGGCAGTGAACAAGTTCAGTCCATTCAAATCTCCCGGGATAGACAAAATATATTCAGTCCTAACCTAACACGATGTGTACATATTACATCGAAAGAGTAGCCTGGAGATACCTCGAATATGGCATAAGGTGAATGTTATCTACCCACATAAAATAGCCTAACGCCAAAGTCATATGAACCGATATTTTCCTTCCTAGTTAAAACGCTGGAAAGAGTGTTGGATAGGTTCATCAGCCACGACGAAATATAACTTAATGATCGTCAATATACATATACCAGAGTGGGAAATCAACAGAGCTAGGGGTGGCTGACATAAACACACAACTGTTGAAATCTCTAGAAGGTAAAAGAATCGCAAAAAGCATCTGTTTGGTTATAGAATTTCAATTTAACATGGCCACAATTTGCTCAATGACGAATGCGTTGACTATCAAGAGAGTACCGATAATGCATAGCATGTGGATTAAGGCAAGCCTCGAAAAAGGACCATAATTATTCAAGTAAGCGAGGTCACAATAATGACATACTTATGCGAGCTTGAGCTACCCCCAGGAAGGAGTGTTATCTCCATTATTCTGAGCAGCCTTGGTAGATGAAATCCTCAGCAAGGGAATTTCATTGTGTTGGATATGCCGATGACCTGGTGCTAATAGGAAGGGGGCGATTTGTGGGAACAGTATTACATCCAATCAAAAAGCTCTAAATATAGTAGGTATGTGATGTTAAAAAGGAAGAACAGTAAATAAATAATCACACTTGTGGTGTTAAATGAGATGTTTGTATGATAGATTTCAACACAGTTCAAGTATAAACATATTATATATAGTTATTTGCTATTTAAAAATCAAAAACAAAGGTTAAGGTTTTTCAGCCATGTACTCTAGTCAAACTAAAATAAGTTTTACTTGATACCTTAATTTGTTTTTGGATAAATAATTTTTTGTTTTATAAACCGACAAGACATTAAGTTAATCAAGCTTATTTTTTATTTTTAAATGTATAATTTTAAATATAATATTTAAGACAATTTTACTTAGACAATAGATCCAGCAAGTTTGTTGGCTTTAAATTATTCCACCTATTATTCCCTAATGTTTTGAATTAAACAAAATGGCGGGGTTACATCGATTTTTTTTTAAATTAATAATTTTTTCAGAATAACAATTAAACACTATGTTTATCAGATGCATTTTTAATAACACCCAGTATATTATTAACTTTTTTTTGTTATTTATCTTTTATAATTACATCGATATATATATATATATATATATATATATATATATATATATATATATATATATATATATATATATATATATATATTGCTATAGATAGCAAATGATAGGAAATATTACGAAATTTTAATAGGAAAACGGGAAATTTATGCATACTAGTATATATAAAATAAGTGTATACACCCTAATGTAGCAATGAAAGAGTTTTGGCAGGAGATGTCAACGCCCGACATGAATGTCAGTGACCCATGTAGCAACCCTCGATGTTAAGTTACATTCGAGTAATAAAAAAATTATATATTCTAGAAATATCCACAAAGAAACCAAGAACAATGCTTCAGTTTTGTAGGGAGAATGAGATTGTAGATAATATAATTGTGTAGTTCTGTTGATTCTATTGTATAAAAAAAATTAGATATGACCAAGCTAGCTAAAGACTCACCATAGTGAAAGAGCGGAGGTCATTTATAAAAAACAAAGGTTTGTAGAATATTAAGGTGATGTGCGCGTCAGAAAAAAACGTAAAAAGACGTTAAAGGTTTGACGGAAAACTTAAACACAGGTGTGTGACGAACAATAGCGTTTTTTCACCTGTAGGAGAGTTAATAAAAGCAACGGTCCGAGAGAGTCCGAGATAGTCTTGTCTTTTCCATCCAGTGAAATCATCTGTATCACTTTACCAGACCAGGTGATCATCGTCATAACTAAGATTCCAGAGTGCATCGAAGTGAGGGTATAAAACACCTCCAGAGTGCTACGACTATGGAATAAATATATCAATATGTTAACGAAGTAAATCCGTTAATAATCAATGGCATGGACAAATGAGAAAGATAATAATAATTAATCAAGGTCCGTATTAATGGAAGAACAATAAATAATCCAATGGAAAATATGTCAGTAAGTGTTACCTTTTCTTAAATTGACCAGTGCGGGTGGAATTTCACCATTTTTACAACAACAATCAAATATTTTTGTGCGAATAAATTTCAAAGAAAAAAATTTTGTTTGAAATAAACGGAAAGAGACCGTTCTGTAGAATTATCGATGTATATTGATTATGTAGTATCCATGTTTAATTAATTGTGTAATTAGTTATAATGCTACCAGAATGTTTTTTTTAATAGGATTTTTCAAGTTATATTTATGTAAAGAATGTTTTAAAATATCTCTTTGTATTTAACAAGTGTCATATCGGCACAGTTAAATGTTTTAATAGGATTTTTCAATTTATGTTTATGTATTGAATGCTTTAAACGTTTCTGTTTGTGTTTAATGTGTGTCAAATAGACACCGTAAAATTTGTGTAATAAATTAAATGGAATGTATAACAGATTGTAATTAACGGAAGTATTGTTTTTGGTTGATATTTAATCAGCAAAATGTTATATAGCCATCTGTGCAAAGCGATAGTAATTTTGATCAAGTGAAAATCAATAAATGAATTTAAATAACACATATTAGTGAATTTTAATTAGTAGAAGCTAGCTGTAATTATAAGGAACCCAACCTGATGATTAGGACGTATGTTCTCAGCTCTATAATAAATTTTTGCAGGTATATGCTACCCATAAAGTAAAGTAGAATACCACAGCAAAATGGCGCCCAACGTGGGGCTTTAAAAAAAAAATTGACCTAAAAAGAACAGGATTTAAAAAAAAAATGATTAAAAAAATTTTTTTTGTGTGTAAAAATAAAGTTATTTTCATAGAAAATTTTAATAAAATAAACATTTGTTCGCAATATAGCACATGATTGGCACAAATACAGGGTTTCTGTTAAATTATAATAAAATTTTGATTACGTTAGAATAAAGCAAATTTGCATAAAAACGTAATAGTATTGTAACACAAGGGATTTAGAAGTAAAACCAATTTTAAATAAATTAGCACGACTCATTTAAATACAGTAAACTTAAATAAATCAATTCAACCAATTTATTGAAAATTAGCAAAAATTCTAATAGCGTATGATATTTTAATATGAAACAGTAAGTTGCACATATTACCAATTGTTTTATGAAAAATAAATGTAGGTGGTGTATTTGAAAGGGTCAAAGCTTAGAAAGGGGGACAATTAAATTTTAAATTCACAAGGAAATTAAATAAATCAAGCTTGAAAATGTCCGGGGAAAAACAGTTAGAAAGTGATAAACCAATTGGGCCAGAATCTGAAGAACCTATAATCAGCGTACCTGAAGATCCGGAGAAAATGGCAGAGCCAGAACCACAAAAACCTAAACAGTTCACGGAATGGAGGGGACGTAAAGCGAGTTCGGAAGAAGGGACCATATCGCAGGAAGAAGAAGAAACCGAATATCGGGGCGATGAAACCTTTATAATAGAAAAAGAGAAGGGACAGAATAGCGCCGTCAAGGAAAGTCCTCTGGAACAAACAGTAAAAGGACAGGAGGAAGAATCAAAAATGGATAAGTTATTCGCCGTCTTGTTTAAGAAAATGGAAGACGATAAAAAAGAAAACAACAACAAAAGGGAGGAAAACCAAAAAACATAAATAACAAATTGGAGGAATACCAACAACACATAAACAATAAATTCAAGGAATACCAACAAAATATTTCCAAATGGGGGAAAGAAACAAATAATAAATTCGAAGAAAATAAAAACGAAATTAAACAAGATATTGGCAAGTTGGAAAAACAACAAAACAAAACAGAGATTTTAACAGAAGTGAATAAAATTTATCAACTGGATACTGAGGTAACAGTAACGCAAGAAAAATGCCAAGAAAGCCATGAAATAATCAAGACGGAACTGGACACGGTAATACAGTCGTGCCGTGACGAAATACAGGAAGAAACGGAAATGATGAGGTACGACATTAAAAAGGTCGAAACGCGTATGGAGCCAATTGACGGAAATGAAGCCCGAGTCGAGCAGGAAACTGATGAACAACTAATTAAAATCGAAGAAAATATACCAGAAACAAGCCCAGAAAAATACATAGAAGAGGAATTACTACCGGACGAAAATATACTAGAAATGAGCCCGGAAAAATTCATATATACTGCCGAAGAAAAATTAATAAGGGCAACACATTATTTTTACTATATCAAAATTGAAAGTGATCAGAAACAAGAAACTATGCTTCAATGTAATAAAAATTATGTAGAGAATAATAGCAATAGCCGCAATTATAAATTCAGAAACCTTTTCGTTAAAAACAATAATTTTCACAATAAATACAAATACAATCATAGTCAGAAATTTTATAAAAACAAAGATTCTGGAAATTATAATAAATTTAAAAGGTATAAGCCGGAACTTAAGAACAGACATATTTGGCATAATAATGTGAATAATAAGACACGTCATTGCAACTATAGCAATTTTAATTTCGAAAGTAAAAAGAAAAAACATAGAATTAATAAAAATTAATCTGATCGCAATTTTAATTGAATTAATAATATGATGACCTAAGCAATGAAAAGGATAATCACATGCCGAATAGACGAATTTTAATGTACAAAATAAATAATAAAATTACCAGACAAAGAAATTTCTCCTAAAATAAATAAAATTGATTAGTTAGAACTATATGACGAAAAGTTGGTCAATTTAAAATAAAAATTACAGTATATATACCCTGAGTACAGAAAATATAACAAGTAGGCATTTAAATAACCCGAAGAATTTATACCCTGAGTACAGAAAATATAACAAGTAGGCATTTAAATAACCCGAAGAATTTATACCCTGAGTATAGAAAATAAAACAAGTAGGCATTTAAATAATGACCCAAAGAAATACGAATCAGAAAAGCGAAATTTCATAAGAAAATTTAAATGATAATAAATAAGGAGCAATGCTCGAATTAGATGCAGTTATTGGATAAGTCAATTAATATAATCATAATTCAACGGTAGAAAGGGGGAAATAAGTTAAAATAAAATAGAAAATTATTATTATTATTATTGAGTAATAGGAAACATGGAATCAGTAGACGAGAAAAATATGTAAAAGGTCTAAAAGACAGAAACCGGTTAAGTACCGAGAAATAATTATAATTAGCAAAAAGATAGAACATATAAGGGTCGGATTGATAGGAAAGAATTTGTATGGATGGTGTAGCGATAAGATTGAAATATAAAAAAGTGGAAGTAAAATGATTAACGATACAAAGATATCGGTCATTTAAAATGAAATATAGTATATGGGCGATCCCAAAGAGGTCGGTCCCGAACTATTGAAGTATATATGTGAATAGAATATTGAAAAGAATATTGAAAGTATATAGAATGAATAATGAAAATATAATATGATGCAAGTAATAGTGAAATATGTATAGGGGGTATGTGAAAAGTCAGAAGTAGGGAGACCGTATATGTTATGTAGAAAAGATAAATTATTAGAAGTTGATAAATAAAAGAAGTATTACATAGTCCTATTCCATGGTAGTATAAAGATATGATAATTTAGCATAATGAAATAAGATTGAAAGGAAAGATACCCCATAAAAATATGACAAATAAAAATACCAATAACTGTCATTTATTGAAATGAAATCTGAGGGAACGTTAAATAAGTCGAAATAACCAGGGGATGGCATAAATTTAGATCATATAGAACAATCAATTGATTTGCCAAAAGAGAGAAATATATAAAACCAATTGGTGAGCCATAAAAAGCGGTGTTGAATAAAATAAAATGTTTTAATTATTAAAGTGTCATACAAGTCGATTATGAATTAAATTTAAGAGTTTTAATATTAGAATGTCATGAAAGGCAATTTTAAATAAAATAAAGGGTTGTAATGAGTGAAATGTCATAAAAGTCGATTTAGAATAAAATAAAATTTTGGAATGTCAAAAAAGGCGATTTTGAACAAAATATTTTAGTCAATGAATAAAGATGATCTGACTAGCAAACAGTATCCAGACTCACTTTTAGAAAGGGGGAATTGCTATAGATAGCAAATGATAGGAAATATTACGAAATTTTAATAGGAAAACGGGAAATTTATGCATACTAGTATATATAAAATAAGTGTATACACCCTAATGTAGCAATGAAAGAGTTTTGGCAGGAGATGTCAACGCCCGACATGAATGTCAGTGACCCATGTAGCAACCCTCGATGTTAAGTTACATTCGAGTAATAAAAAAATTATATATTCTAGAAATATCCACAAAGAAACCAAGAACAATGCTTCAGTTTTGTAGGGAGAATGAGATTGTAGATAATATAATTGTGTAGTTCTGTTGATTTTATTGTATAAAAAAAATTAGATATGACCAAGCTAGCTAAAGACTCACCATAGTGAAAGAGCGGAGGTCATTTATAAAAAACAAAGGTTTGTAGAATATTAAGGTGATGTGCGCGTCAGAAAAAAACGTAAAAAGACGTTAAAGGTTTGACGGAAAACTTAAACACAGGTGTGTGACGAACAATAGCGTTTTTTCACCTGTAGGAGAGTTAATAAAAGCAACGGTCCGAGAGAGTCCGAGATAGTCTTGTCTTTTCCATCCAGTGAAATCATCTGTATCACTTTACCAGACCAGGTGATCATCGTCATAACTAAGATTCCAGAGTGCATCGAAGTGAGGGTATAAAACACCTCCAGAGTGCTACGACTATGGAATAAATATATCAATATGTTAACGAAGTAAATCCGTTAATAATCAATGGCATGGACAAATGAGAAAGATAATAATAATTAATCAAGGTCCGTATTAATGGAAGAACAATAAATAATCCAATGGAAAATATGTCAGTAAGTGTTACCTTTTCTTAAATTGACCAGTGCGGGTGGAATTTCACCATTTTTACAACAACAATCAAATATTTTTGTGCGAATAAATTTCAAAGAAAAAAATTTTGTTTGAAATAAACGGAAAGAGACCGTTCTGTAGAATTATCGATGTATATTGATTATGTAGTATCCATGTTTAATTAATTGTGTAATTAGTTATAATGCTACCAGAATGTTTTTTTTTAATAGGATTTTTCAAGTTATATTTATCTAAAGAATGTTTTAAAATATCTCTTTGTATTTAACAAGTGTCATATCGGCACAGTTAAATGTTTTAATAGGATTTTTCAATTTATGTTTATGTATTGAATGCTTTAAACGTTTCTGTTTGTGTTTAATGTGTGTCAAATAGACACCGTAAAATTTGTGTAATAAATTAAATGGAATGTATAACAGATTGTAATTAAGGGAAGTATTGTTTTTGGTTGATATTTAATCAGCAAAAATGTTATATAGCCATCTGTGCAAAGCGATAGTAATTTTGATCAAGTGAAAATCAATAAATGAATTTAAATAACACATATTAGTGAATTTTAATTAGTAGAAGCTAGCTGTAATTATAAGGAACCCAACCTGATGATTAGGACGTATGTTCTCAGCTCTATAATAAATTTTTGCAGGTATATGCTACCCATAAAGTAAAGTAGAATACCACAGCAAAATATATATATATATATATATATATATATATATATATATATATATATATATATATATATATATATATATATATATATATATATATATATATAATGTAATAATGACTCGAAGCGCCATCTCTGCCTTTGTGACGGTTCTAGGCTTCCACAACAGCTTCCACGTACACACAGTACAGCAAGGAGGAAGCTGTGGGAAGAAAACTGGCGAGCAAAAACAACTACTCCCCTGGCTAATACCATAATCATATCACTCGCTAGCCATCATCACTTCAGTCCTACTGGGACTTGCGGCAATTACCGGAAAGATAACTGCCAAATTGTAAAGATGGCAGGTATTTTATCTTGTTAATCGCTTGGATGATTTCGTTTTAGCCAACCCAAAATCGAATTGGTTAAGAAAGTTTGTTAAACCACAAATTTGTATATTGCAAGCTTATTATGTTATTTTTATAAAATGTAGTATCCATGTAGCCTTCGTAAAGGCTTTATTATGTATCAAAATTAAATATTCTAGCTTAATAGGTAATTGAGTAATTAGGATTTCAAATATTTTTATAAAAGTTCGCTACCATAATGAAGTTTCTGCATTTAGACTTTTTCGTCAGCACTTACTTACTATGTAACTGAAATTTTCATGAAAATTCACTCTGTATGCAGACTTGTTAAACTCATAAAATACTGTAACTTTCAATGTGAGACTGGCAAAAAGGTCTACTTCAAGTTAACCAATTTTCTGAAAATATTTTAGAGAAATGAAGTATATATATATATATATATATATATATATATATATATATATATATATATATATATATATATATATATATATATATATATATATATATATATATATATATATATATTGCCAAAAAGAGTTACTTCAAATAATGTTATCCAAACATTTTCATTAAATGAAGAAAAGTAACAGTTAAAAATTTAAAGACGTTGTAAACACATTTCAGACAATATTTGTACTTTAAAAACCGCATCTTTCCAGAATTTTAGTTAAAAAACGCCAATTGTAACATTTAATTGTGACAAAATTAATATTTGCTTCTTGCTTTGTGATTGGTTAAGATCTACATACTGGCAGACTATTTTAGGGAATCGTTTTATCTATGTCAAATAATAGGAAAAATGGTTACCGCCATTTTAGGAACAAAATGAGTACACCACTGCATTTGGCATCCCTCAAAATAGATATATACCAAATTTCGTCAAAAAATGAGAATTATTAACCATTTGAGAGTTTTATTTGTAATTTATAAAGCGATTTTCTTAACAACGTCTCAAAAGATGCAAAATGAAGAATTAATTCTATAGCTTCTGTGAAAATTGTTTACTATGCCATTCGATCATGGCCTACTAAAACTATTTTCATATGTCACAGCATTTAAAAACTTTTTCCTTCATCTTTTGAGATGGTGTTGTTCACTTTCATAGTTCATCATAATAATTATTTATATAATGAAATTTGGTAGGTAACATTTTTGAACAATGGCGAATCCAGTGGCGTACTTATTTTTTCTTAAAACTAACCATAAACGTTTTTTATAATTTTTGACATATAAAAATAATTTTAGTAGCCCATGATCAAATGGCATAGGCAACAATTTCACAGGATCTATAGACTTCCTCATTTTCTATCTTTTGACACCTTGTTGAAAAAATCGCGTTATAAATACAAAACTTACAGGGATGTTTCCATATAAAATGGGCCACACTATATATATATATATATATATATATATATATATATATATATATATATATATATATATATATATATATATACACATATATATATATATATATATATATATATATATATATATATATATATATATATATATATATATATATATATATATATATATACAGGTGTTCCCCCATTAATAAACATACATATGTGTTGTTTGTATTTTATAAACACAATGTTTAATTGTTTTTCTAAAAAACTGATTAAGAGCGAGAGAGTTTCCTACAACTTCTGTATCTATGTACCATTTCATCCTAGCTCGAAAAGTAAAAAGTTAAGAATATCTTATAACTAACTACCTTTACGATATATCTAATGTATACTAAGTACATCAACATCACTGCAACAAAATTGTGTTATGAAGACAAAACTGAGAAGCTCAGTTTTTTTCTACATAGAAGCAGTAGTTAGTTTCAGAAAAGCTTTTGCAGTGTGTCAACGAAAACATAACATTACAGCCTTCAAACTGAAATAACTTAAGATGAAATAAAGGCACACAAACCATTTGATGTAAACTATAGAAGCACAATTCTACACAAGAAGCTGCATTTCCATCTTTGTTTATCGTGTACTTACAGTTTTTACACTTACATCTGCAATGTTTTGCAAGGCGGGGGCAGCTATGAACACAACATATGGTGAGAACTCAGCAGTTCGTAGCACTTTCAGTGCTTGTGGTTCAACATCAAGAATGGCCATTTTTCCTTCTTGGTGTATCTTCCTAATTGTATCTAGTTTTGTTCCATACATGGCTTCCTCATGGGTACCTAAAATACATGATTCGATAATACTAGTTTATTAGGTACCTACACTTGGTGAATACAAATCACCACCACACATTTTAAAAAACATTACGATCATTTCACTAACCAAGTTAGCGTCATCAGAGGATGAAAAATTCTAAACGTTTCACGATGCTACAACTGGGTTTATATTCTGTGCAGGTACTTGGCCTAAGCGATTGCGAGCGATTCAAACAAAATAAAACTCACTGTTTATTTACCGGAATTTCCCTCTACCCGAATTGTGTTATCTTCAATTCCCGTACACTCTTTGTTTTTCATAAAGTGGTAAATTAATAAACTGCACATCTGAATTCATACAATTTTAATTATTACTATAATTAGTTAGTGATATATATATATATATATATATATATATATATATATATATATATATATATATATATATATATATATATATATATATATATATATATATGTACTTTCGAAAGTGTTTAATTGTCCTGGTTGTCTAACATTTTTGCTTAGTTTTAGGTTCTCGTTATCTACGTGATGATTATTATCATTATCCCAAATATGTCGCGCCACGCATGTAATTTCTTTAGTAATGTATTTTAGTTGTGCTAAGTGGTCTTTAAATCTAATTTCAATCAATCTTTTGGTTTACCTGAACTATTTAAGATCACAATCTTTACAACTTATTTCATAGATTTCCGACTTTTTTGCGGCACTATCCTTATCTTTTGAGTTACGTAGCAAATTTTGTAAAGTATTTTTCGTCGAAAATGTTAGCTGCAAATTCTTTTTCTTAAAAATGCTATCTAGACTCTTCGTGATTCGCGATCCAAAGGGTAGACAAAGAAAGTTTTTTCCGCTTTCTCTTTTCTAAAAGTGATTGGTAAGTACACTTGGAGAACACCCAAATCACCACAACACATAAATGTGTTGTGGTGATTTGGGTGTTCTCCAAGTGTACTTATTAGTGCTCATCACAGGTTCCAGTTTTCACATAGTGAAAAGTGATTGGTTCAGGTAACAATTTCTTTGTTTTTGTTTCATAATTAATTTCTCCACTAAGCAACCATTGTATCCGTTATATTCAGCAAATACCTATTTTTACTTAAAGCAAAATATATTAATCTATTTACGAAAAAATGCAAGCCAGCCATTTTTTGTGCGTACGTACAATGTCAGTCATTCGGAATGTAACTTAGAGTGGTGGTTTCCTGCCTATGGATATGGAATTCTGAAGTGTCATATTTTTAATAACGAGTACAAGTAGAAAAGGGTAGTTTACTATTAATTTCTTCTAATTCGCAACTTAATTTTATAGAGTCAAATTTAGTGTTCAATTTAGCAATAAAATCGCTGTTTAGCAGATGTTTGTGATGAACACTGCGAAAATATCATCAACATAACGAAACCATACTCTAGGAAAATATTCCCTTTCACTTTCTAGATCCGTTTCAAATCTACTCAAGAAAAGGTCCGCAATAAATGGCGATATAGGGGGTTGCCCATTGCAATGCTTTGGGCTGTTAAAAAACTTCATTGTTAAATTGAAAAATATTTTGTTTGATACAAAGATTTGTTGAAGTTATATATTCCTTGCAGAAGTCTTTATTTATGTGATAACAACTGTTCTAAATACGCTGGCCTTGCTTGCGTGGGGACGCTAGGAAACAAAGAGGTTATATGAAATGAAATCAAAAGCTCGCCTTCAACCAGTTTGACATCTTTTTAATACGTTTAGGGAATTGGATACTGAAATACTTTTTTGTTTGACGGGCAAGCCTTTAAACTCATTGGTCACCCACTTGCCTAAATTGGATATCGGGGAATCTACATATAGCCGAGACATTAGGTCTCATTGATTTTCTTTTTGGGAAATAATACATTTTGGGGACTTTGGATTTGCAACTTGTAATCTTCTTCCTAAGTCTTTTATTATAAGGTTGTGACAACTCTTTAAACTATCTTAAACATCACAAATCATTTTGGTAGGGGGTTTTTATTTAGTTTTTAATACGGCCCTGTCTCTATTGCGTTATTAACTCCTCATCCTTATCTTGAAAATCAAAGTAGTCATCAGAGGTTCCAATTTTCACCTGGTCAATTAGTTTATTCTTGTTTGGTGATGTTTTTTAATTTTCAGTGTTAGATTCTTCACGATTAAAAGTTTTAAAATTAAAAGTAGACGTGCAAGAGATTTTGACCTAATTTTAAGTCTTAGGTTTTTTACGATTATAAGTATCATAACAGGTGTGGTGCTATAAGAAAAAACAGCTGCTTTTTTTATAAAGATTAACGGTAGACGTAAAAGAGATTTTAACTTCATTTTCAGTGTTGCGTTCTTTACAATTACAAGTAGGTAGTATAATAAGTGTGGTGCGGTAAGAATAAGTCAGCCGCTTTTGAGTAGTCTGGATAAAAATCAAAAATCTTGTTTTAATAAAGATTTAAGATAGATGTGCATGAGATTTTGACTTAATTTTCAGTGTTGGGTTATTTACTAATAAAAGTATTATAAGAAGTTAGGTGAAGTAAGAGTAAGTCAGCAACTTTTCAGTAGTCTGGATACAATTCGAAAATCTTGTTTTTATAAATATTAAAGGTCGACGTCCAAGAAAGGTCAGGTCAGGTCAGGTCAAGTCAGGTCAGGTCAGTTCAGGACAGGTCAGGTGAGGTCACGACAGGTCAGGTGAGGTGAGGTCAGGTTAGGTCAGGTCAGTTCAGGTCAGGTAAGCTCAGGTCAGGTCGTGCAGACCTGTGGGTAGATTCCACATTTCTCTTGTTGCTTATGCATACAGGGGTCACCATTTATTGGCTAGATAGGTTGTCTGGAACTCTGAGAGAGGAGAGACGATAATACGTCATGTGTTTTCCAGAGCTGATATTTACTATAGTTTCAGATTGCCTTTTGGTGTTTTAAATAACATTTATTAGCAATTTGTGTAACTTTCGATGTGTTTGCTAACAAATTTTCGAATACGATCAGTTGCAGATTTATTTTAATGTTTATTTTGTATGAAATAGCAGTTAAATCGAAACTATTGTGTTAAAGATGACATTTTATTTTTTGAGGTGTTGTGTTGTAAACATAATTGCAGAGTGAAGCAACGGTATTACTAATTTGACGTTATTTATTCAAGATTATTGTTATATTCGACAATTAAATCGCTGATCGTCATAAAGGTATATATAAGTACGTGTTTAATCTACAAGAACTCAATAAATATAACTAAACCTAAATATCTGTCTCGATGTCTGATGGAGTTGTTTGTAGTGTAGTAATTTGCAAACATAATTCTAAAAATGCAGTGGAAAGTGAAGATAAATTTTTGTCTTTTCTTTTCCAAAAGCAGTAATAACAAAATATTAGGTAAATTTGCAGATGGGCTCACAGAGGATTTTTAGAAAAATTTTAAAAACCTAGGATGTGGCTTAGAACATTCTGTGCAATTTAGGACATGAATTTATAATCTTATAAATATTATTTTTTAATCCTTTTCAAGGTAAACCAATTAATTGAATCCATTAATTTGAAATCAATTAAAATCCTAAAACCTCAATGCTTTCTGTTACTATGCGAAAAAATCTTAGTTTTAACTTACTATGAAGTGTTTAATCTTGATATAAGTTCAGAAACAACATAACTTTGAAAGGACGAACATAAAAATGCCAGCTGATTTCAATTATCAATGCACTATTATTCCACTAGATTTAAATTGGGAACACATGCCTGACGTTTCCCGCTTAAGCCTCTGATTGATCAAGAGTTACCATGTAACCTCTTTAATCTATAAACCTTGTACAGGGGCGCTCTTAAGTGTTTATGGAAAGAGTTTTGAAAAATCATGTGTGCTGCTCATCTGCATATTACCGTAATTTTTTCTTAATTGTTTTCTTACGGAACGCGGCTAAATTTTTAGCGTCGTAACAAGAAAGAGACGTTCTTTCTGAAAATGAAAAAAAATACAATTTTTGAATAACGAATATCTCAGGAAATACGAGAGCCTTTCCATACTTTTTACTAGTCCGTATGAACCAAATTCGCACTACCGAATGCAACCTTTAGATACTAAACTGAAACTGATCTAATTAAATTTACCCAAACAGTTGTAAAGTGTGGAATGATGCTTACCATATTCCAAATACTCGTTTGCAGCTATATCTGCCATCATTTCATCATGCGATACAAAAAAGTAATTTCTGCCATTTTCTTCATCCGCTCGAGGCTGCCTCGTAGTATCTGTAAAATAGTTATGTCCGCGTTATATTAAGTCATGGTTATATCTGTCAATCTGACAATAAAAGAAATCGATAAGGTAATTCATAGGCAATTTTTTAATGTCTTTCCTTCAATTTTAATCTGATGATATTATGTAATTCCAATAATTTTTAGCGAATTTTTGTAGAAAAATGTCATCCATGAGGACTTTTAAGACTGTTTATTATTTCGCTAATTTGGTGTAACCGTCACATACTTAATACATATGTAGAGACATTTTCTGTGGCTTTACAGGTGCTTCTTTTCTTCTGTGCAACCGGTTTTGCGTATACGGTATCCTCAGACAAAAGAAAAACTTATCTGTGCAGCCACAGAAAGGAGTTTCTACTCTGTGTTTAAATCAGATTATATAATTTTTAGGTACAAAATGTTAATGCAAAAGTGAATTTTCTTAACAAAAATCGTAGCCAATTTAAAAAGAAACTGTTTCAAATTTTCTTGAAATAAAAATTTGTTGCGAATTTTTGTGGAAAAAATGGTTTGAGAAGTTTTCATGAAACATTTTTTAACGAAATTCGTGAAAATAATGTTATAAGAAATCTTCGTGCTAAAAAATTGTTCAGGAAATTTTCGTGGAAAATATTTTATCGACTTTTTGACGTAAATGTAGTGGATTTTTGCATAACATCAAAATGGGCACATAATTTTTTGGGTTATATATATATATATATATATATATATATATATATATATATATATATATATATATATATTGTATGTAGACTCAAATGTGGTACACCTGGTAGTATTCACTGTTTTGCCAAATTCACTACCGCGCTTTATACAAATATATATTGACGCAGCAAGTGCGTTATGGTAACGAATAAGGCGTAGACTTAATAAAAAAATGAAATTTAAAATTACTGATGGAACAAAGGTGTTATGGCAACAAGTAAGATAAGCTCAATTTGCTATTAACCTATAAGTTTCGTTGGCCAGGAAACTAGTTTTTTCGGGAATATTTTAAGTTTATTTTCGAAAAATTTGTGTACATTTTCAAACAATAGAGTTATTTTAATGAAATATGGTACATTGTTTCTACTATATATGTTATACTGGTAACCAAATTTGATGTCTGCTTTCTTAAAAAAAACTCATATTTGCTATTTAAAATATTTTTATGAAAATTCACTATTATAAGGCACTTGCTGCGTCCAGACTTTCTTGTTTCTTTAACGTCGGCCTATTTCCGCGACTATGGCCAATCACCCACGCCAGGGAGCATTTTCACCTCACTATCCTGGAAATTTTGTCGCACCCCTACCTTTCTGTAAGGATGGTAGGGATCTTTAACGTAACCAACATCGCATGGACACGGGACCGACGGCTTTACGCCATCTCCGAAGGGCGGAACGTGCAGACATTCAACTCGCTCAAATACAATGCCAGAACCTCGATTGATCTAAATGTTACAGCTTGTACTGAAAAAGTGAAAGGAGAACCCTGGGATCGAACCCAGTACCCTTCGGTTTAAAGGCACACGTTCTTACCCCTAAACCACCGAGGCTTTTAAGTTATCAGTAAAACTATAGTAAAAATAAAGAATACACAACATATTAAACTGTGCAGTTAGCGAATTAAACAAACTAGATGCATAGTACATTCTTATTCGCTTGTTTGATAAATACTTTAATTTTTTATATTAAAGTTGTTTTATTTTTTTTGCTATGATACCTTCTTCGTTGACACAACAACAATGAATAATCCTTCCTGTTTTAGTGAATTTTCGTAGAAAAAATTCACTCATGTGGAGATCCTGACTTTAAAAAAAATTTCTTCAAATGAGCGCGAATTAGTACCCCTAGGGGTCAGTATCAATTTATATATATATATATATATATATATATATATATATATATATATATATATATATATATATATATATATATATATATATATATATATATATATATATATATATATATATATATATATATATATATATTTGTGTGTGTGTGTGTGTGTTATCACACAGATAACTAATAAAATAATTGACCGATTTTGATAAAAAAAATTATATCCGAAAATAAAAAAGCTATAATAACCAAATTTGGTAAGTAGGTTAACGTTATGCAAGGCAAACTACATGCCAAAACCTAGATCTCGAGGTTAAAAAAAATTATAAGCATTTAATGAAAAAATGTTTGGTGCCAGCTCATATGAAAATTCACTACCATAACGCACTTGCTGTGTATGAACTTTTTTATTTAATAGACGATAAAATATTTTCTATCACAACGCGTTCGTTGCTTCGGTATTTATTTTCCTTGTATGCAAGGGAGCAATCACAAAATAACAATTTAATCATCATAATACGTATTATGATACCTCAGTCCTCACCTTGCTGCGTCACAAATTTTTCCATGCAAGGGAGTAATGGAGCAGCCATAAAAATAGTCAATAATATTTTGCCAACTGCTATAAAATAGTAATTTAATCGTAATATGTATATCTCATTATGTATATAAAGAGAAGGATGTGGCAACAGCGCGTAAGCTTGGACGCAGAAATTCGCATGCGCGAGAACTTTTCAGGTTGGGGGAGCTAAAGTGTATGATGATATTTGAGAGAAACGGTATAAAAATGTATTATTTTCAAATACCTAATAATTTAAATTTCTGAAGTGATATTTTCTTCCGGTAGTGAAATAGAAACTAAAGTTCTGACAAAATAAAACTCTAATGGTTTAGACATAATTATGTAGTAAATAAGACTTACGTGGAATAGGGTAAGCATACTGATCAGGATGTTTAGCTATTAGAGTATTCTTTATGTGTCTTCTTCCAACACCATGTGCTCCTAACAATACCAGCGTTTTCCTTTGAAAAGCTGGGTCAGTCACTGTAATTAGAGAAAACGTAATTTTCTACCACATTAAACCTAAACGAAAAACTTACTTGGTAATTTAACAACTTCCTCATAGGTAACTAAATCTAATTGGTCGAAAACAGAATTGTGCTTTGCCAAATATTTGTCCTTGTATTGTTTCTTCTTGCGACCAAATATTGAGCAATTGACTGAAACGTGAAAGACATAATTAGTAAATGAATGAATGATTATGCAACGTAAGGCTACGTTATGTTATGATTTATTTCTTCACATGCATTCGCATTATCGTCATACAGCCGTGTAATTTTTCCTCTGCAGGTTTCTATTTCCCAGCAGGTCACAAAACTTAAGGTAACAGTTTATCATCTACCAGGAAAACATAATATAGAAGTTAAATTAATACAGTGAATTTCAAAAGTATCGTTACATACTGAGGGATGCAAAGTTGTCATGCTGATATATGTAGTCCAGATCAAAAAATGTACTTATTTATTACAACCTTGAGGAAATATATGATTTAACAGTTTTTTTAAAATCTTGTCTTGTATACTTATATTGCGTTAACTGTCCAACAAGAAAACATCGTTTCCCTTAAAAAATCTTTGGTACCTTATTCATTCTCACATTACAGAAGACTTTGATTCAAAATTAATTAGTAATGAAGCAATTCTTGGGAATTTAAACGATTTATTAGAACAGTTTGTAGGGAAATCGAGAGATATAAATGATAGATTAAAGTATCCAATGAGGAATTTGCACATTTTTTATTCTCCTCTTATTCAATTCCCCACATTGTATAAAATCAATTGCCATATAATTTAAATTTTTAACGAATAGTTTTCCTGTAATAAAATATAGAAAATCAAAATAATTGTCTCCGCGCCAAAACGCAGCCGTAAACAAAGACAGCCTACTCTGACGTCACGATCCGGTATCGGCCAAACGAGTCTCGCTTACTCACACAGAGATTCCCATCTCACCATTAGTGTTTATGCGACTTACGTGTGCCGGATAGTTATTGTTATTTATTTATAGACTCATTTGAGTTGACCTCCTCCACGGAAATCTTTAGTAAAGGCGAAAGATTTATTCGTATTGAAGGGAGACCAACTTATATTATTGTTAATATCTATATACTCGTACTAATTATTTTAAAAACTGTACAGTCTTATAGTATGACTACAGAAGTTGGATTTCTCCAAGGACAATCTGATAATTTACGAAAAATTAATGTACCTACTAGCAATGTTTGCGTTTTTAGAAAACAACTTGAATTTCATAGGTGCTGAGCTAAAAGGAGTGAAAGCTGGGAGGTATGTGTCTGATATGAACCTTATTTTATCCTGTAAATATCTTTGTTGGATTTTATGTAGTAATTTCTTATAACATATAATGTAAATAAAAGCATAACCTCAAAATGTTCTCCATTCAAATAATCTACAAGGAAAATTTACACCATTTCTTCCTGATTTTCTCATCCTTAGGTACATTAAAGAATACTTTGTTGGGGGTAGTTATTGTTGTGGAAGTACACTTGGGCACTATACAGCACTTATAATATTTATGTCTAGGCATTGTTATGTATTTTGGATTCTCGTATTGTGATTCTGAATCTGCTGAAGCCATCACGGAGTCACGCACTAAACTAGATTACACACAACTTACAACCTTTGAACCTATATTATACAATAAACACCAAAACTACTTAAAATTATGATAAAACTGCTCAGAACTCGATGCAAACACAAACGAAAACAAGCAGATGTACCGGATTGTGACGTCACAAACCTCTTCACCAATCAGATCGCGTTTTCACCCACCCTGTCTTTTTGAATTATATTCAATATTTCAATAATTAATTACTAATTAGTGGTTCACTTTAAGGGGGGTTTACTTGTAGACATATATTTTTAGAGTATTTTGCCATAGTTTAAATACGTTTTTCATCAAAAGTCAATTATATGCAACTTCCTCATTCGTTAATTGGGGTTCTCTAATTGAGTAAAATAGATGTACACTAAATACAGAACTAAAAGCTACCCATCTGACGTCGCAACAATTTCATGTTTTGTGGCTATAGGTGCCGTAAAGTTGAAACCTGTTGCAGAGACAACTCTCAACTGTCAATTGTCCCACAGCATGCGAAAATCACGTTCTTAAAACCTGGACTACGCGAATCTGAGAACATGCCCGATTTTTAGGATTCTGAAAGATCTTTGTTGGATCGTACACAGTAAAATTTAAATTTGGCGAACAAGAAACAAATAAACATTAAAATTTGCCTTCATAAAACATTTCAAGATGATCTGCGAGAGTGAAATTAAGTTGAAATTATAAACTAATGAAAAAAATGTGTAAATTTATTTCAACATACCCTACACGGGGCTATACTCCACCAATTACAGCTATCAATATGTTAAATATTATCTTTTTCTATTAAAATATAGGTAATTAATGTATTAATAATTTGTAAACAATTCAGCTTGGAGCCTCGGTGGTCCAGAGGTAAGAACGTGTCCATTCCAGGGTTTCCCTTTCACTTTTTAGTACAAACTTTAATAAATCAACATCAACCGAGGTTCTAGCATTGTATTTGAGCAAATTTAATGTCTGCACGTTCCGTCCTCCGGAGGGGACGTAAAGCTGTCGGTCCGTTTCCATGCGATGTTGGGCACGTTAATGATCCCAACCCTCTTTACGGAAAGGCAGAGGTTCGGCAAAATTTCCGGGATATTGAGGTGAAACTGCTCCCTGGCGTTGGTGATTGGCCACAGTCGCGGTAATACCCCGACGTTAAAGTAAAAAAAAAAAATTCAGATTAAACTAGCCTTCGATTATACAGACGCGATTTTAATGACATTTCGTCAAATATTTTTTTACAAACCAAGAAAAACATTCGACAAACCTTTGAGTGTGTTTCCTGAGTAACCGAACTTTTCATGTACGCGTGAATGGTGCATACTCTGCCCCCCGAACTGTGGTGAATGGTGCTCCCCAAGGCTTAGTCCTTGGCCCCTTGCTGTTATTAGTACACACCAGCGATCTACGACTTATCAGATCTGAATGCGCCTCTTTCGCCATGATATCAAGTTGTACAACGACTCGTTTATCATGGTGAGATCCTGGAAGATCTGCTTAGGCTGGAGGATCGTTGTAAGTCACTGTTGCTTCCCCTCAACGGCTTCAAGTGTTGAGTGTTGCACATTGGCAGAAACAACCCCGGAATTCCATACTACATTAAAGAAACCCAGCTTGCAAGGGCAAAAAAAACCCAGATCGAGCTGTGAGTCATCGTGACTGAGGACCTGACCTGCTCTACGCATGTGTCCTGTATCTGTTCCGACGGAAATCGTATCCTGTACATGACCCGTAAGTCTTTTTACCGTAATAATCGCCAGAGTGCTAAACTTGTATACACTACCTACATTAGACCTCTAATTAAGTATTGTGGGCTAGCCTGGTACCCAGACCTATCAAGAGACCGTAAGCGACAGTTGGAACAGCCTGCCTTTTCCACTGGTGAGCGCATTATCTGTGAATACCTTTAAAAACAATATGACTCAATTTAACATTAGTTCTCTAAGTTTTGTTTCATTTTGTAAGTTTTGTATATTTTCTGACTTGTGTTGTGTCTGATTATGCACACCTAGTCATCGCAAACACGAACCCGATATGACTAAACCTCTGTCCGTATCTGTATGCAATAATAATAATAATAATAATAATAATAATAATAATAATAATAATAATAATAATAATAATAATAATAATAATAATAATAATAATAATAATAATAATAATAATAATAATAATAATAATAATAATAATAATAATAAAATTAAATAAAAAGGACAGAAACATCTCTCCAAACCTTCGACAGAAAAATAAGAACGACGCTTACAAGACACCGGCTCCATCATCCCCACAGTTCCATGCACAGGTTGTACTTACCTCGAATTAATGCGGACAGAGAACTTCTCAGTCTATAAACGCTAGGTCGTCAGCAGAAAGCAAGATTCCGACAGTACTTTGTGTCCATTGACTCAGAACTTCATAGAGCTGTTTGTTCTCAGGACAAAGATGCTAGCCCATTGGGTCTAGCTCAGGAGAATAAAGAGTTTTCATATGGTAACGCTGAAGACCGTATCGATGCGTGGAGAAGCAAGGAACTACATGGGAGATTTATCGTTGCACTTACTTCAGACTCAGACAATATTGATGAAAAGGGTTCCACGGAGTGGCTCCAAACCGGGGTCTCAACGGTGAGACAGAGGGCTTTATTTTCCCAATTCAAGATTAAGTAATCAAGACAAGAGCTTATCGCAAATACATCCTGGGTCAACAGATCAATAGTAGGTGCCGTTTATGGAATACTATCAATGAGTCAATCTAGCATATATGCAGTGGATGTCCGTCACTAGTTGGGACTCTATATCTCTAAAGACATAATAATGTTGCCAAGGTGATTCACCAAGCTATCGCGAAGAGGTACCGACTCACAGAAGTCGAACAACCGTATTATAAATGAAAGCCTGAGCAGGTAAGTAGCAATGAACGAGCACGGATTCTATGGAACAGTGAGATCATTAGTGATAGGTCGGTGGAGGCCAACAGACCTGTTATTGTCGTATCGTGGTGTTTAAAAAAAATATTTGATAAGCTAGCGAAGAAATCGATAATAATTGATGCTGCGGTCTTCATGGATGACAACATTGTACCAACAGTTACTGAAAAGAAGAGGAAATACCAACTGTTGGCCGTTGAGTTGAAAGACATGTACAGGTTGCGAGAAGTTGAGATAGCTTCAATAGTGGTGTCCGCAAATGGACTGGTTCCAAAAGGATGGTAAGATCCTCTGAAGAGGTTGCAACTTGACGATAAAACATATGCATACGATGCAGAAGGCTGCTTTGCTAGGCACTGCTAACATTGTCCGCAAATTTTTGAACATCCACTAAAAATCATCGCCCAATTGTTTCAAGGAACTCGATGTCATAAATAAGCATCACCGAATACGTTTGGTCATGGACGGCGGCAGTAGGATATCTCTGATAGTGTGCGACTTCTACCCCTTGCGCAAGTTCTAAAGCTGGTCAGCTCTTTAATAGTTGGCTGGTGTGGTATACTTGCAATATGGTAGGTGGTAGTGGAATTTTCCTTTACGTGATAGTAAAGGATTTTTTTCACGCTCGAGGAGGTACCACCTCTTGCATCAAGGGGCCGGTGAAGTCCCAACGGACGTTTCCGGTTCTGGTGTATGAGTCGGTTTCCCTTACAAGCAAAAATGATGATGGCTCCTCCTTGTACAAAAGATTCCGGAGGCAAAATACCCCCCCTCCCATTCGGATCTCCGGGAGAGGGGTGTACAGGGGGCGCCAGCATCGAGATTTACAATATCCTTCTCGAATATATGTGGCCTAAATTCTAACCTTAACTCCGTCCACCATTTCCTCCAGGCTAATAGGCCCCAACTCCTCTTCCTGACCGAAACTCAAATCAGTGCCAAAACAGCCACTAATCACCTTAATTTCCCGGGGTATGAGCTCCTTACTTCTTTTAGATTGCATGGAGGCGTGTGCGCGTACTTCCGTAGCAATCTACCCTGCACCAGACTCCCAATTTAGAAGAAGAAAAGACATACTATGGATAAAACTCTCTCTCAGGGCTGCAACTAAATTTATCTGTTGCCTTTTCAGGTCACCTTCTGACAACAACTTGAAACTACCTTTCTGAAAAAACCGACCATCTGATTTCTGAATATCCTTCCTCCGGCGTCACTATTCTTGGTGACTTCAATGTCCATAATAAGGAATGACTAGGATCTTCAAAATCCGATCCACAAGGAAGAGCAGCGGAGACCTTTGCAGTCAGCAATTCTTTATCCAATATGGTTCAGCAACCTACTTACTTTCCTCGCATCCCAACACACAGTTCAAATCCCTTGGATCTCCTTCTTACTACAAATCCTGACTGCTATAAGATATCAGTCACCGCCCCCCTGAGTCGCTCATACTACGGCATGGTAACTGCTTCCTGCGCAATGCAACCCGAGGTCCTACAGTCATCACACCCACGTATCGTTTGGCACTACAACTCCGCGAACTGGGACGAAATGCGAGGTTACTTTTCCTCATTTCCATGGGCGTCTGTCTGCTTCTCTCATCCTGGCCCCTCTGATATCTCACAAAACGTCACCGAAATTATCCAAGCTGGCATGGAATTATTTATTCCACGTACACAGAAAACCTCTGCAGCCACTCAAAAGCCCTGGTTCTCTAAATCCTGTGACAAGGCCAGACTTGAAAAGGTCAAAGCTCACAAAAAGCTTCTACACAATCCCAGTCAAGAAAACCGTCAAGCATTTAACGACGCAAGAAACCGCTATGTCCGCATTCTTTCTGAGGCAAAAAACTCGTTTAATAACCACATCAAAAACAAAGTCCTCTCAAGCTCCAGCGGCAGAAAACCCTTCTGGACTCTTGCTAAATCTATTGGGAATAATTTCTGCAAGAGCACGTTCCCACCTCTTGTCTCAGGGGATGAAATTGTTTCTACCGCCCTGGGCAAGGCTGAACTTTTTGCCTCGTTGTTCGCCGGCAATTCTACTCTCAACCCACCTCCAAATGTTCAACCACCAACAGTCCCCAATGTCGCGCATAAAATGACGGATATCATTTTCAAAACTAGAAAGGTACGAAAGATGCTCTCTTCTCTTAATATCTTTGTTTCAGACATCTTACAATAGAGGCATATTCCCTAGCAACTGGAAAACTGCTCGAGTACAACCCGTCCCCAAGAAATGATCCAAAGCGCTTCCTAGCAACTACAGGCCTATTTCTCTCCTTTCAGTCGTCTCTAAAGTGATGGAAAAGTATATAAACACCGAATTACTAAAATTTCTTGAAAAACACAGTCTAATCCACGACATGCAATATGGATTTCGTCAGCGCAGATCAACTGCCGACCTCCTTTCCTTTGTCACCCATTCTTGGAACAAGTCTATGGAACTACACGATGAATTCCAGATTGTCGCTCTAGACATATCCAAAGCATTCGACCAGGTCTGGCACGCAGCGCTGCTTAATAAACTACCGGCCTGTGGCCTACTACCAAAACTCTGTACGTGGAGAAAATTTCCTCTCCAACCGGAGCATTTCTGTTGTCGTGGATGGCTATTCCTCTAAACTGTATCCAATTAATGCAGGAGTTCCTCAAGGTTCAGCTTTAGCCCCTACTTTTTTCTTCTCCACATCAATGACTTCCTCTCTAGCACATCCAACCCAGTTCACAGTTACGCGGACGACAGCACCCTCCACTCCAATATACAATATTCTAAGCCTATCTCTTTAGCCCAACTAGATGAGGATCGCAGACTCATGGAGGGTTCTATCTCCGTGGATCTCCAAAAAATATTAGACTGGGGAAGTAGAAATCTTGTACAATTCAACCCCACCAAATCACAGTCTTGCTTTCTTTCTCATAAGAGATACACCAGCCCTAGACCCATCACAATAAACAACCAAGTTATTTAAAGTAATGAGTCCTTTTCACTTGTTGGCATCTCTGTGGATCGAAATCTCATTTGGCATCAACATGTCACATCAACTGCAGAAGCAGTTGCTAAGAAATTAGGTTTCCTCATCCAGGCTTGCAAATACTTTTCACCAGCTAATCTCTATACTTTATATACTTCACAAATAAGACCAAACCTCGAATACTGCTCCCACATCTGGAGTGCTGCTGCTGCTTCTACAATCGCTATCCTGGACTCCATTTAGAAAAGAGCTATACGTCTCATCGGTGACCCTACCCTCACCCAAAGGCTGCCATCCCTTGCCCACCGACGTGCCGTTGGTGACTTCTCTCTCTCTCTCTCTCTTTTATAGATATCTACACGGGCATTGCTCAGAAGAGCTTTCTTCCATAGTTCCTCCACCTGCTGCCCCCAACAGATCTACCAGCGGAACAGAGCGAATGCACCCTTTTACTGTCCAGGTCACCAGACATAGAACATCTTGTTATGCCCGCTCTTTTGTCCCGAGGACTTCCAAGTGGTGGAACTCCTTGCCGGCACATGTTTTTCCTTCTCCCCCGAACCTCCAAACCTTCAAGTCCAAAATTAACAAGTTGCCTCTTTCCTCCTTGTCGACACCCACGGTACGATAGTATTTAGGCTGTAAGCCCTCGTGGTGTGTTGTTGAAATAACAAAATAACAAAGATTGAAGTATTTAGTTAAGTATAGGTAGCAAAAGTCGACTCTGTGTGTGTCACCTAATTTAGCAATATGACAACAGAACTTACAGGGAATAGATCACTAAACCCTGACTGTTAGAGTGATAGAGTGTGCGAATGGCATTCTAGAATTACATATATCTCTTACATAAACAAAACTATCTAACAGGTATCGGTATTGCCAGAAATAATATCTTCGATAGTGTAAAATTCTGATTCCGATAAGTTTGAATAATCTATGTTATCTGAAACATAGTTAAATCTATGAGAGCTGCCTCTCATAAATATAACCGGACTGGCATATTTTGCTTTGTTTTTATATATGATTCATATCTATTGCAATCTTTACCAAATGCATCGATAATATTGTTTTTTTTTCCAGACATTTAAAGTTTCCAATAGTATTTTGATTTTGATATTACAAAGGCTGCAGCAAGGAAGCTTGAGGGTTTCCTTACGGTAAAGGTTTATTTTTACTACAGCAACATCTCACGCTGTATATGGGATATGTTGGAATATTGTTTTTACGCCTAGGGTGCCGCCACAAAGGCTACCTGGTTCCCCTTGGATTGTATTCAGAAGCCAGCTTTCGCCTGACCACAAAAAAATGTTAAAAATATCTGCCGCAGCGTTACTGTTGTTATTACTCCAAAGACTTTGCTTCATTAGTCCCTTTAACCGCAACCTTTAACCTTCAGCTATTATGGGCGTAAATTCATTCATGATGTCTTCAGGACATAGGGGCTTCGGCTTTCATGACCTATTTCATAAAAAGTTAGGTGAATTTGGAGCTAAATATGGTGCGTAAAATATTAGAACGTCTTCTGCCTTTCTGTGTACAATAGTAGTAGAAGCAGCCATGGTGGGGAGGCTAGCGCCAGGCAAGTAGGCCACATCGGGCCTTTTTTGCCAACCGCGGCATCCAGCAACCATGCCCTACTACTCTTCGGTTTTATCACCAAACCTCCTCGACCTTGAAATAAAGGTCATGACGGTCTTCCATTAAGCGTAACTTACTTGGCTCCTCTGTATAGTCCCGGAACCAAATGTATACACATTCCTCGGGGCTCATCCTCACATCTTGTAGAGTAGCTACAGACAGGATAGCGTACACCTCCGTTTCGAACGCCATGGTATATGCGCCCAGAGCAAAATTCTCGCTCACCTCCAGGCCATTGATGAATATTCCCGTCCCGGAGGAGTGCACATGTTTTACATGTTTACTAGATTCATGTGAGACAGTTATGTACCAAAATATTCTTAGGATTTTAAAGTCGATCCCCGTAAAAGGTGTTTGTGTGTGTTTTTATTTCTTTAACGTCGGCCTATTTCCGCGACTATGGCCAATCACCGACGCCAGGGAGCAGTTTTACCTCACTATCCTGGAAATTTTGCCGAACCTCCGCCTTTCTGTAAGGATGGTAGGGATCTTTAACGCGCCCAACATCGCACGGACACGGGACCGACACCTTTACGCCCCCTTCGAAGGGCGGATTTGCAGACATTCAATTTGCTCAAATACAATGCCACAACCTCGGTTGATGTTAATTATACAGTATGTACTGAAAAAGTGGACGGAGTACCCTGGGATCGAACCCAGTACCCTTCGGTTAAGAGGCACACGTTCTTACCACTGAACCACCGAGGCTCTGTAAAAAAGGTGTAACATAAACATTAGTGGTTTATTTGATACGTACTTTTTGTAGCATTTCTAGTGTTGAAACATCGTTTAATGCAGCAATTAACTTCAGAAATAATTATAAACTGGATCAAAGGATTATATTTAAAGAGATGCACTGATTCAACTTTCGCATAGCATGCACAAATTAGTGAATAGTAAAATTGTAATTGTATTTTGCTAGATGCAACAAGGTTTTCAACATATGGCGGTCCTCGAAATTAAGTCGGGTGTAAAGTTTAATGTGTGCTTTAGTTAATTCGTTCTCGTGCATGGTTTCCTACAAACTTGTGTTGGCTTTATGACTAACCGAAATACTATGTATTCATGTAGTCTCCAAACATAACAACATATATAGTAAAACTAACAACGTAAGGATACATTTCCAGGTAGTGGCAACATTAAAAAGGTGTACATATGCAATAATTATACAGGGCGCTTATCGTGATTTTGTTGAAAATCGCTCAAAGAGGTCAATTTTGCTTTAAAGGGGAATAATTTTCAACCACGCAACACCAACCCTTAACCTTTCATCTTAGGGGGGGCGACTAGTATATCATTTTAGAGCCGGTGTAAACATCTTTTCAAAGGTGCCTTATTTTTTAATCTGAAGCAGTGGGTTCTGAAAAAATAACTTCTAAAAGTGAGTAATTTATTTATCAAAAACTTATATGTCAATTTAGTAAATGCTGAAAATTAGGACCACCAGCCTCCATACAATAGTACAACTTTCGTTCAAAACGTCGGCGCACACCCTGTAACATTTCTGGTGTGATTTGGCGGCATTCGTTTACGATACGCTGGCGTAAATCTTTTAAGGAGTCCGGCTGAGACAATAATTTTACTTTTTATGTGATCCCATATAAAGAAATCTAGGGATGATAAATCTGACGATCGTGCCGATCATTATATGGAACCTCTTCTCCCAACCCAACGATTCGGAAATCTATGGTCGAGATATTGTCGAACAGGCAAAGCGAAGTGCGGAGGCGCTTCATCCGGCTGAAATACCAACTAGTGTTCGAGACAATGCTCATCATTCTCGCTAATGTTCTTCAATATTAGATCAATTGTGTTATCCAACAACTCCAAGTACATATATCTTGTCAGATTACAAGGTAAGGAAAAAAGGACAACAATAGAATCACCAAAAATTCCAGCCCAAACATTGAGTTTTTCCGGGTGTTCTGTATGAATATCGTGATATAATCTGGGATTAGAATCGGCCTAATAGCGACAAATATGACGATTTACCATACCGTTTAGGTTAAACGAACACTCATCCAAAAAGCAAGTATTAAAAAGGAAAATTCGGATCATTCACCAATCGTTGACTTATCACTTCACAAAAATCCAGACGGTGGTCAACGTAATTTTAATTTAGTTCGTGCCAAGATGGATTTTGTATGGGTGGAATTTATGACGCTTCAAAATGTTTTGAATGGTAGTTCGCCCAAATCCAAATTAGTTTCCCAGTTGCCTCGTACTCGTCTTAGGGTTCGAAGCAACATGACCAAGAACCGCCACTTCTATCGCTTCATTTCTTTCAGCGTTTCGCTTGTTATTACATACATATCCTGTCTCTTGAAACTTTGCCAATAACTACAAAACATACTATCGATTAACATGTTTATCTAGATGTTGTTAATCAAATAATTCTGCTGGTCTATTAGCACATTGATTATTTGCATAAAAAAGTGAAATAATTTCCACCCTCTCTGCAATCGAGTAAACCATTTTGTTGAATAACTGAGTAAGTAACAATAACCTGATAGAAAATCAAATAAAAATCACTCGTATACATTTAATCATTATGAATAACGATTTAAAAAATATCAACTCTTACTTTTTCGTAAGTGATAATCAGCTAAAACAATCAACATAACGCGACGATATTTGTAGCAAATTAGAGAACACTCTTTCTTATAGTTAGGAGTCGATTTCTCAAAACCCAAGTGAAATGTCAAAATTATAGTAGTGAGAATTTTAATATTAGTTAAGAAATTTGGTGTTATATTGGAATGAGTTCTCTTATAATGGTGGTGGAATACTAGTGGCAGATGCAGGAGTGTTATTGGTAGAAATGCAGAAGGAAGAAACATTTCGTTGAACAAAATTTTTAAAGTGACATCTTATAAAAATATTTTGCTAGTTTAGTTTAGAACATGAAATTAAATTATGTTAACTGCAGGCACAAGCTTATGCTTATTTGTGGGACATACTGTAAAATTTGAATCAATAAAACATACTACTACTACTACTACCGCTGAAGAGATTTACACCAGCTCTAAAATGATTGATTACTTGACCCCCCTTGTCATTAAAGATTTTGGGGGTGGATCGCACCACCGCTTAAGGGTTGGTTTGCGATGGTGAAAATAAGACTAAAAATCTTCCCATTGGAAGAAAAATTTACCTCCTTAAGCGAGTTTAAACAAAATCACGATAGGTGTCCTAAAATGCGCCTGTTTCGTCTTTAAATGGCCAGCCTGTATATTATAATTTTCAAAAAAAAATACTGCTTAAACAAGTGTTTATTTTCATATTCGCGGGTTCAGTACTATACATGACTTTATTATGTCATCCGAATTGAATGAATAGGTTACCAAGGAAATCATCACAGTCCTAGGCGATGTCGCAACCAGCAGCTCTTTACTCCATTGCGCACTTTGATAAAAGTAGAAAATTGTTTCCCCTTTTTACTCCTATAAGTACACTGGGAGAACCCAAATCACCACAACACAACTTTTAAAGACCTCATTATCGTTTCACTAACAAAGTTAGCGTCATCAGATGATGAAAAATTCTAAACTACTTACAACTAAACGTCACCTTTCATACCATGTCTTAGGTAAAGCCCGATACAGAGAGAGACAAAATCTCAGGCAAATTTGCTGTGTTGTATTTTAATTGTCGAATGACGTTTTTGAATGTTCCTTATAACTTCGCCTGCCGTGTTATGGAATTTCTTCTATATCAAAGAGAGTGGTCTCGAGAGAATTTCGAAGAAAGCTGATTTGCAAGATAGGTAATTACATACGACACATGTTTATATTTCCGCGTAAAAGATTTCAAGAACATTTTATTCGAGGTGGTCCTGTTGGATTGGTAGGGACTGTCAAAAGGTCCGGATAAATGCGGAAAGATAACTTCTCTTTTTTTCTTAAGCATTTCAAGGCTCGTGTAAGACCATCAAAACAGCACAAAACTTTGTTACTTTTAGAAAACCATTCGTCGCACATCCCTTTAAAGAACATTGAGTTTTGCACACACAAGCTCCAGCCAATGGAGCTTACTATTTTCGGTTTTCTAAAGAAGGCTATTGATACAGCCTATGATAATTGGATGCTCTCAGATTATGATTATACATCATCTATGATCTCTCGTCATTAACAAAAACGGTATTGGTGTGGCGATCACGGCAAGGGCTATCAAGGCTGCTCTTGCTGTAACAGGAACTTGGCCTGTCGATACAAATATTTTGGGAGAAAAAGATATTCTACCTAGTCAAGTTACGGATCGTGTTTGTATCAATCCAGTGCCACAGCAAACTTTAAATGTTGCAGAAGCTGCCAAAAATTTAGGAGTCGCTACACCAAATATATCTGGTGATAAACCTGACAACGAGGACACTGCAATCGAAAAGGATAACACATCTGCCACCATTTTGGCTAATGTCACTAACCTCGCAAACAATAAAGAATTTGAACATAGTATGGGACCTGTTGCCTCCACACACGTATTGGTTTTGAGACTTTTGATCTCTTATAGGTCATAGGGTATTTTTCTGCAGGTTTGTTGAAAACAACCGTTAATTTGTAATAAAGTTGGAGCTATCGACTCCACATACAGGATGAGTTTTTTAAGGGTTACAAGGATCCCCTTGTTCAAGATATCCATCTTGAAAACGGTTTAAGTTTTTTTTTTTTTGTGAAATTTTCGTGAAGTAATAAGAAGATGGGGTAACATATTTAAACATATTTTTGACATTTACTACCCTTCCCTTTCTGTGTTTCAAGGGGACATTAATTGACCATGGATGTTGATTTAGCAGAGTTCTTATCCAGTGGGGATTTTCCGCCGCCCAGTAGTGCATATTGTGTCTATTTGCCTTAGCAAAAGAAAGGAAATAAACTAAATTTCTACTAAGGGATAACTTAAAATCCTACCTGTCCACAATTGGATAGAATTAATGAAGAGGGAACCAGGCGCCAAAAGGCAAATAATGGTTATTTTTCATATACCGTTAGTTTATTGTGCCATCTATTACATGTATTAGGAACTTTCTGATGCATTTAATTTCTGCCTTCTGGTGGCCAACATAAGAAGTTTTAAACCATTTATTTTAGTATTTTGATAGTGTATAAAGAACCACCTACTAGTGAGTGTTATCGCATTGTTTTCTGTATAAAAACTGATTTCGTATTGAAACAAAGAGCAAAAGAAGTAAATTAATTGTGGAAATGTCCCAGAAACAATTTAATCTACTTTTGGAGAAGCTGAGTTACATGCTTATGCTTTAATAAAGAAAAAAAATATTGTTGTGGTTCTGTTTACACAAATGACACTTTAAGAAACCATGTTACTTGGTTCGCAGTTTTGTCGCTTGGATCTTTATCACTTAACAAAAATCTTCCTTTGAACAAAAAACAATGTGTTCAGAAGGATGTGGTTTCTTGTAAAATAGTTGATTTCGATTATTTTTAAAAGGTCTTTCAAAAAGGTTTACTCAGTGTTCACTGAATTCTATCACCTATTCAAATTAAATATATAATGTAATTGGGAACCAGATGGTTGGTACCGGTCAGAATAACACAATATTGAAATAAATGGCATTTTGCGGAAAATGTCATAAAAACGTATATCTAAAGATGAAAAGAGAAATTTCATGTGTCTCGAATAACACTGAGCAGTTTTCAACCATCTCGTAGGAAAATCATAGTTCATGCAGTTAAAATACCTTCATACCTCGATTTCTCATATACATAAATTCGCGAGTGGTTCTTTGTCCGTTAACACCATCCAATTATGGAAAGTAGCTTCGTCAGAAAAAATAATATTGTGTTGGAACCTGTTATTTTCTTGCATTTGTCTGATAGACATAGTGGCAAAATGTACCGCGAGTTTAAAAATCCTGTCCGTATAGCTCTTGGTGCAGTGTAATGTGATATGGATGAAACTCGTACAAATGCAATATGTTCACAACTAGTTTTAGTACATTTTCATTATGAAAATTTACTAATAGAGAGGTATCGATGGTAAGAGTTTCAAATGTTTCAAATGAGGGCGAATTAGGGCTCCTAGAACCTAAATCCAAGGTCCGTTTGAATATATATATATATATATATATATATATATATATATATATATAATATGTGAGTATGTATCTGAACATATCTTAATTGTATTAAGGCCGCGAACGAGTTCGTAAATCAGCTATAATGGACATATTCCCCAAAAATAAACAAATTTTTTTTTGAAAACGCTATATTTTCTTAAATATTAGAGTAATTGAAACGATACTTTACATCTGGCTATAAATGGTGTAAATAAACCTATGTTGTGAATTTTAAGTTATTTCGTTCCCAATATTTAGAGTTTTTTCAAATTTTAATAAAATCTGAACGACATGCGTTAAAACGACTTAGTGGTTAAAGTCCAATGTCTGGCAGACAGAGTAGTTAACTGTCATGCGTAGATTGATTCATGCAACAGGTATAAACCATACATGAACGGTAACCAAACAAAATTAATAACATACATAAAATATACTACACGAACCAACAATTGTGAAATCTTGGCCACAAATATCACAAATGACAGACATGAAATAAACAACTTGCAATGTGAATGTTTTTTAACTGGGGGATTCAATCGATTTTTAAAATACACTATATTTGTAGCTTGATGAACGGCCCCAAATACAGTTTTCGATCGAAAGTGTAGCATAATATAGTGAAAATGTAAACAAAATCAAGTCAAGTCTCTATATAAATGATTTTAAAACAATTTGTTCTTTTATATTTAAACTTAGACATAAGACGTCACCTAAGATTGAAACAGTCGTTTAATGTGTTTCAAGTGACAATTATATTAATTCTGTAATTAATTGTTACTTTTACTTTAAATATAATATAAAATTTCCCGGGGCATGAAGCCGGCGTCAAAGATCATGTAAACAAAACGCTGGTTAACCTGTTCTTAGATAGCACAGTGGTAGCGTGCTTGTCTTCTGCGCAGAAGGTTCCGATATCGATTCCCGCTCGATGAATGTATGTTTTTTCTACGTTTTACTTTGATATGTGGAGAAACAATTGCTACAGATTTCATACGTTTTCAACAAGACCTCATTTTTGTTTAAAACGCCTTAATAACTATGTCACCTTTGAGCCTGAAATTATAATTTTCAGCCGACATTTTGTTATTGATGATATTGAAAAAACCGTTTTGATTAGGTTGACTAAACGAAATCATTCAGGCGGTTAATAAGAAAAAATAACTGCCACGTTTATAATTTGGCAGATACTTTACTTTTCTAAATAAGAATTAAGTTTCCTTCAGGAGAGCTTTTGTAACTAATGAAATTTGTAATGCAAGTTTCTTTTAAAGAATCTTACACTATCTATAGTTAGAGCAAAATGTAATTTTCTAGCTTCATACAAAATTGACTTTTGGACTTTTTTCTCAAAAGGAGTTGGCACACAATAATTTTTTTTCATAATAGAGAGATATCGATGGTAACACTTTCGAAAGAATTCTTCAAATGTCCGCGTCCTAGGATTTCTAAAATCGATCTTCCGGGTCCTTCAAACCTCAGGCCGGATCAACTGATAGTTACATCGCCCTGGGATTGAACCCATGTAGCAGCGAATCTCCTTTACCCAACTACACCACCGGACGGGTTCAGCTACTGTTACTACGTCTACGTGGAATTCTTAATAATTCATAGTTCATACATATAACAGTAAAATATTCTATCGATCGACTCTCAGTTCAAAATAGGTAACAGATAAATAACGGACCCTGTTATTTTCAACTGTTTTTATTAAATAACGATAACAGGTTCAACTATTAATAGAAAATAACCGTTTTGCTCATTACTATCCAAAATTAACATATCAACTTGCACATGAAAAGTATTTACCACGTTTAATTGAACAATAAACTGGGAAATAATCGACAAAATGTCAAAATTATTAACTGACAAGTTAAAATAACGCGTTTCACTGACTTGCTAACAAAAAATAACATTTGTATTTTAAGCTAATAAACCAAAAATTTTTCAAATGTTTAAATTTGTTCCCCTGTCTCCCTTTACTTCACTAAATTTTCACAAAAAAAATAAACCGTTTTCGGGATATCTTTTTGTAACCTTTTAAAAACTCACCTCTAATTTTTTTCAGCCATATCCCCATTTGCTAAATTAACATTATAAAAAATCAAGTCACATATTTCTTCAAGGTTCCAAGCATTCTCTGAACTACGTATCAATTTTAAATCTACAAAATGTGGTCTCATATACCTGTGGTACCGTCACAACCGTTAGCATGAGAAGTACATCCTTTTTCCACGTCTGGCATTCAACAGAAATACATGTCACACCAAGTACAGATTTTTTAATGTTAATAGATTTACATTTCACAAATTAGTTCTATTTATTTATTGGGAGCTAACTAATTAGTAAAACATGCATTACGTTTTCATGCAAAGTACAGAGCGTATCATTCGGACAGCATACCAATAACCCCTAATTGTATTTAATTTTATATTTATTAACATAATTAATTTCTACTTTTAACATTCACGTTAAGTGGCAATATCCAATGGCTAGCGCTAAATTTTGTATTCAAAAATACATTCAATATCGTAAAGTAGTTATTTTTAATAAAATTGATTATTTTGGCAAAAATATGGATATGTTAGAATGAATTGTAAATGGAAAAGTAGAATAAAGATTTGTTGTAAATGGAGACAACGGTTAAGGCATCTGATGGAAAAAATTGGAAGCAAAAAGAAATTTTATTTGGTATGTCAAAATTTGAAGTGCGAAATTTGGATTCTTACTGACAAGCAATTTTGGATATAATATTATATATTAAATTACGTTAATGTACAGCACAAGTCTTTGACTTATTGTATTAGCGAAATGTATAATTTACACAAATAAACAAATATGTTAAAGATTACTAAAAGGTCTTTTTGACCATGTATCAATCTACTCGACGTCACTATAGCACTATAGTTTCGACGGTTAGGATATTCTCAAAGTTACATGTTTTATTTTTCTTCGCCAGTTGCCATACCTTGATAATTTTATGTGTTACGACGTATAGAGGTCACAACTTATTTCCATTTTATTTATTTATTTATCCCGTAAATATACTCAGCGGGAATGATCCCCAATAAAGAGTATGAATATCCCAGGTCATATAAAACATAATGTTGCAAATTGAACCATAACTTCAACATAGCTGTGATAATCTACTCTCCTCAGAAAGACATTCTCATCAAACGAATGTAGGGTCCATAACTTGACCACAAAGAAAATATTCGTATTCCTGTACCCATAAACTTCTAAAACGTTATATTACTCAAGTTTTAACGAAAAAACGTCAATTTTCATCAAACTACCTCCCATTTATCCCCTACCCCTTGAAGCGATCTTACCCAAAAACAATTCGAAGCGTCCTTTGTCGGGTTCTAACTGGATACCAAATTTGAAGATGATATCTCGATTCGTTCGAAAGTTATTGCGTCTACTAACATACAGACATAGCGCCGCCGGGGCCGTGTTGGAAACTCGAGTGAAACTTCCCAATTCGGACTCGGGGGACGACGGTTCCAGACGGCAGCATATAATTTTTCAAATCACTTATGTCGTTGAGATCGAGCTTAAGGTGTAGGGTAGGTTAGTTTAGATGAGCAAAAAGGGCCAGCATTGGCCTAATTGCGAGTAAGCATCTTACCTTATATACATACAAACCGACCGACAGAAAAAAAAGTTCCAGAATCACGTTTTCTATATGTTTTGAGACTTTTACGCCGTTTTAGCAAAAAAAAATATTCTAAATTTCTGTCACCGATATTCCTTGCCCACACATTCAACCCCTATTTAATTTCAGCACAGAATATCAGATGTTCGATGAAATTGAATGTTTTCTAATAAACAAACCCTAAAACGTTATATTACTCGAGTTATAACGAAAAAATGCCAATTTTCAACAAATCATCCCCCATTCATCCTCGAGATGGATTTTATCCAAAAACAACTCGAACCGTTCGTTTGTCGGGTACTAACTGTATACTAAATTTGAAGACGATATCTCAATTCGTTCTAAAGTTATCGTGCCCACAAACAGACAGATATACAGACCGACAGACAAAAAATGTTCGTTCCCAAATCATGTTTTCTATATGGTTTGACACTTTTTAGGGCCTTTAAGGGGAAAAAAAATGAAATTCTTGTGACAGATGCCATACTCCAACACCTATTGACGATGCGGAAGTAATAATAGCTTTAAAATAGAATAAAATCAATTGTATCGATAAAAGCAAATATGTATTCTTGTAGCAATATTTTGATTGCCCTTAATTTACAACCACCTTTAAAATCTCCCAATCAAGTCTATTGCGTAAAACCAATTGAATATAATTTTACTTTTAATATAAAACACCTATAATACCTAAAGTCTAAATAATATGTGATACACTCTGTACAAAGGGATTAATTTTAAAATAGAATATATTAGGGTAGTTTTAGCGCAAAGTGAATTAAACGTCAGCTAGGAGTCATGCGACAGTGATACATGCAGCGATTCTTAAGATTTATGAACTGCTGGAAATTGAAACATCCATCATTAACAATGTAAACTAATCAAACTGAAACAATGACGCTTAGAAAGCGTAAGTGTTAGTTTAGTAAACTGAAACTTTTTATACTTTTGTCTTAATTTGATTTTAATAACCACAGATTGTCACAAATGAATAGCACATCTGAAAAAATGCAAAGCTACGCAGATTATCAGGCAAATACTATCAATCTGTGGATAAAATATTCACTCGAATGTTAGGTTAAAACACTATAATGATAGTAGAAAATGTTTCAGTTACACCTTTAATATAATTCATTAAAAAATTTAAAAGGCTTAACGCATAAATCGGTTTATAATGATTTCTCCCGGAAACTACAAATTCATTGAATGCGTTAGAAAATCCATTTACTCTTATCAGAAGGCTGACAACTTGTCTTCAGCTCTGTAGGTTATACCAAATACTAAATACTAGTGATGGGTCGTTATTTAACTGTCAGCTATTTTTAAACGGTTACCGAGCCGTAACGGTAACCACCAGTTATGGATTTATAAAAATAGCAGCTTAAAAAAATAACGCTTTTTACAGTAAACTAGATTTCGGAGTCGTGTCTGTTTCAGTTCTACTGCAACTAGTTCGGCTTCGATGAATAAACATCGGTTTTCATCGGCAACTGTTTATTTAACTATTTAACGGGATGAATAGCCTTGAGATTGGGAATGCTAAACACGTTATTTATACTTGTGTGCTCGCTCTCGCTAACAGCTTTAGGAACGTAGGATTTTCGGTACAATAAAACGGTTTAATTATAATTTTAACTTTACCCGGTTGTTGATGGGGATACGGCATACGGACACTACTACACAGAGTTATTCTGTTAAACTGATTAGCTGTTATTTTTGAAACAGTTGAGTTTCCCACTAGTATGTAAAGCCAAATATTTAATAATAAAAAATGTTGGGTGAAAAGATGAATTTCTGTAAAAACGTGTTATTACTTTCACTATAGACAACGCAAAATAGGGTTATTTCACGTAAAATTAAAGTACTTATTTATTTAAATTTATATACATTACCTAAGAAAACAGTTAACACGTCATTTTCGTTTGTCTGATAATAGTTATCAAATTGATTAAAAAAATATAATGATACAACATTTTTTAATATCTATATACATTTCAATATAAAAAATTAAATGAATATATATATATATATATATATATATATATATATATATATATATATATATATATATATATATATATATATATATATATATACACAGAGTGTTTCCAAATTGATGCGAAAAATTTTACAGGGTGATTTTTTGGCGAAAAATAAGGGGTGTCTTTTTATTAAGTTTTTCTTGAAACCCCTTCTCCTCCAAATTACAGCCCTTTGAAATTTTTGAAACTAATTTTAAAACAACGAATATTAAAATAAGTAAATAAACAATTAATACTATATATCTTCCAATTTTTTTTAAAACTCAAAGTCAATTTTTTATACTGTTTCTTTACCGAAATTTTATTAGCTGCGTTATGTTATGGAGTTCTTAGAATCACTCCCTGTGTAGCAATAAAAGTTCTAACGTCTAACGTCCCAAGGCGTGATAAATAATGATATTTATTGATTCTTGCTGTGGCATTGACATTTACGTAAAGACCCTCATAAAATAAATTTGTGGGAAATGACTAGTTTATAATTCCTAAAACATCTAAGTCTTATAGAAGACTCCTTTCTGATTTCTAAAAGTTTCACTTCAGAGTGGCAAAATATTTACGACACGCTTATTATAATTTCTTAACCCTTTGTTTCCATTTCATATCGACAAAATTTGAGATTTATACACTACGTAAAATAACGGGGTAAAAATACAATGCATTTATACTAGTGTGCTCGCTCTCGCTCACAGCTTTGGGAATGTAGGATACTATCGATCGACTATCCAGTTAAAAATAACTGAAGCAGTTATTTTCAACGGTTATTATTAAATAACGTTAACGGCTTCAACTGTTAACAGAAAATATCTGTTTTTCCCATCACTACTAAATACTATATAATGACAATACGGGACACTCCTATGCTTTAGCATTGGTGATATTTGTGACAAGTACACTAGCGCCACCTCGCGTGAAGTACTGACAACTGTGCGAGTAATTTGAATTGTATATTTACCTGCATATTCTTAATTTAGACAATTGGTTTATTATAGATGAATATAAAAACTTGTACATGACAAAACAGTGAAAATTTTCTGATTATATAGTTATAAATAGAATTTGTATCAACAATCACCTTGAAACCTAAATAAATTCAGCATGAATAATTCTTCAAATTTCTGTTACCCATAATCAAAATTAAAACTACTACATTAAAACCGTCGTTAAACTACTAATTCAAGGGTAGATATAGGAATATACTGAAAGCTGTTTCTGAGGATATTAAGTTACAATCTGTACTTACCTATAAATAATTGTTCTAGGTATATATGGTAGCACAGTACTCAATTTGCTATATCTCTACATGAAAACTGTCATATTAATCTAATATTTTAAAATATGTAACTGATATACTTAGTACATAATTAAGAAATTGTGCAGATGAAAGGTGAGACTAACTCTTACTTCCGTGAATAAATCTATTATAGGGCTGAATCTGCTATTTCTGTTTCTCTTTGAAAACTTGTCTTGGGAAGATAATTAAAAGCCTTTACCAAGTAAAATAATTGGAAATGTGAAAAAATGTGACAATTTATGCCATGCTGAAATAAAAAAGGACACAGAAGAAAATAGAAAAACAGTTTTCTTATACCATTTATTATTAATGCAAAACTTTTCATGCCTTCATTTTTTTTTATGCACTGGAAGACAAGTTATTATTGAAGCATTTCAACCATCCGTTTACGAAGTTTATCTATAAATAGGTACATGATGGTAAATAATCCACAATAAATTATCTTGTGCGAACTGTACATATTGGCATAAGAGTGATTCTGAATTTGCCTTCTGCTTCAAATCATATTCACGTTTCGCCATCCTCTGGAAACCTATGAAATGTCTTTGATAGATTTAGCACGTTATAATTCGAACAATTATAGATTGCACACACCCAACCACTAACATTCATTGTAAAAAACATAGCTCAAACCTAATCATACACATTTAAACACCAGCAATTGCTAGTGTTACACGTTCTCGAATGACGTAACATCAGTACTACCTGCTAGGGGCGCTGATATTTTTGTAACACGAAATCAGCCGGAGTGTCCTGTATTGTCATTATATAGTATTTGGTTATACTGTGTTAAATTCATTATTACATGCTATACACACACGCACACGTTGCTACTTTTCTGAGAAATAAAATCGTATAACCTAACTTAGGTAGCACTATACCTCTTTATTTTAGTCCAGCGAATAAACATATTACCTTGCAAAAGGTTAAGTAGTGCTAATTTTTTGATATGTCATATAGGTTGGTCCCGTGGTTTACAATCCAAGTTTTCGACCTTCAAGCTCTTGTACATTCGCAGTGGCGTACCAAAAACCTTTCGCGTTCAGAAATTGCGAATTTTTTTTTTTCAGTTTATTGATCGTACCTGTCTGCCAATATGGCTTAAAGGAAAATTTTGTTTTGAAGTTGTAGAGTATTAAATCTGCTTCAGCTTTTCTATACAAAAGTTTTCTGCAGAGCTATTACGTAAAAAGTTACGCAACATCAAAGAGGCTAATTTTTGTGAAAATGCTTTTTCAATTGTTGTGCCTCCTTTTCTCATCATAGCTCGATACCGGTACGTCGTAGAGAAAGATGCTTTAATAAAAGTTGTATAACGTTAAACCTGCTACAGGTTCCACAGAAAGAAGCAGACTATCACTAATGTCAAAGGAGCTACGTTGGCCTGAATTGTTATAGGTTAAAGACTTATGCTTATTTGTGTACAGGTAAATATAATAGCAAACAACTTTCTTTCTACAAAAAGTCTGGACGCAGCAAGTGCGTTATGATAGTGAATTTCCATAGAAATGATCTGGCACCAAATATTTTTTTAAACTTTTTTACTGTAACATAGAAATATAAATTTTGGTATATGGTTTCCTTTTGATATCATAAACTTGTGTACCAAATTTGATGGCCATAGCTTTTTTATTTTTGGAGATAAATTTTTACCGAAAGGAAATCCAAAAATTTCCCGGAAAACCTGGTTCTATTTTCCTGGCTAACAAACTTATCCAAGCCACTTTCAAAAGGAAGGTACGTGCCACATTTTATCAAAATCGGCCCATTCTTTTTTAAGGTATCGGTGTGATATATGTATATATATATATATATATATATATATATATATATATATATATATATATATATATATATATATATATATATATATATATATATATATATATATATATATATATATATATATATATATATATATATATATATATATATATATATATATATTGAAACTGACCCCAGATATGGGTTCTAGGGGCGTCCTAGTTCGTGCTCTTTCGAATTTTTTTTCAAAAGTCGGGATCTCCCCGTTAGTGAATTTTTTCTAACAAAATTGACTAATAAAACGCTCGAGTGTAGATATTATAATTATGGTACTGTGAAATGAATGAAAAGAAACATATCTTCAGTGATACCAATGAAATGTAAAATTTAGAAAACCTATAATTTACTACGTTTAGTTTTGTTTGGTTTGGAAAGCTCAGGTAGTTTCTCCTCGACTTCTTCAATTAAGAGCTCATTTTGATCGTCTCTGTCAGTATCATCAATTATGATGTCCGCAGTACTATCACAGGTTTCTCTACAATAATTTTTACAAATTATAGAACACTTAAGACCAGCCTTTCTACACTGCACACCTTTGTGCATCCTTTCCCTTCACTGACAAAAAATGCAGATCAGGATTGACTGAGGTGCTGGATCCCCGGTGGTTTTAATAGGAACAAGGCCTTTACTGTCCTTCCCCCATTCCGAATCCAGAGGGTTCTTAGGTTGGCCTAGCGATGTCTGAACTTGGTGATACGTGCGACAGACATTTTCTTTTGCGATGCACAATGATTGAGATATGATAAAAAAATGCTGCACGGAAATAAAAAAAATAGCATTATCACAAAAAATAAAATTTTGATGCGTCGTATCTTTTCACACTATGGTTCTGCAGAAAAACATTTTATACAAGAGTTGTAGCATATTCAGCACTCTACAACTTCAGTTAATAATATTTTCAACTAAGATGAACTAGTAAAAATATATGGTCAATAAATTGAGAAACGTCCAAAATGTCCGAACAGCATGGTTTTTGGTACGCCACTGCGAACGCACCGGGGTTAGGAGGTCGAAAACTTGCAATCTGAGCATAAAAAAATTAGAGCTACTTCACCCTTTGTTAGGTGAGGCCCTTTTTTCTGCCTCTATTCCCTGGATTGTTAATTTATTTACTTAAATATACATTGCTCAACGTCGATATCCCCAAATAAAGAGTACGGTATTGCACAAAAAGACATAGACAAATAATCCATACAGTCACAACAAACAACAACATTTAGCAATAAGCGATTAAATGCAGAACTGTCTATAGAATCATAGAAAGCTGCTCTCCCACGAGGAAGGTTTCGATACGCTCATGGTGTTGGGCGAATGTCTTCAAAATTACAGACAAGCCGAACTAATGTATGCAGGGAGGTACCCTGACCGCGTTCCTCAATCTCACAACTATTTTAAGTGCCTGGCGATTCTAATTCGAACAAACAACCTTTACACAATAAGAATCAGCAGATTAGGCAGCCGGTAAGAGACGAAATGGCACCTGACATTTTGGCTGCTATTGCTATGAACCCCCATGTTTCAACCAGCAGGATCGCGGTGTGAGTCAAATGTCAATATACAGGGTTTTAAAAGATAATCATTATCATCCCTATCACATTAACCTGCAACAGGCACTTGAACCGAGGGATTACCAAAAACGTATTGATTTTTGCTAATGGCTATTAACCAAAGAGCTTGAGTTCCATCGATAGATTCTCTGGACCGATGAGGCTACATTCAAAAGCAAAGGGAAGGTCAACATTCACAATGCCCATGGTCTCAAGAAAATCCTCATTGGCTGCGAGAAGTGGACAACCAGCATTTGTGAAGCCTCAACACATGGCGTGGCCTCATCGGGTGCCAGATCTTTGGGACCTACTTTTTCGATGGCATCCTAACTGGCCGTGTGTACACTGACTTTGTCGACAAAGTCCCCTGTCAACATCTGGAAGACGTTTCGTCCAATACACGAAAGTCGATGTGGATGCAGCAGGATGGTTGTCTAAGTCATTTTTCGCTGGAAGCATGTAATGTCATTGATAACCTGTACCTGGACGGTGAATCGTAAGAGAAGGGACTGTAGCGTGGTCACCTTGATCCCCTGACTTAACACCTTTGGATTTTTTTCCTTTGCTGCCAGGTCAGAGATATTGCTTATGGGCATCAACTTACAACACTTACAACAAAAGATGATATGAATGTGCAAATCCGGGAAGCCTGCCAGTTGTTGAGCGGCGTAGAAATCTTGCGAACTACCGACAGCGTTCTAACACGGATTAAGGAATGTGTGAATCAAGGTGGCAGACACTTTGAATATTTACGTACGCTTACATTTTCTGCCGGACAGTCTCCCCACACACAACAGCCCCGTCCCTTGGACCTGATTTGTGGTAAGAGCAGTTAAAATTAATTTTAAAGCTGGTGACATCTATCGGGAAGGTGGTTCGGATGAAAGTTTCTTATTATTTTACATGTAACCTAAATCTGTAATAAAAAATACCATGTTCCATTTAAAATTCAATATGTGGGTCAGAACGACCCATTTCCGGTTTGTTCCGAAAGTTGACTCAATCACGAATATATATATATATATATATATATATATATATATATATATATATATATATATATATATATATATATATATATATATATATATATATATATATATATATAGTAACTCACTTTTGATACTATTAATAGCTGGCTAAATTTAAAAAAATGCTATTTATGGTCATTAAAATAAAATAATAAATAAATAGATTAAATATAACTTAAACAGGGCGTGAATTCTTGCCATTGTGATCTGTATGTGGGGTAGCACTGTAAGTACATAAAAGGGTCTGATTTATTCTAAAATAAAATACTGAACATTGACAATGTCATCAATTAACATAGCAAAATGATACTTGATGACCAACTGTGACGAAAATTCACTAAAAGACAAATGTAACCTTTTCTAAGATTTTTTGTAACCTTATTCTTAACATGTTTCCTCTTCTCAGTTATTAAATATTATTAAACGGAAGTTAGTTTAAAATGTACCTTATTTGATTTTGGTAACACTGCCTAGATATGTCAAATGTCTATTTAGCATTCGGAAACGCTAAATGCAACGCCAATATTTTTCAATTAATTTAGTCGTGCGTATTCGTTTCAATTTTCTCGCACACCTCCGTCCCTTTTATGGCTTTGTAGATATTGGGTTACTTTAAGTCACGCATTTGTTCACGTAGAAAACATCCGCGGAACTTAGTATCGGATTTTCACATATTAACATTATCTAAATTCCTCATCACATTAATCAAGATCTTTTATACGAAATTTCCACATGTTAGTCATTACATAAAATGTGTTGGGTGTAGCACGTTACCAAAACTATAGACACTAGGTATACGTGATAGTTTCATTAGTGTTCATTTAACATGATATATAATACTAACATGTAACACGCATGAGAAGTTTACTACAGTAATGCGAATAGTTTCGAAAATTAAAGGGATGTTATTAATTACAAGCAAGTAAAGTAATGTAAGTTTATATTAGTTTAAGTTGTATAAACTTGAGAGGCATTAAAAAGTGTCTGCAATATGGTTAAACGACCATACGTTAGAAGCTGAACCCACACATAAATGAAACCTCCTTCTGCTTCTGTTAATCGTCCTTTGAACAAATTCGATAAAAAAGTCTGGACGCAGCAAGTGCGTTATCGTAGTGAATTTTCACGAAAATGTTTTTAATAGCAAATATGTATTTTTTTAAAGAAAGCGGGCAAAGAATTGTTTTTTTCTTAATTTCAACAACAAACCAAGACAGCCTAAATACTATCGTACCGTGGGTGTTGACAAGGAGGAAAGAGTCAACTTGTTAATTCTGGACTTGAAGGTTTGGAGGTTCGGAGGAGAAGAAAAACATGTGCCGGCAAGGAATTCCACAACTTGGAAGTCCTCGGGACAAAAGAGCGGGCATAACAAGATGTTCTATGTCTGGTGACCTGGACAGTAAAAGGGTGCATTCGCTCTGTTCCCCTGGTAGATCTGTTGGGAGCAGCAGGTGGGGGAACCATGGAGGAAAGCTCCTCTGAGCAGTGCCCGTGCAGATATCTATAAAAGAGAGAGAGAGAGAGAGAGAGAGAGGTCACCAACGGCACGTCGGTGGTCAAGGGATGGCAGCCTTTGGGTGAGGGTAGGGTCACCGATGAGACGTATAGCTCTCTTTTGAATGGAGTCCAGGATTGCGAGTGTAGAAGCGGCAGCTGCACCCCAGATGTGGGAGCAGTATTCGAGGTTTGGCCTTATTTGTGAAGTATATAAGGTATAGAGATTAGCTGGTGAAAAGTATTTGCGAGCCCGGAAGAGGAAACCTAATTTCTCAGCAGCCACTTCTGCAATTGATGTGACATGTTGGTGCCAATTAAGATTTCGATCTACAGAGATGCCAACAAGAGAAAAGGACTCATTACTTTGAATAACTTGGTTGTTCATTGTGATGGGTCTAGGGCTGGTGTATCTCTTATGAGAAAGAAAGCAAGACTGAGATTTGGTGGTGTTGAATTGTACAAGATTTCTACTTCCCCAGTCTAATATTTTTTGGAGATCCACGGAGACAGAACCCTCCATGAGTCTGCGATCCTCATCTAATTGGGCTAAGGAGACAGGCTTAGAATATTTTATATTTGAGTGGAGGGTGCTGTCGTCCGCGTAACTGTGAACTGGGTTGGATGTACTAGAGAGGAGGTCATTGATGTGGAGAAGAAACAAAGTAGGGGCTAAAGCTGAACCTTGAGGAACTCCTGCATTAATTGGATACAGTTTAGAGGTTACCAGTATAACCCATATGGTAGAAAGAATGTACCATATTTTATCAAAATACCTTTATTTTTTGAAAATTTGGAAACATTTCCCGAAAATAAACTTAAAATGTTCCCGAAAAAACTGGGTCCTGGCCAACGAACGTTAGGTTAATAACAAATTGAGCTATTAAAATTTGAAATATCTAATGAAAATTCGCTACCATAACTCAGGAGTTTATTTTCTTACAAACATGCATTGTATTTCGATCTAAAATGCAAAAATGCATTAACACAACTTATGGGCCAGCTTGTGATTGTAAAAATAATTTTATAAGATGCAGCTCAAGACACCCTATAAATAACGTATACAATTTTTCCTCGTATCTTGTCTAATAACGGATATATTGAGCTTTACCGTAGAAATGCGTCACCATGTATATATAAAAACAGAAAAGAGAATCGCTAAAAATTATATCATTAAACGATAAACTTTATAACCAAAACTACTGCCAAAGCATCAGAGAAAGGGTCTGTTTGAAATGATTTTCTGCAAACATTTAAGTAAAATGAAGGACAATGACGGTGGAAGCTGAAACTTAAGTGTTTGCAAAACACCCTTCTTGCTACATTTTCTCTACATAACCCGTATTCGTTTCAGGTTCTTTGCCTAAATGTTCCCAATTTTGACGTTTTAAATCGCGACTTTTACGTTTTAACAGGAAAATCCCAATTTTTCTTTAAATGCCTATAACTTGTTTGTCTTCTAGCTTACAGATCTATTTAGGTACATAATTTACTTGTTATGATACAAAGCCGCCTACTAAATTTGGATGCGATAACTTTGTTATTTCCGGAGATAAAAAAAAAATCCAATAGAAAACACAAAATTTTGCGGAAAAAACATAGCCGATTTTTTGACTAACGAACTTGTCCAAGCCACTTGCAAAAGAAAGGTAGTCACCAAACTTGATCAAAATCGGTTTATTATTTTTTGAGTTATCGGTGTGACACACACACACACACACACACAAATATATATATATATATATATATATATATATATATATATATATATATATATAAATTAAAACTGGCCCGGATATATGTTCTAGGGGGCCTAGATCGCGCTCATTTGGAAATTTGGAGAAACATATAAAACTCAAAAGTCACGAGGTGCTCATTATTGGGTTTTTTTTAAAGAAAATTCACTAAAAATTGAAATCGGTTGCAGAAAAAAACAAGCCACAGTTAAAATCTACGGCTGTATTAAGTATGAAATGGTTTCACTAAGCTAGGGCAATGACGAACAACCAGATATGCTATTTGGATTGATTTAAGTAACTTTTCATCTCATCAAAATTTGTGCCATATTTGTCACTCACAAAGCGCTTTTGTTCGACTACCAGAATTATCAATTTTGACGTTTCATGTTTTCTTAATCAGAGATTTATAACTTTTTTGCCTTTTAACTTGAGAGATTTGGATTTCGGTATATAGGATACCCTTTATGACAGAAAGCAGCCTACCAAATTTTGTTGCTATAGCTTTATTGTTTCCGGAGGTACTTCTATTTTCCCGGAGAAACTGGTCCCATTTTCCTGGCTAACATACTTTATCCAAGCCATTAACCAAAGGAAGGTACTCACTAAATCTCACCAAAATCAGCTCATTATTTTTGTTGTTATCGGTGGGATCCATATATACAGGTGTCCGGAAATTGTGAGCGAAAAATTCAGGGGGTTATTCTAATCAAAGATCTAATGTCCCTAGTTCCTATAATAGTTTTTCGAAAACTCGAAAATAACGGAGTTATAGGGTGTCGAAATTTTTTTTTCTTTTTCAAATTTTTGTCGATAACTTTTTTTGTCGTGCATCGATTCTTTTCAAATTTGGTGCACACGTATATAATATAACTTTGTATTTATGTTGCAAATTTGACATTGATCTATCTAAATTTAAAGGCCGAAGCTGCCCCTGACCAACAGATAAGGACTTATAACTTTTTTGCTTGAATCTTTATCTCAAATCTAACAATACACGATTAAAGGAAATTATAAAATGTTAAAAAAAGGTCATCTTGTTGCATCACGATAAAACTAACCGTTTTCGAGAAAAACTTTCTTAAAAATTTACTGGTATGATTGAATACGAAATCACCTAATCTCATTTTCAATATTAACGGAGCGTGCTTTGAAAACATTATCTGTCAACAAGATCATGTGTAATTAGTTTTGATAGATAATAGTTTGTTGTCATTCTACTTGCGGAATAGTTGAGATTAATTATAAAATACGATGAATAATAATAATTATTCTTACGTTGAACTACGTGACATGCACTATTATTATGGTATAGCTGGCGGCAATGCCCTTGCTGCAAGACGTTTGTATGCTGAAGCATTTCTAAATAGAAGGGTACCACAATCCCGAATGTTCAGTAATATCCATCGAAGACTGGGAGAATTATAACATAGTAGAAAGATCAAGGTTTAAGCAAGGCAATACAATTTTTTTAAGGTAATATTGCCTGTATAAAGCAAACACAACGTTTTCGCCAAACCATGATTGGACAATTTTTTGTCAAAGAATTTGCTCAAAATCAGTCGTTGCCTAGAATAGCTATCCAAGAATAAGTTTATTAAATTTCGGGTCTTTTGGATTCTAAATAAAAACGTAGTTCAAAGTGAAATGGAAAATACGACATTCATCAATTATTTAGTCAACATGTCTGATAAAACTAGCGCGTTTCGCCAGCATCCGTAGACCAGCCATTTTCTATAAGATATCATAATAAAAATTTAAGTTTTGCAAATACATGTGGAGAACCTCGGTGGTTCAGGGGTAAGAACGTGTGCCTCCAAACCGAAGGGTACTGGGTTTGATCCCAGCGTACTCCTTTCACTTTTTCAGTAGAAACTGTAACATTAACATCAACCGAGGTTCTGGCATTGTATTTGAGCAAGTTGAATGTCTGCACGTTCCGCCCTTCGGAGGGGGCGTAAAGCCGTCGTCCCCGTGTCCATGCGATGTTGGGCACGTTAAAGATCCCTACCCCCCCTTACAGAAAGGCAGGGGTTCGGCAAAATTTCCAGGATAGTGAGGTGAAACTGCTTCCTGGCGTCGGTGATTGGCCATAGTCGCGGAAATAGGCCGACGTTAAAGAAACAAAAACACACACAAACACAAATACATGTGTACATTATATAGTAAAAATGGTTTAGCAACAGTTATTGATGAAGACAACTTCGTTGTCGAAATACATACGTAGCGCATAACTCTATTATTATTTTTTGTGGTTTTTGAGGTCATTTTGCTTTTTGTTTCAGATTCCAGTCACAGTGTCCAGTCCCAGTATGTTACCCCTTTTATTGTAGCATTATTGCATTATTTTTCATCCAATTTTAATGCATGTTTGTAAAGGAGAAAACATTGATATCGTCCATCATTTTCTAGTTATTAATTTTTTTTAATTCTTTTTATTTGGAAGTGTCTTAACATCTAAGGTCATTGACACTGTCGGTACATTTTGTTTCGCTAATTAAGGTATACGTAATCAAATGCTATCAAATAGTGAGGATTGTCTTAAAAAACAGAGTAAATTAGTCACATTTGGCTCACTCAAGTCAAGAATTTGGGATAGTGTTTTGCCATTTAGGTATTCGAGTCTTGGATTGATATATAGTGGACATTCTTGAAGCACATGGTTAACAGTAATGACTCTGTTACATATGAGGTTGTTGTTGCTGGATAAGTAGGTATTCATGGGTGAACTTACAATGGCCTATATGAGTTCTTTTGATAACGACTTCTTCCCTGCGTGTTAGACTTGGGAGCGTCTTTGGGGTCACTGATGTTTCGATCTTGCAAAGTTTGTTGTCAAGGGATGACCAATGGGTTTGCCATTTGGCTTTAGAACTTTGTATAATATTGGCAGTAAGGTCTGAATGGGTTTGTATGGGTATTATTGTCATTTCTAGTATCGCATTCCGTGAGCATTCGTCAGCATTTCTATTGCCTACAATACCACTGTGGGAAGGCGTCCAGCTCAGTGTGATTGACTTGCCAGCATGATAGAGACCGTGGACGCTTTCTTGTATTTGAATTACTATAGGGTTTCTTGCATAAAGCGATGCAAATGAATTAATAGAGGTTTATTAAAATTGTTTTGTAACTTTTTACATTTTGGCACATATCAAAAATTGTGATACGGCTTTTTGACCAATGGAAGTCGAAGTCCCATGAAAATGACGCATTTACGAAGGTTTTCAATTATATTATTCGTTAAAAAAATCGAGATGCCATATACAGGACGCTCGCAAATTACTTAACCAATCTTTGTAAACAAAAAGTTGGTTTGATGAAATACGGTACATTCTTTCTACTATAAAAATTGTATCTACTAAATGTGATGTCTTTCTGAAAAAAAAAAAACACATGTAACATTAAAAACAGTTCTATGAAAATTCGCTACCATAACTCACTTGCTGCGTCCAGACTTTTTTAAGAAAATACGTTTTCTATTCTTGTGATAAAGACTTTGACTGAGGATTTGTGAGACTATATCAATTGTAATCATGAAGATCTACCAAGTAGACAGATCTAGTGGGTAATAGCAAATACTTTATAATGACAATACAGGACACTCCGGCTGATTTCGTGTTTCAAGAATATCAGCGCCCCTAGCGGATAGTACTGATGTTACGTCGTTCGAGAACGTGTAACATTAGCAATTGCTGGGGTTTAACTATGTATAATTTGAGCGGTGTTTTTTACAATACATGTTAGTGGTTGGGTGTGTGCAATCTATAATTGTTCGAATTATAACGTGCTAAATCTACCAAAGACATTTCATAGGTTGCCAAAGGATGGCGAAACGTGAATATGATTTTAAGCAGAAGACAAATTCAGGGTCACTTTTATGCCAATATGTACAGTTCGCAGAAGATAATTTATTGTGTAATATTTACCATCATGTACCTGTTTATAGATAAACTCCGTAAACGGATGGTTGAAAGATTTCAATCATAACTTGTCTTCCAGTGCATCAAAAAAAGAAAAAAGAAATATGAATGCAAAAAAGTTTTGCATTAAAAATAAATGGTATAAGAAAACTGTTTTTCTATATTCTTCTGTGTCCTTTTTTATTTGAGTATGGCATAAATTGTCACATTTTTTCACATTTAAAATTATTTTACTTGGTAAAGGCTTTGAATTATCTTCCCAAGACAATTTTTTAAGAGACAAGTAGAAATAGCAGATTCAGCCCTATAATAGATTTATTCAGGAAGTAAGAGTTAGTCTCACCTGTCATCTGCACAATTTCTTAATTTCGTACTAAGTATATCAGTTACATATTTTAAAATATTAGATTAATAAGACAGTTTTCATGTATAGATATATCAAATTGAGTACTGTGCTACCATTTATACCTAGAACAATTATTTATAGGTAAGTACAGATTGTAACTTAATATCCTCAGAAACAGCTTTCAGTATATTCCTATACCTACCATTGAACTGGTAGTTTAACCACGGTTTTAAGATTGTAATTTAAATTATGATGAAATAAGATTATGGGTAAGAGAAATTTGCAGAATTATTTATGCTGAATTCATTTAGGTTCAAGCTGATTGTTCATACAAATTCTATTTATAAGTATATAATCAGAAATTTTTCACTGTTTTGTCATATACAAGTTTTTATATTAATCTATAATAAACCAATTGTCTAAATTAAGAATATGCAGGTAAATATACCATTCAAATTACCGGCTCAGTTGTCAGTACTTCACGCGAGGTGGCGCTAGTGTACTTGTCACAAATATCACCAATGCTAAAGCATAGGAGTGTCTCGTATTGTCATTATATATTATTTGGTAATAGTTACGCAACTATTATAAGTTTTATTGGTCGTGACGCTCAGTAAGTAGAAAGAGGCGTAATGTCTCAATTCTTACCGTATTAGATTACGTGCATTCAGAATTAAACCAACAATACCACAGATAGACTTTTTGCTTACAATCTTACATTTAAGAAGTTTAGTTCGGAAACATTATTTGTTCTTTTTAGTTCGACTTCCTTCAAACTTTTTCCTATTTGTGTTAATGGAATTTAGTTCCGTGGTTAAGCAAGAAACTCTACGGCAAAACAAACGGGATCGATAACGATTTACAATTACCTGTGAAAAGTAGGGTGGCGAGTAAAGTTTGTTCATTACTAGAATATGGCCTACATTTTAAGATACAAAAATATTTTCAGATACGAATGGTACTATTATACCGGTATATTTTCTCTTTGCAGAGGCGAAAATTCGCTAAAAAATTCTTTGGAACTATATAATCTGATCAGGTATCGTTAATATGGTGTGAAAGAGCAAGGTTTATAGATTAGACAGATTGTCTGGTAACTCAGAGACAGGAGCGACGCGAGAGGAGGGTAATACGTCATGTGAAGTCTAAATGCCAAAAGTTTAAGTTTGGCTTTGGTGCTTTAAATATTTAGATAACTTTTAATGTGTTTCTAAAAATGTTTCGAATATTTTGTACGAAATAGCAATGTAATCGACACTATTATCTTAAAGACTGTATTTTATTTTTTAAGGTGTTTTGTTGTAATGTTGTAAACATAAGTCTACAGCGAATCAACCTTAGGATGAATTGTACGTTATTTAATCAAGAAATAAATCGGTAACTCATCATAAAGGTAGATATGTGCTTAATTTCAAAAAATAAATTATACATACTTAAAAAAAGAAGCCAATAGATAACTTAACCTAAGTATCTTTTTAGATGCCTAGTGGAACAATTTGTAATGTATCAACGTGCAAAAATAATGCTAAAACGGCAAAGAAAAGTGGAGAGACACTTTTCTTCTCTTCTTTTCCTAAAGCGCCTAAGATTAAAAAAGAATGGATGTGAGAATGTTATCGCAAAGGTGTCTGGCATGTTGCAAATAAGAGAATTTGCAGTAAGCGTTTTTAACCTGAGGATTTTGAAGATGAGTTGCGGGCTAGGATAATGAATACACAACCGACGCATCTAAAAAAATCAGGTACAAAGTTTGTGTTTGTTGGTTTTGATTATTTATTTTGTGTAAGAGTATGTAGTACCTACCTACGTATTATTTGAGGTTTGCCTGAGACCTATGAGAGTACCTATTATACCTACTTGTAGTAATAAATTTATATTATTAGCTGTTCCCTCATTATATCTGTTAAACGTGCAAGAAAAACATAATGAGAGTGAAAGGTCCAAGAGAATGATGCATAAAAATAGGAAAGCTATTGTGGAAAGTTTAATTAGCACGAATGAAGAACCATCATTGAACATCACAGAACCAGCTAATAACATTAGGCGTCCAGAGCATACACCTGTCAGAAAGACCACCCCTTAGTAAAGAAACAGAGTGTGATATCTTAAAAAGAAAATATGAAGAATTGCAAATTGAAAACCTGTGTTTGAGAAAAAAATAGATTACTATGAAAATCACCAAAATTTACTGCAGCAACATATTTCTGATCTAAAAAAAAGGGCTAAAAGAAGCTGGAATTAATTATAAAATATAAGATGTATAAGTTTTTTGCTTACAAAGTGATTGCAAAAATTATAAAGCTACGATTTTTTTGCGTACAAATGGATACCTACCTAAATATTGTATACTAAAATTATTTACTTATTGTGCTAACTCAGTGTATCATTTTACTATGAGTTTTTTGCTTAGAAATTGATTGTAAAAATTAGAAGCCTACGATTTTGTATATGTACAAATAAATACCTACCTAAATATTATATGCTAAAATTATTTACTTATTATGTGTAGTAGCTCAATGTATTATTATTTTACAATCCGTAACAAGATGTATGGTTTTTTGCTTTGAAGTTGATTGTAAAAATTATAAACCTATTATTTTGTATGTATACAAATAAATACCTCCTTAAATATTATATACAAACATTATTTACTTATTGTGCTAACTCAGTGTACTATTTTACAACTCCAAAGATGTAGGTGTTTGGTGGTTGGAAATTGATTTAAAAATTATAAACCTACTATTTTGTATGTGTACAAATACATACCTACCTAAATTTCATAAACTTAAAAAACTTACTTATTGTGAAAGTTGCATATTATTAAATGAAGCTTATCAAGTAAAATAGGAAAACAATTAAGAAAAAGAAACCAAAAACCTAGATTGCAGTTTAGAAGAAGAAAATTATGTTGAATTTGAGGCATTATGAATTTACAATTTCATAAATATTGTTTAATTTTTAACCCTTTTCAAGATAAACCAATTAATTGAATCCATTACTTTGAATTCGAATAATATCCTAAAACTTCAATACATTCTGTTACTATGTGAACAAAATCTTAATTGTAACTTAATATTAAATGTTTAATCTTGTTATAAGTTCAAAAAGAACATAACTTTGTAAAGACGCACATAAAAGTGCCGGCTGGTTTCTATATTCAATGCACCATTAATCCACTAGATTTAAATTCAGACTTCATGTGACGTATTCCCGCGCCACTTTCTGATTGGTCGAAAGTTACCAGACAACCTGTCTAATCTATAAACCTTGGTGAAAGAGTGAAAAAAATGTAAAAAATTCAGTCACGACTAGGATTAGAACTCGTGTTAGAGGACTTATTATCCTAACATGTCAACAATTATTCAATTCCAAAATTTTGTTTGCAATGACAACAATAGTTACAGATAAGTATACTTGGAGAACCCAAACACATTAAAAAAAAACCTGACAATCGTTTAACTAATCAATCTCGCGTCATCAGAGGATGACAAATTCTAAACGTCTTACATCTACAACTCTAGTTATATTCTTGTGCAGGCAGTCGGTCCATAACGATTGAGGGTGGTCCAACAACACAAAATTTAACATATTTCGTTTATGGGAAATACCTAAATTATTTTATTATCTCTCGGACGTGCTTCTGCCGGTCTTTCTCGTGAAGTGATCTATCAACGACTCACCATAGGCGGCGGAGCCAAGTTCATACCCTTTTATTATTACTATATTTAGCAATATATATATATATATATATATATATATATATATATATATATATATATATATATATATATATATATATATATATATATATATATATATATATATATATATATATACTTTCGAAAGCGTTTAGCTGTCCTGGTTGTCTAACATTTTTAATCAATTTTAGATTCTCTTATTTAAGTGGTGATTATTATCCCATATATGTCGGGCTACGGAAGATCTATCTATAGTACCGTATCTTAATTGTGCTAAACGTTCATTAAATCTAATCTCAATAGATCCTTTTGTTTACCTGACGTATTTAGGATCACAATCCTTACAACTTATTTCATAAATTCCCGACATCTTAGAGGTACTATCCTTGTCTTTTGGGTTACCGAGCAAGTTTTTTAAAGTATTTTTTTTTTGTCAAAAATGTTAGTTGCAAATTGTATTTAAAAAAAATACTTTCTTGACCCCTCGTGATTCGTGGTTCAAATGGTAAGCACACAACGTTTTTTCGGCTTTCCCTACTGTAAAAGTTTTTGATTCGAGTTCTAAAGTGTCTTTATTTTTCAGAATTCGATGTCCATAGAAAGGAAACCACCACTCTATGTTACATTTCAAATGACTGACATGATACGTACGCACAAAAAATGGCCAGTCTGAATTTTTTAGTAAACAGGTTAATTAATTCTCCATTAAATAAAAATATATATACGAAAGAATTTGGATATATTAAGAACGTGGCCCAATATAACGGATACTCTAGTAGGCGAGCACTAGTGGAGAAATTAAATACCAAACAGAAAGCAGAGAACATGTTAGCGGTATCAACGACTCTTAGAAGAGAGAAATTCGAAAAAACTTTGTTTGCTTATTGTGTGGTGGTGTGGTGGGCTCAGAAGCCCCCATCTACACCTTCTACCTTTGGTCCACAATGAAAGAGGCCACCAACTATACCGGCTGCAATAAAAAATTAGAGAAATCTTTTTTAGATATCGTACTGTTAGCGTATATTGGAATTCCAGCAGCGAAATTAAAATTGTACCCAGTAAAAAAATCAAATACTTAGCGATTCTGATTGACAAATATCTGAGATGGGATTTACATATTGATTACGTTGTTCAAAATTTAGGTCTGTAAGTTTGCAGACAAAAAGGGTATGGATATTCAAAGAAAAATATTACGGGTTTTCCTCAAAATGTCAACGTCGCGATTTTAAACGTCAAAATTAGCAAAATTTAGACAAAGAAGCTGAAACAAATACGGATTATGTAAAGAAAATGTCGCAAGAAGAGTGTTCTGCAAACCTTTAAGTTTCAGCTTCAACCGTCATTGTCCTTCATTTTACAAAAATATTTACAGAAAATTAATTTTAAATAGATCCTTTCTCTCATGCTTTGGCTGCAGTTTTAGTTAAGTTTATGGTTAAAGGGTCTATAATTTTTAGCTAATTTACGTAGGAAAAATTCGTTAATGAGGAGACCGCGACATTTGATGTTAAAAATATTTCTTAAGATGAGCTCAAACTAGGACCCCTAGAATCCATATCCGGGTTTACATTCAGTTTTTATCTGTAAACATATATACAGGGTGTCGCATGCCTACGGTAAAGCTCAATATAATTATTATTATACAAGATATGAGAAAAAATTTTATACGTTAATTACAGGGTGTCTTGAGCTGCATCTTATAAAATTATTTTGACAATCACAGGGTGGCCCATAAGTCGTTGGTGATCCCTACAAATCTTTTTTTCGAGGACCCTTATTTTATTGCATTTTTGCATTTTTTATCAAAATATGATGCATGTTTGTAAGAAAAAAAAATCGAGACGCTGTAAGTGCGTAAATTTTCATTAAATGCGTCAAATTTCAATAACGCAATTTGCTATTAACCTAAGGTTTGTTGGCTAGGAATCCAGTTTTCTCAGAAACATTTTAAGTTTATTTCCGGAAAATTATTATATATTTTCAAACAATACGTTATTTCAATAAAATATGGTACATTGTTTCTACTATATAGGCTATACCGGTAACCAGATTGATGTCTGCTTGCATTAGATAGACATATTTGCTATTAAAAACATTTTTATGAAAATTCACTTCCATAACGCATTTGCTGCGTCCAGAATGTTTATTTTTTCGGTCTTTTCCATTTTTTCAAAGTAAAGTGATTTTTACTTAAGTATTAATCGAATTACATAAACGTCCTGTTAAACATTGTTATAAGGCTTTGATAGCAAGTTTAAACCACGACACAAAGAACGAAAAGTTGGTCGGAGATAAAAGGAAGTGTAACAAAGTTTTGATGCTAAAATATTTAACGGGCTATATCGTCCTTGTAAAAAACAAAATAGTAAATAATTTACTTTGTACGGAAGATAAAGGAACACTTAGATAACATGTTCGTTCATAGGGATAGCCTAAGTGATACTACTCGTAGTTACTATACTATGTAATGTAACACACACAAAAGTGCCAGGACAGACAGTTATAAACTCTGATATTTTAATTCATTTTAACTGCGTGTTAGCTTTAACTTAGTTTTTTAGCACGTGTTATTGTAACTACTAATGTTCTTACTGTAGCTCTCTTAGTTTTAGCTTGACTGTTAGTTAGCTTTTTAATGTGTGACTGTAGATTTTAACCTTGACGTTTCTGTGGACAGTATCTTGTTACCATTGTGCTCTGACCTGCATAATTTCCTACCAGAAAAACTATGTTTTTCTGACAGACATTTTTAATTATGATTCTAGATTTATCCCCTGAAGATTGCCACTTAGTGGGCCGAAACGCGTTGGGAAGTTTTTAAATAAATTTGTTGTCTGGAGAGAAGCCTTTCATTCAATATTTTAACTAGGCTGGCCAACGTCATAAAGTCTTACAGAAGGTTGTCTAGGTGTTACTCAGAATATGGTTCCTATCAACATGTGTAGGGATATATCTCACCTCGAAGTTTGTCAAGAACTTATATAGATCAGTGCCAGGTAATCTCGAGAGTATCGTTCAAAAATTCAGCAAATCGGTGATCAAGAGAGAACTGAGATCCGCCTATGTCAAAAAGGAGAAAACTGACGTGAGGTTGAAGAGTGTACATGACACTCTAACAGGTAGGCTGTGCACTTTTGAGTACGATACTTTTATGATAACTAATCATGAATACTTGTCAACTCTTTATTCCGATAAAAACAGATTTTAGCTCGTAAAATTTCTCAGTTACAGCGTCTTATGGACAGTTCCACAAGTCCAAACAATTTCAAATTTAGCGATCATGTATTTCACGAGAGGCTTAACAATGGTTTCGATTACCTCCAACTGGCTATGCTCAGCCAAGGCATAACATTTGCCGTTCCTTCCAAGCTTAAGTCTTGTATTCTGGAGACGGTCAAGGACACATAGGGGTTTCTGAGAAGGTACAGAGTCTTTAGGTTTAGGGCTCCAACCCGACTTTTTGCCCATTTAGTAAGATTGTTTCCTCTTTAAGAGATACTATTGTTGGCAAAAATCTTTTTCTTTCGAAAGCTGATAAGGGCCATTGCGTTGTTGTTTTGGATAGGACATATTACATTTCTAAAGTTCTCACTTTCTTAAGAGATAATGGGATTTGAACTATCAGCTACAACCCACTTCCTACACCTCCAGGTTTAAGAAGGTTTTCGACAAATGTTCCCTCGATTTCAGAAACCTACAAACAGTTGTTCCCTATGAACCACATAGTTCCACGCCTATAAGGCCTCCCCAAAATACATAAAGAGGCTTGCCCCATCCGCCCTGTGGCCTCTTTCGTTGGTTGCGTTTCTTATAAGTTGTCGAAATCTCTATCTTTCCTCATAGTGCCTTACTCCGTCAAGAATTCCACTGAACTAGTAAATAGACTCAGTGACATATAATTGGGTGCCAATTCATTTCTGGTGTCTTTTGACGTCTCTAATCTCTTTACCAGTGTCCCTGTCAATCAGACATTACTAATCTTTAAAAAAATGTTTGCTTCCTTCTCATTCAGTATTGAATCCCAGAGGGCTCTCCACCCCTTAGTTAAGGTTTGCTTGGCTCAGAATTTCTTCTCGTTCGATGATAGAATTGTCGTGCAAAAAAATGGCCTTCCTATGGGTAACCCATTGTCACCCCTTTGCGCGGAAGTATTTATGAGCTTCTTTGAAAGGGAACTGGTTTTACGAGACTACAATTCGTACTTAAGGTACGTTTCTTCCTGGTCACGTTATTTCAATGACATTCTTTTGGTTTGGTCGGTTATCATAGAGCAGCTCCACCTGTTGTTCCAGGGTTGGCTGAATGCCCTACATATCGACATCGATTTCACCATGGAGTTAGAAGTTGAGTACATAAGCTTCGTCGACCTGAAGTTGTAGAGGTTTAACCGCACCATAGTTTTTGACATTTATAGAAAACCCACTCAGATTGACCACCTCATTCCGTTCAAGTCTTGCCACCATATGTCTCACAAAATGGCATCACTAAGATTGTTGGTTGACAGACTGTTCAGAGTCCCACTGTCGGGGACCAACTTCATCAAAGAACTAAACTTCATTAAGCAACTCGCAGTCAATAACGAGTACCCACTCAGTATATTCGTTAAGATGGTCAACAGCAAGAGCCGTGAGCTCTTGATTGAAGCGAGCACTAGTCTACCCTACGCTCAACCTGAAAGAATATCTTATATCCCCTTCACCTACTGTGGTCCTGTGTCCAACGCCATAGCCAAGGCCCGCAAATGTGACAATGTCAAATTCTCATTCAAGTCCAGGAACACTGTCAACAACTTGTTCATCCACAACAAAGATAATATTCCAGACCTGAAGATGTAAGGTATGTATCGCTTAAGATGTGGTACCCCTGGTTGTAATGCTGTTTATATTGGAAGAATCGGAAGATCATTGGGCACCAGGGTCTCAGAGAACATCAGAAGTAGAAACCAATCCGATGATGACACGTCAGTCTTTGGTTGCCATTTAAGAGAGAGTGGTCACTGCTTCAACAAAGATACCGATGCTGAGATCTTGCATCCTTCAAGGTTTGGTGTGGAATAATTTATTTTAGAAGATATTGAGATTTCCAAACATTTCAACCACCATACCATATATGTTTTGAACTTGTCCAATACCGACAAAACAAACTTAACTTCATTGTACTAGTGCTACTGAACTCTATGGATTTCTCTGTGACCAGAGTTATGATTGAAATGAAGATGGCTGTTCTGTGGCTCGCCCTTCCAATTCTGCTCGTTTTGTCGTTGACATATGTCGCTTCTGACATTCATTTCTGATTCACTGTTTGCACTTGCTCCTGTGCCTCCTGCCTGTTCAAGTTTGCAAAAATGGCTGACTTTCATTGCTGCTGTTTAATCAAATTGCCGTTCTTATTCATTAGGTTCTGTTTGAAAATAGATTTCTGGTGAATTCAGATGTAGTGTTGCTAAACTTCTGGTGCGATAGATGAAGTTTCTGCTTGTTGAACCTTTTGTATAGTATCAACTTCAATTTTCAAGAATTGAAAAGTAAGTACAGTCTATATTTTGTTTTCCTCATTTAATCGTTTACGAATTTCTATACATTGATATTTCTCATGGGGTTTCTGCTTGATTGTATCTGCCACCTGTAGTGTTTACCCTGTCAGTTTGCTCCTTGGCTTATTCAATTCCGCAATAGACTAATTGTTTTTTTTAAATAATAGACTTTTTGCATTTGTTCTTTTGGCTTGTAGTGCTTGTCAGTTTGCAATGATGTTCTATTTCATTTTGACTGCATGTTAGCTTTAACTTAGTTTTTAGCTTGTGTTATTGTAACGACTAATGTTCTCACTATAGCTCTCTTAGTTTTAGGTTGACTGTTAGTTCGCTTTTTACTGTGTGACTGTAGATTTTAACCTTGACGTTTCTGTGGAGAGTATCTTGTTACGATTGTGCTCTGACCTGCATAATTGCCTACCATAAAACCGATGTTTTTCTGAGAAACCTTTTTTATTATGAATCTACTTTTATCCCCTGAAGATGGCTACTTAGTGGGCTGAAACGCGTTGGGAAGTTTTTAAATCAATTTGTTGTCTGGAGAGAAGTCTTTCATTCAATGTTTGAATTATCTCTATCCCAAAATGTGTAACGTTTAGGAATGAGAACATATAAAAGTATTGGTTGGTTGTTAACAGTCTATTTATAATATTTTGTGTTTATTAGAGCTGTATTAACAACATAATACCTGCTTAGGCACCTAGATGGTGACCCTGTCGTATATCTCACAATGTTTTCTAAGGCTGGCTACCTTAGCTGAATGACTTTGGGTGTATTCTGACTGTACACCGCATTGATGAGCTCTAATGAGAGCGAAACCGATATGCGTTTCTAATTATGGTCAAAATGCATTTAGCCGTACACGTATTTTCCCTGTGTTAGGGAAGAAAGTGCCAGGGCTAACAATTTACAAAATTGTTGGTTGGTTGTACACACTTTCTATTTATAATATTTCGTGTTTATTAAAGCTGCGGTGACAACACAGTACTTGGTCACGCACCGAGATAGCGACCTATTCGTACACCTCACAATGTTCTCTGAGGCTGGCTGCCTTAGTCGAGTGGCTTCGCGTGTATTCTGACTGTGATTAAAATAGCGCACTGATGAGCTCTAATGATAGAGAAACCGCCCCTAGGAAAAACTTCCACCATATTCCAAGCAGAAATGCTTGCTATAAATCTGTGTGCACAGGAGTGCATACAGAGAAGGCTAAGAAATAGAGATATTTGCATCCTCTCAGACAGTCAGGCAGTACTAAAGACTGCGAGATTTGTCAAAACCGCGTCTAAGCGGAGCTGTGACTGCAAAAATCCTTGAAAGACCTGGCTACGGAGAACAAAGTAACTTTGATGTGAATACCCGGGCAGCAAGGCATTGAAGAAAGTGAGGAAGCAGATAGCATTGCAGAAAGGGTAGCAACAATACTATTCTATGGTCCAGAGCCTATCGTGGAGTAACAAAAAGCCACCTAAGAAAATAACTTGGTGTTTGGGAGAGGAACCAAACGCTGTCATACCGGAGGAAAATGCCAGGCTTAAGTCAAGCAGAACGGTTCATCACCATACCAACAGAGAAGTCTGAACTGTTTTTTGAATTGAACAGGAACGACTTGGGAATAATCACGGGACCTTTCACAGGATACTCCTCAGTAAGGTGTCACCTTTTGAAGATGGTTAAGGCGGACAGCAAAAACTGTAGATACTGCACTGAAGCAGCAGAAACAACAGAACACTTACTATGCGACTACATGGCCCAGTTCTGCAAAAGGCTCAAATACCTTGGAGGGATAACTCCCCAGAAAATTGGTAAAATAGCCCCCAAAAAGATAGTAGACTATATGAAAAGTTTGAACATTTTGGGAAACTATTAGAAAATAGAGTCATGAACAAAAGACCCACTAGGGTCGCAGTGCTGAGAGGTCAGGTCAGGTCATTAAACAATCTACAGTCTACAAATCTCTTGGACGCGTTTGTTAATAAGCCCAGCCCAATTTAACTAGTTTGTCACAAAAAAAATGTTACATATTTAGTCTGCATAGAATATTACACACATACCCTACTGAAGTTTTTTATTTTAATAAAATATTTTGTATTACAGTTTGAAATTAATTCGCTACTATAACGTACTTATTTGGACTTTTATAAACAATATTTTTGAAGGCCAAATGATAATGAATTAAACTCTCTTAGATAGTCGGCGTCCTGATCGATCACAAAGCAAGAAACAAATGTTTGTTTCGTCACAATAAATGTCAAAATTAGCGATTTCTAAACAAAGATTCTGGAGGAGCTGCGGTTTGTAAAAAAATATTAAACGAGATGTGTTTCACAAGGCCCCTCACATTTCTATTTCAATATCAATAGTTACTTTTCTTCATTTAATAAACAGTTTGCAGAATGTTTATTCAAAATGGACCTTTTGTGCTAGCTTGGATATGTGGCGACATTACTTAACTTAACATTTGAGACGGTCAATTATTTCTGGAGGGGTGACCCAGTTTTTAATGGTAGCATACCAAGGAGCACCTAAAGTTTTTGTCACCACTAAAAACACAATAACTCACCGAAACTTATGTTTATCAAAATATGGCTTATTCTCAGAAATGCGGTTTGCAAATATTGACAATTTTGCCACTATTCGACTCTTTAATGTTAATCTTTAACAGTTTATTTATAAAACATAGTTATTGCCATAGCAACCAAATTCAGTTTTCCTCACTGGAAAGTTTCCAGGTTAACTAGATATCAAAATACACGCGTATATAATCTTTATTTACATTTAAGTTGTCTGTGTTATTATTATACTTGCAACTGTTTACAATTTAGGACTTTGTATCTACCGGTGATGTAGGAATTTCTGTTGTACCGTTTCATCTCTTGATTGGAATATATAGAGACTTTCCAAAAAATCCGGTAACACCCAGTAGGAGTCGACAAATTGCAATACATTTTCTATACTGCCCTGCTTGGTCTCTGATGAGATGATAAAAATATGCACAAATTTTTTCACAGATATACACTTGGAACCTTATGAGATGCACAGCAGGGTAGCCATCTCAGTGCGGAATCAGGTAGTATGTTCGCACTAAAGCTCCAATCAACACAAAATGTTATAAATAGACACTGTGTACAACCAACCAACAATTTTTGTCATTTGCCACTCCTGGTCCACTTATTCTCTAATACTGAGACAGTGTATGTAAGGCTCGATGTATGATCATCATAATTAGAAATGTAGACCAGTTTCGCACTAATTAGAGCACGTCTGTGCGCTATACTAATTACAGCGCGAACAGGCCTATAAAGTAATACAGGTAAGGCACACAACCTACTAGAACATTGTGAGATGTACGACAGTGTATGGTGAGAATACATCTAGCCTTACATACATTGTCCCAGTATTAAGGGAGAAAAGGACCAGCGCTGACAATTTACAAAAATTGCGGGTTGGTTGTACACGGTCTCTAGTTATAATAACATTTTGACCGCATCGAGACGGCGACCCTGTTGTACATCTTACAATGTTCTAGTAGGCTGGCTGCCTTAGATGTATTACTTTATAGGTGTGTTCTCGATGTAAATAGTATAGCGCACTGACGAGCTCTAATAGAGCAAAACCGGCCTGCGTTTGTAATTGTGTTGAAAATATATCTAGCCTTACAGGTATACCTTTTTTATTTCGTTTTTTAAATTATTTCTTTAAATTTGCGTTTTTTCAGTTTAAAGCGATATTTCGTAGCGAATTGTGCGCAATTTATCAAGTCATTAGGTCTTTATGCCCACAATTACAGTCACTTAAGTGAATTCAAAAGGGGTGGCAATGTTGGTATGCGGTTTTTCAATCAGACCAATCTCGACCGCATAGGACGCAGTGTGTCAACAGTGTTACAGCGTGGGTACAGGTGGTCGAAAGATGGAGTCCATAACCATCGTGATGGATCCGGCCCTCGAGCAGGAGGATCATTTGATGATTGCGACCTTCCAAGACAAAGTTTCCACAACACGGTCGATTGAAAATGCTTGGTTGGGAGCTTTACAACAAAGAGTCTCTATGGCAAGGATATATTCGTTCGTATAGACTATTTTTATGTTTCCCACTGACACCCTCACATCGTGCTGCTCAGCTAAAGAGGTGTAACGGCAGATCAAATTGGAACGGTGTATGGAATCGTGATGTGTTCTCTGACGAGTCCCGATTCTGTTTCTGCGTTCGCGATGGTTACAGAAGAGTAAAACGATTACGTGGAGGACGCAAACATTTAGAGTTTGCTGTGGAACGGCATACGGAGCATACACGGAGGGTGGTGGTATGGGGTGTGATATGATACGGTAGCAAGTTACCTCTGGTTTTAATTGACAAAAATTTGAATACAAATAATTACATACGAAACGTACTGCAGCCTGTGACACTACCATACCTACGAGGGCTAAGTCAACCACTTTTATAACAAAACAACGAACGTCTTCACACAGCAAGGGCTACTACAAGGTTCCTACAAGAAAATAACGTGAACTTCTCCCATTGCCTTCTCGCTCCCCAGACTTGTCACCAATCGAACATGTGTATGGTTATTGGCAATAGACCGGGTAATTTACTCCACCAACCAAATAACCTAGTTGACCTTCGTCGCTTAAAAATGTAATAATTTTTTAAGTTTGATTACACACACATGCATACATTTTATTAGAATTGATCAACTCTTACTGGGTATTCGGATTATTTTAAGTCAGTATAGTATTAGTGAATTTTCTTTTTAAAAAATCACTAATGAGGAGATCCCCACTTTTGAATTTTGAAAAAAATTCCTTCAAATGAGCACTCATTAGGCCCCGAGAACACATATCCGGGGTCAGTTTCAATTTTTATATGTTCATATATATATATATATATATATATATATATATATATATATATATATATATATATATATATATATATATATATATATATATATATAAATGTATGTATGTATGTATGTATCACACCGATAACTCAAAAAATAATGGGCCGATTTTGATCAAATTTAGTGATTCGTTAGCCAGGAAAATCTGCAGTTTAAATAGAATAAATAATGCTTTGTTTTAATTAGACAGTGGGATTCCTCCGGTCAGTGTCAGTTTCGAGCTGACCTTAAATGTATGCAATTTCGACCACGAAAAATAGATTCGGGACTCAGCAAGTGCGTTATGGTAGCGAATTTTTATTGAATGCCTCAAATAATTTGACTAGCTCAATTTGCTAGTAACCTATAAGGTTCGTTGGCCAGGAAACTAATTTTTTCGGGAACATTTTAAGTTTATTTTCGATTTTTTTGTGTACATATTCAACCAACAAAGTTATTTTGATGATATATGGTACATTGTTTCTACTATATATGTTATACTGGTAACCAAATTTGATGCCTGCTTTCTTAAAAAAAAACACACATATCTGCTATTTAAAACATTTAAATGAAAATTCACTATCATAACGCACTTGCTGCGTCCAGACTTTTTTTATTATTAGGTAAATATGAAATATGTAAATAAGTAAATAAATAAATAAAGAGAATATAAAATGCGATTAGCTTTTCAATTTATAGTAAATTGCTGTATTTGAAACAAGGCAGCATGCATTTTGCTAAAATGCCGCAATAATTTGTGAGAACTGAAAATATTTTTACGAGTTTATGAAGCACAGAACAAACACGTATTTAATTAAATATAATGCAGTCGACAAAACAGCTTTTATTGCCTATTACCCGAATAAGCGTGACAGAAAAACATACTCTTTTCAAGTGAATAGTCCAGCTGTTAAGCAGTAAACAGCAAAACGCTGCAGCGACTTTTATATAAAATTACAAATGAGCCTGATGCCTTGATGTTCTGTTTGTACTTTATATAAATTACCTCGTTTAAAACAAACATCTAAAATTTTATTTTGATACGTGAATAATTATCAGTCAAACGATTTCGTTTAGCATTTCGCTAATTATTATATGTGTATTTACTTATTTACATAAACACAAAGGGATTATTACATATGGGTTTAATTTATCTTAATTAGTGAATTTTCATTGAAAATAGTGCTGCAAAAAGAACCATAACTTCTAGATAGCTGTGATAATCTACTTTCCCTAGTAAGACATATTAATGAAATGAATTTAGGGTCCATGACTTGACCACAAAGTAAACATTCGTTTTTCTGTACCCCTAATCTTCTGAAACGTTATATTACGCGAGTTTTAACGAAAAAACGCCAATTTTTCCCAAATCACCCCCATTTATCATCTACCTCATGAAACGATCTTACCCAAAAACTATTCCAAGCGTTCCTTTGTCGGGTGCTAGCTGTTTACCGAATTTGAAGACGATATAACCATTCGTTCGACTGACAAAAAAATTTCGTTTTAGAATCAAGTTTTCTATAAGTTTTGATACATTTTAGCCGCTTTAGCAAAAAAATGTTTGAAATTTCTATCACCGATATTCCACCCCCACACTTTTAAGCCTTACTTTAATTTTAGCAAAGAATACCAGATGTTGTTTGATGAAATTGAAAGTTTTCTAATAAACAAACCCTAAAACGTTGTGTTACTCGAGTTTTAACGAAACAAATGTCAACCAAAAACAATCCCAACCGTTCGTTTGTTGGGTGCTAACTGTATACCAAATGTAAAGACGATATCTCAATTCATTTTAAAGTTATCTTCGCTACAAACAGACATACAGACCGACAGACACAAAAAAAACTTTCGTTCCCAAATCATGTTTTCTATATGTTTTGACACTTTTTACGACGGTTAAGTGAAAAACAATTTTTGTCGCCGATGCCATACTTCCACACGTATTGACAATGTGGAAGTAAAATTCACTAATAGAGAGCTATCGTTGGTAAGACTTTCGGAAAAATTTTTCAGATGAGCGCGGCTTAAGCACGCAAAAACCCATATCCAAGGTCTGTTTAAATTTTCATATTATGAAATATATATATATATATATATATATATATATATATATATATATATATATATATATATATATATATATATATATATATATATATATATAGTCTTTTTTGGAGTGCCATTTTTTAACAATTTTAATAATATAAATTTTTGATAGTCATATGTGTGCTGATAATTTTGTTTTTATTATCGTAGCCCTGATGAAGCGGTTAAGAAACTGCGAAAGCGAGACTTGTTAAAACTATAAATAGTATTTCTAAGTGAACAGTCTTGTGACTTTCCGAAGTCTCAGTTACTCATCATTTTATATATATATATATATATATATATATATATATATATATATATATATATATATATATATATATATATATATATATATATACGTTTAATTTGCAATTTAGGTTACTGCTATATTGTGACATCTCCTATATATCTATGTGCAAACTTTCATTTAACTCATTTCAATGCTTCAAAGAGTAATGCGTTAATTTTTTTTTATATTTTCTTTAAGAAAAATTAAACCTACAGTATTCATCTACTAACTCTTCGAAGACATTAACACAATTAAGGTAAGTTGCCACAATTGCATTTGGATTGGATTGGATTTGGTTTGGTTTGGATTCATTTATATATATATATATATATATATATATATATATATATATATATATATATATATATGCATAATTGTATCCGATCCAAACCAAATCCAATCCAAATCCAATTGTATCCAATCGATAATGCAAAAATAATTGTCCTATTTGGATCAAAGTGGGAGATTACCTTAATTGTGTTAATGGTTTGGATGAGTTCGTAGATGAATACTATAGGTTTAATTTTTCTTAAAAAAGATTTTAAAAAAATATTTTAAAAGCATTACTCTTTGAAGTATTGAAATGAATTAAATGAAAATTTGCACATACCTATATAGGAGCTGTCACAATATAGTAACCTTAATTGCAAATTAAACGGCAGAAGAGAAAATAAGTTATTCCCAAATATGTATGTGTTTTACTTTACAGTTTAAAAAGTCTGGACGCAGCAAGTGCGTTATGGTAGTGAATTTTCATAGAAATGATCTGGCACAAAATATTTTATTATAACTTTTTTTTCTTGTAACATAGAAATCTAAATTCTGGTGTATAGTTTACTTTTTATATCGTAAACCTACCTACCAAATTTGGTTATCATAGCTTTTATATTTTTTAAGATAAAAAAATTTTTCAAATGAAAACTCAAAATTTTCCCGGAAAACCTCGTCCAATTTTTCTAAATAACGAACTTGTCAAAGCCATTTACAAAAGGAAGGTACATGCCAAATTTTATTAAAATCGGCTAATTAGTTTTTGAGATAATAATTTTTTTCAAATGAAAACTCAAAATTTTCCCGGAAAACCTCGTCCGATTTTCCTGACTAACGAACTTATCCAAGCTATTTACAAAAGAAAAGTACATGCCAAATTTTATCAAAATCGGCCTATTATTTTTTGAGTTATCGGTGTGATACATATATATATATATATATATATATATATATATATATATATATATATATATATATATATATATATATATATATATATATATATATATATATATATATATATATATATATATATATATATATAATATATATATATATATATAAACATATAAAAATTGAAACTGACCCCGGATATGGGTTCTAGGGGTCCTAGATCGCGCTCATTTGAAGAAATTTTTTCAAAATTCAAAAGTCGAGATCTCCTCATTAGTGAATTTTTTCTAAGAAAATGCACTAAAATCAGGCATAATATATATGTGGGTAATGTGAAAAAGGTAGCTTTTAGAGGACCGACTAAGCTGTTTTTTTTTAGTTTGCTGCTCACATTTACTTTTTATCTTCCCCGCCCAGCACCTGTCACTTGTTTTGCTTGTTTTATTAACATTGATGTAGATATTGTATTAAATCTTAATCTTATGAAAATTCAATACCATAACATACTTGCTGCGCCTCGAATTTTTTTTAAAGTTTTGATTTGAACTCTTCTGATCTTTTCTATAAGATATACGGAAGAATCCTGCGTATCGACACATTTAGATTTTTTTTAAAATTTGAAACAGTGTGACAAATAATTTTTTTCGAACTAATATTTCATACTTGTAGGATGATTTCTTGTCTACAAATGCTACGAATTAAAGTCTGTACGCTGCAAGTGCGTTATGGTAGCGAATTTTCATAGACATTTTTACTAAAATTATATTTATAGGGTGCACGTTTTTCGAGCACAAGCCTGGGGATCTCGTAAACCGTAAGAGATGGAGGGTCGGCTAAATTAGGGCAAAGTCGCGCAATCTAATCTTAAAAACATACAGCTGAAAAATCCCATCTCGCTCTTTTACTAGAGCTCAGGAAACTGGTGTTTTTTTCCGAGCGCAATGATCTTTAGTGAAAGAGAACGTCTTGATATACGGACCAAAGAAAAGATTCTCAACATTGTTTAAGAAAACCCGAGGAAGAGTACGAGGAGGATTGCAAATGAACTCAGAATATCACAGAAAGCCGTTTTCAATATGCTCAAGAACAATAGTTTAAAGCCTTTCAATGTCCAGTCCATTCAACATATTGAAGATGGCGATACCGTTTCAAAGTTACAATTTTGTTAATGGATTCGTCAAAATTCGACAGTAGGTGAATACATTTCACTCAGTGTGGAGACTCAGTTCAACATTTGGTGTGGCCTAACCAATGATCAGTTAGTGGGCCGGTTTGTTTTGGATGGGCGTCTTACTTGGAAAGAAAACACATAGAACTTTACCCTCCTAAGCGGGGGTGTCATCCCTCAAATTTTTTCGAATGGGAATAGGGGTCATGTGATACATTATTGAAGAGATTTTAATTCCCTATACATTGCTTTTTTATTTTTGAAATTCGGTCTATTCGTTTAGAAGATATGAATTGAGTAGTTCCTCATCAGCATCCAATACATGACAAAAATGTTGTTAAAGGTTTGCTTAGGTATTAACAAGTCATTTAGATTAATGTGAGCAAAATAAAGGCAAAATATGTCTTGTGATAACGCATTATTAATAGCAAGTTTTTGTGCCTACATGTGAATTGAAGTAACTTGATCGATGAAAAATTAAGTTATGATTATTGCTTTGCTGAGTGGACTTTTATACTCAGACATTATGGTGTATTCAATTGCCGAAAGAGTTGAAATTGTGGGCACCTTTTTTCAAAATCATGAAAACGTCGAAACAGCACGTGTATTCGATAACCTGCATCCTAATAGGCGTGATCGTCATAAGTACGCGCTAGAGTTGTTACACAAGTTCCATGAAATTGGAGCAGTGGCTAATAAGAAATGAAATGCTGAACGTGAATTTCCTATGGTGAATGAGGCCACAAGCCTGGAAGTGATAGGTCGAGTTAGTGAAGATCCAACATTAAGTCCACGAAAATTAGTTGAGATTACTAATCTACGTAGAACGACAATTCAACGAATTCTGAAGAAATTTAAGTTTCATCCATATAAAATCCAGCCAGTTCAGGAATTAAATAATGATGATTATGACCGGCGCTTGGAATTTTGCGAAAATACTTCTCAATGAATAATTCACAACATGCAATATCTTTTTAACACTTGTTTTTCCGACGAAAGTTCTGTCTTTTTGACACTGTAAATCGTCATAATTGCCCTCGTGTTTTTCATAAAGGCCACACTCAAAATCTATGTTTGGGCAGGCATTTTTGATGATCACACCGTTGGACCAATCTTCATAGCCGACACTTTGACACGAGACGAAACTTTGACACGAGAATGGTATTTGGAAATATTGCAAGACTTGGTTTACCCTATGCTAATTGATATTGTTGAGAACGATAAGAATTACTCGGCGCAACATTTATTTTTCCAAGAAGATGCTGCTCTATATATAGTTTCGCTGCTTGACAGCATTTTCAGCAGCGAAACTATAGTCACAGAAGCATTGAAAAACATCCTAGAACTTCCAGAATTCGAAGGGCCACTTGCTCCAGTTAGCTCACGCGCTGGCTACGTCCTTCACCACTAAAAACCAACAGTGAAGCTAGAGAAGTATTCTCCAAGTCTGTATGCAGTATGGACAAGTTTCACCAAGTAAGGGCAACAACAATCAATGAAGTATTACATACATTTACTTTAATACTATGCTAAGTTATTAAATGAAACGATATATTTTTTTAATTTCTCGGGAAATTCATTAGAGATATTTCAAAACTCCATATGTTCTAAACCGAATAGACCGAATTTTAAAAAAATGAAAAGCAGTGTATAGGGACTCAAAAGCTTCTTTCAATGAGCTATCACATGGCCCCTATTCCCATTTGAAAAAAAAAAAAGAGGGATGACACCCTCGTTTAGGAGTGTAAAGTTCGGGCTATACTTTTCGCGTCAAAAGTTGTCTCCCTTACATGCAAACTTGACACGTTTCAGGTTTTTTCGACAACATCTTTTCCTGGCAGTTATGGCTGCCAGCTCGTTCAACGGGCCAGCCTGTATATATATATATATATATATATATATATATATATATATATATATATATATATATATATATATATATATATATATATATATATATATATATATATATATATATATATATATAATATTTTTAAACTGACCTCACCTATGGGTTCTAAGAGTCCTAGTTCATGCTAACACAAGGAAAATTTTTCTACGAAAATTCGCTAATACTAATTCTTGCAATTTGTAAAGACAATTAGTGCTTCTGTTCAAATTCGAGCACACATTTTGAGTTTTAAATTTTAAAATAACTGCAGGGTGTCCTGATTCTTCCTTAAAAAACTGGGGTGTGAGTTGCCCTTAAAAAATAGTGGGGGTAGTAATTATAACATTTTTCATTTTAAGGTCGTGATACTGAGATACAGGGTGTTAAAGTTGTTACGCTTAAAGCGATTTTCCTTAATTATCTTTAAAACCGTTAAAGATAAGATTTGCAAAATTTGTACACACGTAAATATTAACAGCATATAAAGAAAAAGGTCTGGACGGAGCAAGTGCATTATGGTAGTCAATTTTCATAAAAATGTTTTTAATAGCAAATACGAGCAGGCATCAATCCGATTACCGGTATAGTCTATGTAGTAGAAACAATGTACTATATTTTACCAAAATTACTTATTGTTTGATAATGTACAAACATTTTTCGAAAATAAACTTAAATGCTGGTTTCCTAGCCAACAAAGCTACGTTAATAGCCAATTGAGATATTAAAATGTGAAGGATTTAATGAAAATTCGCTACCAAAACGCACTTACTGCGTCCAGATTTTTTCCTACAAACATGCATCATATTGCGAAAAAAAATGCAAAAATGAATTAATGAATTTGTTCTACGAAAATTAGCTAAAAATTATAGACCGTTAAACCATAAACTTTACTAAACCTACAGCGAAAGCATCAGAGAAAGGGTATATTTGAAATGAATTTTCTGTAAATATTTTAGTAAAATGAAGGGCAAGGACAGTTGAAGCTGAAAATTAATAGTTCGCAGAACAGTCTTCTTGCAACATTTTCTTTTCACAGTCCGTATTTGTTTCACGTTCGTTGCCTAAACATTGCCAATTTTGACGTTTCAAATCGCGACTTTGACGTTTTGAGGAAAACTCCATATTGTTTTTCTTTAACTGCCCATAACTTTTTTGTCTTAAAACTTACAGAGCTAAATTTTGGTGGGTAATTTACCTATAATGACATAAACCCGCGTACCAAATTTAGTTCCCCTTATTTTGTTAATTCGGAAGATATAATTTTTTTAAGAAAGAAAACACATAATTTTCCGGGGAAACCCCGGCCGATTTTCCTGGCTAACGAACTTATCCAAGCCACTTGCAAAAGGAAGGTACTCCACATATATATATATATATATATATATATATATATATATATATATATATATATATATATATATATATATATATATATATATATCTATATATATATATATATATATATATATATATATATATATATATATATATATATAAAAGTTCAAACTGACCCCGGATATGTATTCTAGGGAGCTTAATTAGCGCTTATTTGAAGATTTTTTTAAATTCAAAAGTCGGGGATCTCCTCGTTAGTGATTTTTTAAAGAAAATTCACTAAAACGCAAACTCCGAATTATTATGTGAAGCAGTGGCGCGCGTGGGGGCACTCCCCGGGTTATAATGTAGAAAAAACATGTTAAAATTCAAAATTTCTGAAATTTTACAACGGTTTTCAAAAATTGAAAGACTAATACAAAAATAAGGTATACCGGCAGAATTTCCATAGGATGTACAATTTTCGAGAAAAATTGAGTTAACATTGTTTGTTAACTGAAGAGGCACAAGTATTAATTTAGATTTTTAAACTAAAACTTACGTTACTATGGATACAGCAAAAGTTGTCAACAGTAGTTAAAAATTGTTAATAAAGTGCAGATAGTTTTATTAAATAAAAGAGAATAAGGAACATTTTTACTTAAGTTTGTGGACACAATGGATTAAAGTAAAATATTGGACAAAAATGGAACATTACTTAAATTAAGGAATTATTAAGCACTATAGCAGATGCTCAAATGGTGCCCTATTTGCTTCTATACACAAAGGTATGCGTCTCGGAAAAGATTGTCTTGCTCTAAACAAAGTTCCTGCTGAGTTTGTACTGATGTCGCATAAACTGTACTTTTCATTAATCCTCAAAAATTAAAATATAAAATATTTAAGTCGGGTGATCTGACAGGCCAATTTACAGGGGCATCTTGGCCACGACCAATCCAGCGCCCAGCAAACTGCTTATTAAGAAATTGCCGCACGGGTTGAGCATAATGTGGTGGTGCACCGTCGTGCATAAACCACATATCTCACCTAACATTTAAAGGCAAATCTTCTAATGGACCAGACAATGTATTTTAAAAAAATTAGATACTGAACCCCATTTAAGCGTGGAGGTAGCTCAACGGGTCCTACCAAATGATCACCGACAATTACAGCTCACACATTGATAGAAAATTGATATTGGAAATGGGACACAATGGTTGCTTTTGGATTACCGTCACTCCATTCATTGCTGTTATGTAAATTTAGTATTCTATTTTTTGTGAACCAGGATTCGTCAGTAAGTAAAGAGTGTGTTACAGAAGCTATTATTTTCATTCTGTACTTGCTACTGATCCAATCACAGAAACGTATTCTGGCATTGTTATCTTGAGGCAAAAGTTCGTGTACTCGAGTTACATGGTAGGTCCGTAGCTGCTGTTCTTTTAATACGTTGTGGATTGTAGACTGGCTACATTCACTTCAGCAGCAATCCTTCTTAGGCTTGTATGTGTATTTTCTCCAACCGCGTTTAAAACAGATTTTTCAATATCTGCAGTCCTTGCAGATCGTGGACGAGCATGCTCAGTCGTATAAGGTAGAAAGGTACCCTTTTCTCTAAACTTTCGGTTAATTTCAGCAAAAGTACTGTGGTAAGGAACTTGTCCACCGGGAAACTTTTCCGCATATCGCCTTGCAGACTCTAAAGAATTACATTCACACTCTCGATATACTAAATGCATGTCAGCCAAATTCATTTAGACCATACTGAATATAAGGCATAATGTCGAACAACCAAAGCAAAAAATAATATTGTTTGACAAGTTATGACAACCTAAACTGATGTGGACTTTTGCTGTATCCACAGTAACGTAAACTTTCAGTTTAAAAATCTAAATCAACACTTGTGCGTCTTTAGTGAACAAACAATTTTAACTCCATTTTTCTTTATATGCTGTTAATATTTACTCCTGTGCAAATTTTAAAAATCTCATTTTTAGCCGTTTTTAAGATAAATCAAGAAAATCTCTTTAATCGTAATAACTTTAATACCCTGTATCTCAGTGTTACGACCTTAAAATGAAAAATATTATGTGAACTACCCCCCACTAACTTTTTAAGGGCAACTCACACCCCAGTTTTTTTAAGTGTAATCAAGACACCTATATAGAAGGTAACATTCATTTTAATTTATCATCTAATAAAACCAATTTTGTTGGCCACGTTGTGTTGGCTGTCTCAGTGTACTTATGGGTAGCATACGGAACTGTAATTTTTTTAATGAAGAATCTTTATATTGAAACTGCTAGCTTCAACATTAAAACAAATTCCTTTTAGAGAAATGTTTGGTTAAAATTCAATACCAATATAATATAATGATAAAGCTTGAAGCGGATGTAAAAAAACTGATACAGAAAAAGCTTTACACGTCCACAATATAGCCAAACAAGTATAAAAAGCTTTTCACAAACTTTGTAACAAAAATGTTAACACAGCATGTTATAGATTAATGCCGTACTAACGTAGCGACGAACACAAAGCACATATATGTATAATACCTTGTTCTTGTTTTGATTTTTCCATTGCTGCACACGCAGCTCTCCATTCTTGAAGTTCGGGTGAGGGGATGAGACCGGCAGAACCGGCGGCGTTATCTTTCCTTGCTTGCCACCAATGATGATCATCTTTGCTAATTATCTGAAAAACGTTTAGAAAGTTAACTCTACATAATATAAGAACAGTGGTAAGAGGAAAATTACCACCTTTTGGACTTTTATTTTTAGTGAATTTTCTTTAAAAAAAAAACACTAATGAGGAGATCCCGACTTTAGAATTTTGAAAAAATTTCTTCAAATGGGCGCCAATTAGGCCTCCTAGAACACATATCTGGGGTCAGTTTCAATATATATATATATATTGGCCTTCATTTTCCAGAAAATTCATTTCAAATAGACCCTATCTCTGATCAATTGGCAGTAGCCTGCGCTATAGAGTTTAGCGTTTAATGATATTTAATTTTTATCGAATTTTCGTAAAAAATCAATAAAGCTCAATATATTCGTTATTATACAAGATACGAAAAAAATTGTATACATTAATCATACGGTGTCTTGAGCTACATCTAAAAAAATATTTCTACAATCACAGGGTGGCCCATAAGTCGTTGGTGATACAAATTTTCTTTTTTTTAATGTTTGTAAGAAACGAAATTCTGGACGCAGCAAGTGCGTTATGGTTGCGAATTTTCATTAAATGGTTCAAATTTGAATAGCTCAATTTGCTATTAACCTGTAAGGTTAACCAATAAATCAGCTTTTTCGGGAGCACTTTAAGTTTGCTTTCGAAAATTTTTGTACATTTTCCAACAATAAAGTTATTTTGATGAAAGATGGTACATTGTTTCTACTATGTAGGTTATACTGATAACCAAATTTGATGCATGCTTTATTAAAAAAAAACACACACATATTTGCTATTAAAAAACATTTTTATGAAAATTCACTACCCAAAGATAGCTGATCTAAGACAACTAGAAATTCTTGAAAAAGCTCAAGATGAAATCTTTAAAAAGATTGGCAAAAGTATTGAGGCCGTGAATGTGGTAGTATCGGGAGCAAGGCATATACACAAAACTATTAGGGATGCTCTGGTTGCAACTGTGCTGTAATATAATATGGTGAAAGAGAACAGGGTATCGATGAGAAAAATCAGAGAAGATAGCCGGAAGAAGAAGGGAACGGCTGAGCAGAATAAGAGAGTTGGCGAGGATATAGTGACAGCCAAAGTGCCCAAAGTAGACGGAAAGCGAAGACAAGACGGGATAACTGTGGTCAGACAGGATAAAAAGAGAGGAGCCTCAGCATCCCCAGAAAGTGAAAGGAAACGATTTACAAAAAAGCAAAAATGAGGTATCCTTCCGAGGTTGGATACAAGAAGGCCAGTGGCAAATCAGAGTGAGGCGGAAACGCCCATGACGACGTCCATGACACCTGCACAACACACGGATCAAGAGTCGATGTCGCATAAGGTAATGCATCGAAAGAGAAGAAGAACCAGGAGACAAAGGCTACAAAAAGGCAGAGAAAGACAATACTTTTACCAGAAGCAATCGCTGTGAAGGTGAACAAGTGAATCTCTTATGTAGACGCTCTCAGACAGATGTAGAGCAAAGTAAGTCCAGCAAAGATGGGAGCTGAGGTTTCGGCAATCCGTCGTACCAAGGCGGGTGACATCCTTGTAGAACTAAAGAAAGGTGGAAATGTGGACCGATTGCGAGGTGCAATTGAGCAGGCGTTAGATGGAGAGGGGGCAGTAAAAACCCTCTCCAAACTATACACATTGGATATTATGGATCTTGACGAAGCAGTCACCAAGGAAGATGTGATGGAGGCGATCAGGTGTAATACAAAAGAGATAGACACAACAAACATGAAGGTTTACATCTTGAGAAAGGCATATGCTGAAACACAGATAGCGGTCGTTGGAGTACCAGCTAAATGTATGGAAGCCATGCTTAAAATGGAGAAAATCAAAATAGGCTGGGTCAGGGGCCGAATAAGAGTAAAAACACAAGTGATAAAGTGTTTCAGATGCCTTAGGTTTGGACACAAGGCAGCTGAATGTAGGGGTCCAGGAAGAGAAAATATATGCTGGAAGTGTAGTAAAGAGGGACACAAAGCTAGGGAGTGTAAAGAGGTAGATCCTTTTTGTGCATTATGTGCCGAAGTAGGAGATGTCGTCGCGAAGCACAGGCTGGGTAGCGTCAAGTGTGCGGCGTACAAGGAGGAGGTGAGGAGGAAAAGCAGACGATGATACGTTTCCTTCAAATAAACTTGGACAGGGGAAGGGAAGCACAAGACTTTCTGATGCAGGTGGCTGAGGAAAAGGGGGCAGACGTCCTACTCATAAGTGAACAGTATCGAAAGCCGGAAACTGGAATGTGGCTTCAGGATGTCACAGCGAAGGCAGCTATTATGGTGAAAAATAGAAACATGAGGATTGCAAATTTGTGTGAACAGGAAACCAACTATACATGGATTGAACTGGAGGGCTTGCGAGTGTATAGTTGCTATTTCTCACTCAATGCATCAGAAGAAGAGTTTAGGAGGGGAATTGGAAGCCTAGAAGACAGCATTAGAACAGCAGAGACTGACATTTTGGTTGCGGGAGATTTTAACTGTAAATCAGCAGAGTGGAGTTCAAGAAGGCTAGACTGGAGAGAAATAATCTTATCCGAGATGTTGGCCAGAACCAGCCTGGTGATCTTAAATGAGGGTAACACCTATACATTTAGAAGGGGAGACACAGGCTCGGTTATAGACATTTCCTTGGCCACCGAGAGCATTGCATATATAATAACTACGTGGAAAGTACTGGAAGATGTTACTTTAAGTGATAATCAATATATCAAGTTTACCTTAAGCAAGACACGAACAAGAATCTCAGATGAAATGGAAAATAGGGTTTATCAACAGGAGAAAAATCGGGAAAATGGGTGGATACTTTGCCGATTGGATAATGACAGAATAGAAGCATAGCTTGAAGAGACAAAATTAAAGCATGTACCATGGGCGATAAATAGTCCCTGTCCATCGGATCCTACCCTGGTACAACGGATAGTAGAAGAATTGTTTCCACGAGGAAATGAGACTCAGAAGCCGTATCAAAATAGCAGTGCTGCTTGGGAGCACATGTTTAGCCTGGAAGAATTACAAAATGCTGGGAAAAAGATTACAACAGGCCAGGCCCCAGGTCCAGATGGAATCCCAAATGAAATCCTCAAAGTAGTTTTGAGGGTTTGGCCAGAGTTGCTCTTGGAGATTTTTAACGCATGTCTGGTCTGTGGAGTATTCCCTAATGCATGGAAGCAGCAAACGTAAATAATCTTGTATAAGGGTAATAAGCCGCTTGATGAGTCATCTTCCTACAGGCCAATCAGGCACATAGACACAATAGGAAAACTGTTCGAGAGAATGCTGTTGCAGACTAGAGGCACACATCGATGGGACTGGAGGGCTTTCACCGCAGCAATATGGTTTTAGTAAGGGAAGGTCCACGGTAGATGCAACTTTAAAGGTCGTCAGCATTGCAGAGAAAGTGAAACAGGGAGACAAAAAGAGTTTTGCGCGCTTGTCACATTGGATGCACAGAATGATTTTAATACCGCTAGGTGGGATGCAATACTGAGGGCATTAGAAGAAAAACACCTGCGCATTTGCTCAAAATGGTCAGTGACTACCTAAGCGATAGAACACTACTATATAGTCGACGAAAGAGAGTCAAGAGTCACGGTGGGTGTTCCACAGGGATCGGTGCTCGGGCCATTTCTGTGGAATGTAATGTATGAAGAATTCCTCCAGATGGATATGCCAGAAAATGCTACTATTGTCGGCTTCGCTGACGACACAGCAGTGGTTGTAACAGCTAAAACTTCTAGGCAACTATAAATAATTGAAAACGATAGTTTGGATAGGGCTTATCGATGGCTCTCAGGCAATGGCCTAGAAAGCTGACCATCCATAAAACCGAGGCAGTCCTGATCACAGAAAAGAGAGTATTTGAAAATCCCACTCTAGAGATAAATGGACAAGTGGTTCAGTGGAAGAGATCACTTACCTTCTTGGGCATACAAATATATGGGGGAGAACAGGTAGATAAGGCCGCAGCAAAAGCAGCATCGACCGTCGCTAAATTGGCAAGACATGCCAAATATTAGTGGACCGGGTGAATTAAAGAGAGGACTTTTAAATAGCGTAGTACATGCCAAAATGCTGTATGCGGCACCAGTTTGGGCCGAAGCTGTGGATATAAGGGTGATCAGGCAAAACCCTGTGTGCAGAGATGTAGTGCGTTAAGGGTAATTTGCGCCTACAGAACTGTATCTTAGAGTGCGGTTTTGGTACTTAGCAGTATACCACCAGTAAACCTATTGGTAAAGGAGCGGCAGGAAATCTAGCAAGAGATGCGATGTGAAATTATACTCCCGGAGAACAAAAGTGGCAAAGCTGAAATCAAAAGAAGGGCACGCAAAAGGCTTCTCGGAAGGCGGCAGTCCAGGTGGAGTGGAAAAGAAACAAGCCGCTGGACCCACTCTCTCATACCCAGCATAGACAGGTAGGTGGAAAGAAGACATTGGATACTACATCACTCAGACATTGACAGGTCATGGGGAATTCCGTGCGTATCTGCATATATTTAAAATCATCAACAGCCCATCGTGCATAGAATGCGGTGACAGATGCGACGATGTGGAGCACACTCTGTTCGAATGTCTAGAGTGGGAGCACCAGAGAATGAGGTTAACACGGACAATAGGCAAGGAAGTTACAGCAGAAAATCTAGTCACTGAAATGTTAGATAACGAGAAGAACTGGAATGTCGTAGTGATATTCGTTACAAACATCTTGAAGGCAAAACAGGAAAAAAGGAGAGCTATGGATAATTCACCAAATGAGGAACCGCCCCTAATCCCTAATCTCGCAAGAGGACGGGGGATGTAGGGAATAAGGCGAAACAGTGAAGTCACGGAAAACCAATATATATATATATATATATATATATATATATATATATATATATATATATATATAGATATATATATATATATATATATATATATATATATATATATATATATATATATATATATATATATATATATATATACGTGGGTCCTAGCAGTCCTAGTTTGCGTTCAGTTAGAAAAAAATTCTAATTTCAAAAGTCGCGATCTCCCAATTAGTGAACATTTTCTACGAAAATTCACTGAAAGGTACAGCTGTCAGAATAAATGTTTAGTTATAAGCAGTTTATATAAATTTATGACGTTTTTATGACAAAAAGCGGAGCTAACCATGCACCATTTATTTTCAACTAGTAGCAAAATGACATTTAGTCCGGAAAAAATAACAATATATTTTAACCTATCTGGGAAAATCCTTAATAACTATTTCTAGTAAATGCCGACTTCACATAATTCAGCAATATCACAGCAGAAATTACGGCGACTAAATCATGAAACGCTGACTGATAAAGTGTGCAAATGGGATTTTAGAATCACATCTCTCTCTTACATAAACAACTATCTAACAGGTATCAGTACTGCCACAAATAATTAATAGCTTTGATAGTGTAAAATTTTGTTTCCGATAAGTTTGATTAATCTGTGTATTATCTAAAGCAGAGAAAGCTGAATCTATAAAGGCTGCCTATCATAAATATAACCATACTAGCTAGCATATTTCGCTCTGTGTTTATACAGTGTGAAACAGTGAAATGAAGTAAATTCAGTATCTCAATTATTGTGCACATTTATGAAAAAAACCTGGACGCAGCAAGTGCGTTGTGGTAGTGAATTTTCATAGAAATGATCTGGCACAAAATATTTTATTATAACTTTTTTCGTGTAACATAGAAATATAAATTTTGGCGTATAGTTTACTTTGTATATCGTAAACCTACCTAATTTGGTTATCATATCTTTTTTATTTTTTGAGATAAAAATTTTTTTCGAATGAAAACTCAAAAGTTTTCCGGAAAACCTGGTCCGCTTTTCCTGACTAACGAACTTATCCAAGCCATTTACAAAATGAAGGTACATGCGAAATTTTATCAAAATGGGCCCATTATTTTTTGAGTTATCGGTGTGATATATATATATATATATATATATATATATATATATATATATATATATATATATATATATATATATATATATATATATATAAATTGAAACTGACCCCGGATATGGGTCCTAGGGGTCCTAGTTCACGCTCATTTGCAATTTTTTTCAAAATTCCAAAGTCGGGATCTTCCCATTAGTGAATTTTTCTACGAAAATTAACTAAAAATCCCGAAGCAGGTTAATTTTAGATTAAAAATTGACATTCTTCAACGTGAAAACTTCACCCCTACATTCAAACCCCTTCGAGTGAGAGTTACAACGTCAAAATTTTTAAATAGGCCTTATAATAGTCTGCTTAACTTCATTAATAAAAATAACCTGTTGACGGAGTGTCAGCATGGCTTTCGGAAAAATAGGTCCACACTGAAACTGCATATTTAATGACTAACGATGTATATAAGAATATTGACCAGGCCAATTATATTGTTAGCCTTTTTTATCTATCAAAGGCATTTGATACTGGTGATGTCATTATATGCCAGAAGTTATTTTCCCTTGAAATCAGAGGGACCTATCTAAAGTGGATCGAGTCATTTATGGGCAGTAGATGTTTGCTGGTTATAATGGGGGGGGGGTCATGTCACAGATCTCTACAAAATTAATTAGAGGGTCCCTCAGGGTTCCGTACTGGAACCTTGATTGTTCCTTATTTACTTTTTTTACTAATGATTTACCTGAACATGTGCGGGGTGGTCTGCTAACAATATTTGCTGATGAGACTTGCATTAATGTTGCTGCTGATACTCTTGAGGGGCTTGTAGTCAGTGTTCAGTTGGTTGTTGACCAGTTTCAGACGTGGTGCGGTCGTAAAAAATTAGTAAAATACCGGCAAAACAGCATTCATGGAAATAGAAGGCCTCTGAAGGATCTTGGTATTGGGGTGGTGTGTAGTGTTAAATATTTAAGTATTTGGGTAGATAATAACTTAACCTGGCTAAACCAGATTGACTGTGTGTGTGTGTGTGTGTGATGAACTAAATAAAGCATGCTTCGCCATTTTACAAATGAGAAACACGTTGGACTTAAAAGGTATCCTTAAAATATATTACTGCCCTGCTTAGTTGCACATAAATTATACTATTATGTTCTGTGGTAGCACTGCAGGCACGACAAGAGTATTTTTGTCTCAAAAAAGATTACTGAGACTAATTTTCAATTTAAGACCAATTGAGACATGCAGAAACATATTTGGGGATTATAATTTATGAGTTTTTGAAATTTGATTAATTTGATTTCACATGGGTTTTGATCATTCATGGTTGTTGGATTGTCGTCTTTACAGAAATACATTTGGTTCTTTAAATTTTGACATTCTTCATTGCGATATGCATATTGTTTACTGCTTAGGATCAGGTATCTGGTTCTACGAATTATCATGGTGATAGTATGGGGATTTCTAGGGACGGCAAAGTGTATAACTGATAATAATCATATTCTGATTCGTCTACTAGAGGTATCTCTATTTGAAATATAATTTGGAATTGTTTTGAACTGCTTTTATTTTAAATATTTTTTTCGTATAGATTTAGATTAGGGGTTGTTATTAATTTTGCATTAGTTACATACTTTTGTATTTTATTGATTTCTTTTATTATAAATTCTAGTCTTAATATTGACGTGTGAAATATTCCTAATTTTGAAAAAGTGATTGCATTTTCGGTTGTTAACGCCAGTGCCTGAGTATTGTTCAGTAAATGGCTTAACTGTGTGAGTAATTCCAGAATTTTTATGCGGTGGTAATGAGTTAGTTGTTCGTTCCTAAGGCTATCAATTGTGTTTTCCAATTCGTTTATTCTATTCACTATTGTGTCTTGATTATGATTCAATTTGACTATTGTTTGGTTAAATTTATTTATTGCGTCAATCCTGAGGGCATTTTGCGATTGAAAAGTTCATAAATTTTATTTTGATCTGTTGTCAAAACCTCTATTGCCTGCTATATACATTCTCCGTCTTGTGAATCTAGATTTCCTGTGATTGATTTAAATATAGGACCTTTACTTTTATTATGCCATGTTTCTGTCTATTATTAAAAGTATTCATATTTGGAAAAATCCTATAAAATATGCCCTCTATGTTATATATAGTAAAATTCAACGCTAGTCTAAATTTTTGGTATTCCGAATGATAGTCGGTTATCATTAATTTACTAGTGTGTGCTTTATGTGTGTCTTTATGTGATTGATTTGAAATCTGTTCCTAAACGGTTTACAATTTGTGTTATCTTATTTCTTGCTGATATCTATATTTTATTAATACTTGTGTTAATTGAAACGGTCTTATAAGTTATGTTACCCTAAAATTATTTAAAATTTAAGCTTGATAGTTAAATCGCTATGTGTGTCATTCCATTCATGGTCTCGTATTATATGTATCAATTTCAAGATGCTGCTTACGTGTCACATTCCTCTGTCGTTCATATAATGTGTCGATTATCTTACACTGGCGTGGGTTGTCTAGTTTTGTCGTTACGTAATTATAATTTGTCATGTACATGTAGCAATATTGTTTTTTATAATTCCTAACATTTGTAAACTGTGGGATGATTATATCGTTAACTCTATTTTATGGTCGAACTTACTACTTCCTAGCCCGGTCCGCTTGTAAAACAAAATATTTTCTTTGTGGCAAACAGTATCTTTCCTGAATTTTTCTATCTGGATGGTGTTATGTAAATTTGTGTTAGCTTACATAAATTTCGTTCACCTTTTTTGAGTGAAACTAACTCTGGTGGTTTTAGCATGGGTGATTTCATCAGTATCTCTTTACTCTTAGTTAAAGATATCAATGACTCATATCTTCCGTATGTTACCTGTAAGTTGATACTTACATCGATATTTTTTTCTTTTCTTTTGTGTGCCCATTCCTGTTTTTGAAAAAAATATAAAATGTGTTATCAAAAATAATGATGTAATAATATAGGTCCGATGGTAGTATTTTTAAAACCGATACGAGTTTTTTCCTGATTGAATTTTAAAGAAGTTTAGACGTGACTTTGTCTAACGATTTTGATATCAATCTTTATAATATTTTACTATCATTATTTTTATTGTTATTATATTATAGAGGTTTAACCTATTACGTGTACTTCCCATCGTTATGTTTCACTAAGTCCTGTAAAATAATCGTTCTTTTTAATTACTGATTATAATTTTAACAAGGTAATACCATTAAAATGTATTATATATATATATATATATATATATATATATATATATATATATATATATATATATATATATATATACATATATATTTTCGACAATATTAATCACCAGCTTAGTTATTTATATTAATATTGGGTGTTTCATTCAAGATCGTCCCTTGTGATTTAAGTCACTTATTTTTGTTGTTAGGAACTTAAGGCGTAATTTACGTAATGTGCTATTAGAATAATTTTGTCCTGTTTCAAGAGTAGAATTGTTGAGTACGGTCCTGAATATAAATTCTTATCTAATGTTTATATATTTGTAGATTTTATTTACTTGTTACGATAAGTGTGTTTTTTTGTCATGTTAGTCAGTCTCTTAAGTCATGTCTCGTTGTCATTTATCCGATTTTCCAGGTTTTAATTTACTTAGGTAATATAATGCGATTGTTTATTTAATTTGCTTAATATAAACAGATTGTATTCTTTTTTGTTGCAATATTCACAAGCCCTAATATAATCTTTAATTTTCTTTCTTATCTTTGGAAAAGAGAATTTGTCTTTCATCTCTGTATAGGTCTCATCTAAAGTTTGATGTCGCTTTTTAGTCTCATGAGAAAACATTGTTTGGCCTTTAATTTCTGATGCTGTTTTTAATTCTTCCAAATTGGGTATGTTTGTTTCATAATTATTAATCTTATTGGACTTATTAATTTTTATGGGGTTTGTTTCAAAACTACCCTTTTTATTTATTGTGAAATCTTGTTTATTATTAAAATTAAATTTTTCAACTTTAGGTTTTGCTTTGTTGATTATATGTTTTTCTGTATTTAACCCAGTATTTCCTTTATTATCGCACCGAGCTAAAGGTTCATTCTCATATTGTTCTTTTACTGTTTTCTTATAGCTACATTGTGCATTATTTGAATGCTTACTAGACTTATTACTAAAATTTAACTGGTTTTTGCTTCTTTTTACATCCTGTGTATTATTTAAACTAATATGATCAGTCTCCTCATTACAATATACGTTTGTAGTGGGAACTTCATCTAAACTGCTATGTGGGCTTTTGTTTAATTGAATTGTCTTATTACTACTGGCAAACCAAGAGTTTACATACATCATAATGCTATCATTGTCCTGTTGAACTATCTTTGTTGGTTTTGATGCATCAGCTAGGTCAACAGAATGCATTTGTCGACTGTCGCTTGCGTAATTGGTCAAGTTCAAGTTTAAATTATTTCTATAGTCATTCATTCTCTCCTTATAATTACAAATACTATCACTGCCCTTCTTAGGTAAATTATTTGTTTGAAAATTTACATGGTTAATATCTACTATCGATTGTCCGTAGACGTGCCCGCTATAGGAAAATTTTGGTTGTGTACATCGTACAATTTTGATGGCGAATCTTCATGATATGTTTCATAATCTACATTATTAATTTCGTAATTTACATTATTGGGTTCGTATTCTAATTCGTTTGTATCGTTATCTAAAATTTCTGTATTATTTATGAGACATGTGTCTCTGCATTTGTTGTGACAGTCTTGAGTTAGAGCTGTCTATTTCCATCGGTTCTGGGTATTGTCTGTGTGTGTTCTGATTTATCTTTGGTCGTCCGTTTTGATTTAATTGATTATTGAAGTTGGGTCTTCTGAATTGGTTCGAGAAATTTTGTCTAGGTGTAAATTTCTGATTTTGTCTGTGTTGAAAGTTTGTTTGATTAAATTGGTTGTTATTATTTTGCTGAAAAGGTTTGAAATTCGGTTCAAATGGTCACTGAATTGGACGTTATAAAAAGGTGGGTTGCTTTGTTTTTGGAAGGGTGTTCGGTTCTGTCCTTCTTTTCTCTTATTACTAAAATTTTTATGTATCATTTTATCTCTATAATCAAAGTTTTCTTTCGCAAATACGAATTTTAATGCTTGTTCTATGCTCTCTGGACTTCTGGATCTGAGTACGATGCCCATCGGATTCCCTAATCCACCTAAAAATGCTTTCAAAGTTTGATTCTGGTAAATATTCATTTTAATTACCCGTACTCCCTCATTGCTTTTGTTAGCAATTAAATTTGATATAAGTAATTGTTATATATGACGGCATCGGTTAGCGAATGATAATGCATCTTCTGCATTTCTCTGCTTCAGCGTCAACATCTCGGCCAGTAGGCTAGAGTCATCACGCTGATCAGTAAAGTTCTGCACGACTGCACTTCTCAAGTCTGCTAATGAATTTGTAATCTTAGTATTAACAATGAGCCGTGCTGTTCCTGTTAATTTAGTTTGTATATAGTTTAATAAAAAATGGTTCATATATAAATTTTCATTGGCTACGTAAAATTGGTTCATAACCAAATCACATGACTTTAAAAAATTGCCTACATTGGCGGGGTGACCGTCAAATTCCGGAATAGCCTTAAGAAATATTTCCTTAAATTGGTCTGTCATGTTGCTACTATTATTACTGGTATTTAAATGGTTTTCTGTTACAATATTATCACTGATACTAATTGATCTCAGTATATACTCCATATTCAATAAACATTGTTCGTCATACATTACATCCACACATATAAGGAAAAAATATTGCAGGAAATTTAAAAATGGGATAGCAATAAGTAAGTTTCTGATCTCATTTGACTGCTTGGCTACTGTTTCTGCTCTGACTTGGATCTGCTTGGCTCGAATTTGTTATTGGGCGTCGATACGCTTAAAAATCAATCTGCTTTTGATTTTCTAACCAATACTAACGACTGCGCCACTTAACTTTACGGTTAAGACGTTTGAATTGTTAAAAACAATTTATTCACTACTTTACAAAATGACTACTTAACACAATAATAATATAAAATTAGATACAATTATATATATATATATATATATATATATATATAAATATATATATATATATATATATATATATATATATATATATATATATATATATATATATATATATATATATATATATGATATGAAAAAGGTTAGCACACGATGTGCCTGGCTTAACTTGGAAACAAGAATGAACGACGCTATGCAGGCGTTCCATCTATTTATAATAACTCCCCCAGAAGTGGCCCTATTGTCTTCCTGAGGTGACTTTGGGTTTCGCTGACTCTGTTTCCCACGTGTGTTCTTCTGTTTACTGCGTCGTCCAAGGTTTGCACATCAGCTTATCTGAAGGCGCCTTCTATCCTCCTGCTGACTCGGTTATTCTGTTCATGGGAAGGCGACTTGGTGTTACAATGGCTCATTGTTGGTGGTCCATTTATCTCGCGTATTCTGCGATATATCGTTGCCATAGAGACTCTTTGTTGTAAAACTCCCAACCAAGCATTTTCAATCGACCGTGCTGTGGAAGATCTGTCTAGTAAAGCCTCAATCCTCAAATGACAATGTTTCCGTGCTGAAGTTGTTCGAGGTCAGATCCATGACGACGGTTATCGATTCCTTCTTCAGACCATCTGGACTAACACTGCAACTGGGTTGGAACTGATTGAAAAACCGGTTTCCCGCATACCAACAATGCACCCCCTTTCGAATTCACTTGAATGATTCTAATTGCTCCGCAAACGGCGCTTAGGCATAATGACTAATAACTTAATAAACTGAACACAAATCGCTACCAGGTATTGCTTTAAACTGAGGAAAACGCAAATTTAAAGAGATAGTTTTTGGTAAAACAAAATTAAAAAAGTGTACTATTAAATTCTTTTCTTCATATTCTTACCGTTTCTTATCAGAGAGAAAACAGAGTAGTATAGAAAACTTCATTGCAATTGGTCGACTCTCACTAGGTGTTCGGATTTTTTGGCAGGTCAGTATATGATAACTGTAGAATACCTAAAAATAGGCCAGGGACGAAGTATAAGGATTCGTCCTTGTACAAGCTACATATATATTTGTGTAAGGTTTTCATGCCCATGAAAGTATGTGAGGAGCACTTTTTTAATAGACCTAGAATTGATTAGGCAAAGAGTACCAGATTGAATTGTGTTTTAAGTTAGATACACAATTTAATATTTGTTCTATACTTTAATAATCATAAAAAGCTTAAATCAACACTCACACAGCCTATCCTACGAAGTTAAACAGTGCCAAAAAATCCACATCATATTCTATGCACGTTAATAACTTTTGATCCTGCGGGCTTATATTACAGTTTCTGTAAAAAAAACCTCGAACATTTCTTGCATGCAAATAGCAATCTAGTGCAAACACAATATTAGTAGGTCCAGTAACTTAATATTCGTTCAATTTCGCGGCGCAAATTTGCCAGCCAGTACACAGCGCAACGCGTTTCAAGTTGTTTTTCTCTGATTTCTGTTTGACCAACTTTATTTGGCCTCAAAATCATTTGGTAATGTCACGAACAAACTCGCATATTCAGAGAAATATTTCTTTTTATGATTGTTTGGAATTTAATGAATTAATTATGGAGCGATGAAAAGCTCAAGCGAATTGAAAAACGCTGTCAATATGAAAAGCGAGATATGTTTTGTTTTAGCTACCACCTTTATCCAGGGCAAATTGAATTAGATCATTTCGGCAATAAATTAAACCGCTGCTTTAATAGAAAACAAAAATAAATAAACTGATCAACGAACTACTCGTTATTTTACGGTATACTGTTAAAATAAAAAATGTTGTGACAAAAGCGTGTGGAAATGGTATAGTTTAGACTTTCTGACAGCATTGGAAATAAACTTTGGTAATATCAGTAAGCTTTGAGAAGCCATACAAAAAAATCGGAAGGCATTAATATATTTATTAAGATCACAACGCTTTTAACATAATATTAGTATTATGGCTTTGTTAAACAAAACTATACGTTATACATTTCTGTGTTTGAGTCGAAACTGAGCTTTTTGGGCCAACCTAATAATCGGATAGCTGGCGACAAATTTAAGGTAGGTATTTTAGGCACTTAGAAATCTAAGTAACGTACAACTTCAATGTTAGTGAATCTGGAATGGGGAGTGAGAAAGGGCATTAGCGGTTATTTTGGTATTGCGCAGCATATGATATTCGCAAAAAATAAATCCCAAAAATATGCTTTGGGCACTTTGAATTCATGTGGTTTTTTATTTTAGCATTCATTGAATCTAGAAATTAAAATCACAGACCTTTTAGATGGTTTTGAAATACGATCAGACTGCCCCGAATTTGTGTTATAAATATGCGGACAAAATATACGTTAGACAATCTGAATTATTTATAGTATATTTATTATGTTATATTAAAGTATGTGCGAAAATCCAGACAAATGCAAGGAATAAATATCTTAAATGAGTGCGACAAAAAAACCTTATGCGTAGACATAGGTAAGAGAGAGAACTTATTAATTGTGGTTGCCCTTACTTGGTGAAACCGTTCCATACTAAATACAAACGTGGAGACTATTTCTTTGGCAACTGCCGTGGCCCTGGTCACTGCGCCATGATTGGTTGTTGAAGACCACGTGACTCGATTAACGTGTTACGTGCAGCCGGACTGTTTACTCATATATATATATATATATATATATATATATATATATATATATATATATATATATATATATATATATATATATATATATGTATATATATATATATATATATATATATATATATATATATACACATGCCCGACGAAAAGCTTCTATGTTAATCTCTAAGCTCTTCCCTCTTAATAAAAATTTCAAATTTTCCATGTACAACAAACTGCTCATGTACAAAGTCATAATAGGGCCAACCTTGACCTATGTATCCCTGCATGAGCCACCGCGGCCGACACACAGATCAAGACACTTCAATTCACTCTGATCTGGAAATGCCTTCAATACTTGAGTTTATAACGCAACTATCCACAACTCAGTTCGCAAAAGCCGCTTCTCATCCAAATGCTCTCCTCCGTAGTGCCACCGACTACGATGAGCAATTTCCACATAGGCATATGCGTCCAAAGCTTATACTTACTAACGTCCTCGGGGCAAAAACAGATTGGGAACATTCAACCCAAACGTCATTGTGTAAAATCTTTCCGACGGAGGTATAAAGTAAGGTCCGGTACTCCAGTGAGAGGAGTTTAGTGAGTACGAGTCTCACAGTACCTCGATATTCTACACACTAAGGTGTTGTGACTGAGGTCCGCATGATGCATTCTCTTCTCCTGTATCCAAAAACTAAAAAACAAATATATATATATATATATATATATATATATATATATATATATATATATATATATATATATATATATATATATATATATATATATATATATATAGGGTGACATTGAAAGAAGTGCAATGCATAGTACCAAGCGATAGAAGACATAAAAACAAACAACAAAATTTCCTGCACACTTATGTCCAAATACGGTGTAACTTTTTTTTCAACTTTGTGCGATAGATCATTTGATTTATGTCCAAAACCCTTTTGCTTTCGAGATACAGTGTAAACGTTTTTTTTTCAATTTTGATTTATTTTTAATTTTCTTCCAATGAAGGAGAGATCATAAAACCAAAATTGTTACAAAATATTCACATTCATTAACATACAGGTTGCCACATTGTTGCCAGGTTGTGTAAAATATTAGAGGGGTTCATTATCATTAAGTTGATTATTATTAAATATTATATATTATAATAATATATTATCCCAAGTAACAAATAAACACACTAAAGCAATCGAAATCAACAACTTTATGAATTAAGAGCAACTGGAAATACACATAAATAATAACGAAGATAATCAAATTAATAAAATAATAAAGGTAACTTTAAAGAAGGTGTGAATAAACATTTCCAGTCTTCTGATTATCCATAATTCTGTTCCATAAATGGTTTTTATTATTTATTTCTACGGAATGAACCTCATTTTTTCAAAAACCCTCAAAATGAACAATCGAGTGGATTAAGATCGGGACTTCGTGTTGGATATGCAATACGTCCCCCATGACCAATCCACCTATTTACAAATTTTCTATTCAAAAACTCATATGCTATTCGGGAAAAATAAGCTGGCGCCCCGTCATGCATGTAATACATTCTCCCAATTATGTTTAACGGCATTCGAAATGGTTCAATTAAAAAACATAATTCTGTTATACCTGCCCACACATTAATTCAAAACCCATACTGATGGTTTCTTATTCCGGTTTGATGAGGATTTTCGTCACTCCAGTAAGTGCATGTTATGCATGTTTAGGATATCGAGGCAACTAAAACCTGCCTCTTCGGTAAACCCAATTAATGACAGGAAATGTTCCTTTTAGTGAATTTTCTTAGAAAAAATTCATTAATGAGGAGATCTCGACTTTTGAATTTTGAAAAAATTTCTACAAATGAGCGCTAATTAGGCCCCCTAGAACACATATCCGGGGTCAGTTTCGATTTTTATATGTTTATATATATGTTTATATATATATATATATATATATATATATATATATATATATATATATATATATATATATATATATATATATATATATATATATATATATCACAGCAATAACTCAAAAAATAATGGGCCGATTTTGACAAAATTTGGTGAATACCTTCCTTTTGTAAGTAGCTTGGATAAGTTCGTTAGCCAGGAAAATCAACCGATGTTTTCCCGGAAAATTTTGTGTTTTCTTTAGAATCTCCGGAAATAACAAAGTAAGGGCAACCAAATTTGGTACGTCGTTTTACATCACTATAAGTAAACTACCTACCAAAATTGCTGTAGGTCAAAAGACAAAAAAGTTATGGGCATCTAAAAAACATAAATTGGGGTTTTCCTCAAAACGTCAGTGACAATTTTAAACGTCAAAATTCGCATTATTTAGGCAAAGAACTTGAATCTAATACGGGCTATGGAAAGAAAATGTCCCAAGAAGAATGTTTTACAAACCCTGAAGTCTTACTTTCAACCGTCATTGTCCTTCATTTTACTAAAATGTTTCCAGAAAATTCATTTCAAATATACCCTTTATCTGATGCTTGGCAGTAGCCTTAGCTATAGAGTTTATCGTTTAATGGTATATAACTTTTGTCGTATTTTCGTAAAAAAATCAATAAAGCTCAATATATCCGTTATTCTACAAGATATGAAAAAAAAAATTGTATACATTAATTATAGGGTGTCTTGAGCTACATCTTAAAAAATATTTCTACAATCACAGGATGGCCCATAAGTCGTTGGTGATACAAATAATATTTTTTTAGTCGAAAACGCCTTACGTTTTTGCATTTTCCATCAAAATATAATGCATTTTCGTAAGTAAAGAAATTCCGGACGCAGCAAGTGCGTTATGGTAGCGAATTTTGATTAAATGCTTCATATTTGAATTGAAAAGCTCAATTTGCTATTAACCTATAAGGTTGACCAAGAAACGGATTTTTTCGGTTACACTTTAAGTTTACTTTCGGAAATTTTTGTACGTTTTCAAACAATAAAGTTATTTTGATGAAACCTTGCACATTGTTTTTACTATAATTGTTATACTATATATGTTATACCGGTAATCAAATTTGATGCCTGCTTTTTTTTTAATCAAACACGCCTTATGTTATTGCATTTTTGCATTTTCCATCGAAATATAATGCATTTTTGTAAGAAAAGAAATTCTGGATGCAGCAAGTGCGTTATGGTAGCGAATTTTGATGAAATGCTTCATATTTGAATAGCCCAATTTGCTATTAACCTATAAGGTTGACCAAGAAACGAATTTTTCCGGGAACACTTTAAGTTTACTTTTGGAAATTTTTGTACATTTTCAAACAATAAAGTTATTTTGATGAAACATGGCACATTGTTTTTACTATATAAGTTATACTGGTAACCAAAATTGATGCCTGCTTTCTTAAAAAGAAAACACACATATTTGCAATAAAAACATTTTTATGAAAATTCACTACCATAACGCACTTGCTGCGTCCAGAGTTTTTTGATTTTGCATCCACTCGCAATATTGCACATTGGGTAAAATATCTGCTTCTAATAAGTGGTGCACTTTTTGAAAATGGAACGGGTAAAGAAGCTGTTTCTAAAGGAGTTGTCTGGCTGACTCGCGGCTCGAGCAAAACTTATTTTTCTTACGCTTATCTCAGGACTATTTTTTAACATTTGCAAAATAGAATCTTCGTTGTTAACAGTACAACGACTTCGTCGAACTCCACTGTCTACTTTTTATCTTTTAAAGCAGCCATCTTCTCCCAACCGCCTTTTAACGTCCATATGTGTTCTCATATTAGGAACGTGTCGCCTGGGATATTTTCTCGGTACATTCGCTGAGCTTCACTAGCCTCGCCATAAGACATAATAATGTCTCTGTATTCTACAGAAGTATACTTAACCATTTTAAAAAGCTATTAACGAGAAATTAAAGAATAAACCTCTTTAGCAACGTAGAGACTTTAAATAAATTATTTCAATGTCTGTTTGACCATTGTTATGGACTGTTGATGTAGCCGTATGCACGTAAATGGTTGTTTAATTGTGTTCATTTGTTACTCGAGAGAATATGGCATTTTAAAATGCCAAGTCAACACGAAATCTTTTCTGGTTTTTGTAGAAAAATCATGAGCAATACAACAAATGAACTTTTTGTAGAAAATGAACTTATCTATTCCAAAAAGTTGAAAAATTAATTTTAACAAATGTACACCGTATCTCGAAAAGAAAAGGATGATGACGTAAGCATTTTTTTATGTCTTCTATCGCGTAGTACTATGCGTTGCACTTTTTTCAATGTCACCGTGTATATAAAAATATAATTGAAACTGACCCCGGGAATGGGTTGTAGGGATCCTAGTTCACCCTAATTTAAAGGAATTTTTTCAAAATTCAAATCAGGATGTCCACATTAGTAAATTTTTTGTACGAAAATTTACTAATATGAATCAATAAATATACCATAAAAATTTCAGATTGTCTAATGTATATTTTTTCATATATTTATAAGACAATTTTGGCGCAGTCTGGTCATACTTCGAAACCGTCTACAAAGTTTGGGATTTTTAGTGAATTTTTATTTAAAAAAAAATCACTAATAGAGAGGTATCGACGGTGAGACTTTGCAACTTTGCAATAATTGTTTGAAATGAGCACGAACCAGGACCCCTAGAACCCATAGCCGGGGTCAGTTTCAATTTTTATGTATATATATATATATATATATATATATATATATATATATATATATATATATATATATATATATATATATATATATATATATATCTAACCGATAACTAAAAAAAAATAATTAACCGATTTCGATGAAACTCAGAAAGTGCCTTTCTTTTATTAATGGCTTAGACGAGTTCGTTAGCCAGGAAAATCGGACTAGGTTTTCCGGAAAAATTTTGAGTTTTCTTTCAAAAAAATTTTTTTTCTCCGAAAATTACAAAGCCATTTTAATAAAGTTCAGTAGATACGTTGCCTTGGGAAATGCCTTACTATGCACCAAAATTCAACTTTCTAACTTTATAGAAAATTGAGTTTTTCAAATTTTGAGTTTAATTTCGAAAACAAATTTTTTCTCCGAAAGTTACAAATCTTTTTTAATGAAATTCGGTGGATACGTTTCCTCGGGAAATTCCTTACTATGTACCAAAATTAAACTGGCTAAGTTAATAGAAAATTGAGTTTTTCAAATTTTGACTTTTTAGAAAAAAAAAATTTCTCCGCAAAGTACAAAGATATTTTAATAAAATTAGGCGGACATGTTGATTTTGGAATGACCTTACTACGCACCAAAATTCAACTTTCCAAGTTTATCTAAAATGTAGTTATCAAAGTTTGAAACATTTAATAAAAATTCACTACCATAACGCACTTGCTGGGCCCCGAAATTTTTTATTTATAGATTCTATGAATGCTAAAATACATAACCATATTAATTCCAAAGTGCCCAGGGCATGTTCTTTGGGATTAATTTTTTGCAAATGTCATATGCTGCGCAGTACCAAAATAACCACAAATGCCCTTTCTGACTCCCCATTCCAGATTCGCTAACATTGAAATAATACTTTATTTAAGATTTATAAGTGCCTAAAATATCTACCCTAAATTTGTCGCCAACTCTTGCACTATAACAATATTACCGGAAGTACGCCAAGTACTAAGTATACCTTGTAAATGGTGCGCAAGTATCGGAAAAGTAGTACTAAATGTAACAACAGTGTCACATGCTACTAAAATGTTAAGAAACATAAAATATTTGTCGGAAAACAAAATAAATTGTTGTGAAAATGAAAATAGTACAAGCGTATCAAGTGAAAATACAAAATCTTCAACGATTCATGATAGTATAGCTCCAATCAAATAGAGATTAAATATCTGAAAGAGCTGCTCACGCAGAAAGTAATTATTATTGAAGACAAAAATAAATTAATTCAGCAACAAGATAGTGAAATATCAGTTCTTAAATATCATATTGGTTTATTGAAAGAAAAGTCTAGACGCAGCAAGTGCGTTATGGTAGTGAATTTTCATTGAAATGATCTGCCCCAAAATATTTTATTATAACTTTTTTTTTCTTGCAACATACAAATCTAAATTTTTGTGTATAGTTGACCATTTATATCGTAAACCTACTTACCAAATTTGGTTATCATAGATTTTTAATTGCTTGTTTATAACAATTTTTTTCGAAAGAAAACTCAAAATTTTCCCAGAAAACCTCGTCCGATTTTTCTAGATAACGAATCTATCCAAGCCACTTACAAAAGGAAGGTCGATGCCAAATTTGATATCGAATTCGGCCAATATTTTTTGAGTTATCGGTGTGATACATACATATACAAATGTATATATATATATATATATATATATATATATATATATATATATATATATATATATATATATATATATATATATATATATATATATATATATATATATATATATATATATATATGTAGACATAAAAAATTGAAACTGACCCCAGATATGAGTTCTAGGGGTCCTAGTTCGCGCTCATTTGTAAGGCTTTTTTCAAAATTCAAAAGTCGGGATCTCCCGAATAGTGATTTTTTTCTACGACAATTCACTAAATGCAGAAAGGATAACGAATTTTCAGAAATTTTATCTTTTGTCGTGTCTGGTGATACACTCTTCTGTTGTGTAGACGGTTAAAACAAACAGGGAACCAGGAAATGCAAAAGCAAAAGTATGAACTAAACGTGTAATAAAAATGTGCTTTTATATTATGTTGAAACGAAAAATGAGTGTTTCGTATTTATCGAAAGAATTTGCAATATTTCGACACGTTCAAAACACTTGGCTAGCAAAGTAGAGACCATTATGACTCACAAATAAAATTAAGGCGTGTGTCGTCGCCATTATTTTCGCATATGTTATCGAGGAAGACAAAAATAGAAACTCCGTATGTATTTTATTAAATTTTATTAAATGCATTAAAAATGTTTAACAATAAAGACACAAAGACATCTTGTAGCGGTTTAAGGACAGGATAAATTATACAGATTAAATAAAGTTTCTTAACGTGTGATTCCAGTAGAAATTATTTGAGATCTACTAACACGTCTAGAGCTTTTATTCCAATATTGACGACCATTCAAAACTGCCGAGACCCTTCTATAGGCAGGTTAATTGGGCCCCTATTGATGATGTAGGTCCAGAAGTATGATGACGCGGGCTCCGTTTAACGGTGATGCTCAGTATAACACAAAAACAGGATCCAGGACGGGAACAATAACCAAAATCGTAAAAACGACGGAAAACAGTGGAAAACGGCGAAAAACGGTGAAAAATTGTAAAAAATTGTGAAAAATGGGAAAGCTGAACGAAACAAACGCAACTTCTTAGCTCTGTATTGTCTTATTATTGATTAACAAAGTGATCCAAAGAGGAATATTACTGAATTTCTGGTGTCTATATAGGCTTTGTTATCAACAGGCCCGCGTTCTAACCAACTGCCAGAGTTTCAAAATGTTCTCATGTATGTAATTCTAGCATGAAATAAACATAAGTCTATGGACAAAAGTGATGACGTCGGTTTATGTTGGCAAATTTCCTTAACTAATAAATTATAATATACGAATAATTATTAATATAAAAATAGGCTAGTTTCAAAACGTGTAACACGTTACAATGTATTACGCGGTGTTGTTTACCTTCAGATTCATGCCTTCAAATTTTGTATGGCCACTCAAACCTTCAAAATTTGTAGACATTACAAAATAGTTACATAACACAATTAAAAAAAAGTTTCTTTATCATGTAAAGCTAAACAAGGTTACCTGCAAAATATCACCAGTTTTGAAAGCAATTCCAGCTTGAGCACAAGGTATTAGATCATCTTCCAGGGGATCATAGTCGAACTGGGCACGCACGAAAATCTACAAAATTAATACATGTTAGATTTTGTATATACAGGTACGCTCAACTCGATGGTCTATTAGAAGTATCTAGAGAATGAGAAAAGGTAGGAATTTGAAATTACGGTTATGTCCATATAAAGCCGTGAACTTCATTTCAAAAATATGTTTAACAATGCGGTGTTGACAGATTTTCTTACCAAATACCAACTCTAATTTCCCTATATATAATGACATTTTTAGATTCCACAGAACATTCTGGAACCATTTTTGTATAACCTATCTTTCACTTATCTTGAGCCGCTTAGGAAATAAAAAATATATTTTTTTAAATTTGGCAACCAGCATCTCTTAATAATTTTTTTTCTCAACCAGCATAGCTACAGGCCTAATGTTTCGGTGGTTGTTCCTTATTATGTTGCTTTGTCATAAAATGTTATTGTAATTAAGTTGATGCATACAGGCTGTCTACAATATAATAGACTTTTTGAAGAACATTGAAATGCAAGTTGTGGAAGTTTTAAATGGAACATTCTGTATTTTATAGTGAAACTCGAAGGATCAGTTAGTTCTCTATCTAAAAGGATAAGATGATATTATACCGATTTTTAGCGGTTTTGACTTATTAGCAAAAAAAAAAAACCAGAATAACGAAGTAGCAAACAAGAAATAACTATTTAATTAATTCATGCAAAAAATTCTGTTTCATTTACTTGTTTAATATGATACGATTTTAAAATAAAATAATACAGGTAGCAGTAACTTAGCATTCTAAAATAACGTAATAAATTACTATTCTAGAATAACGAAAACAACAGTACATCAAAAAATCAATAAGTAAATTATTTGTAATGCCTTGAACAATTTTCAACACTTTAAAATAAAATGACAAGAAATAAACATAGCGAAAGGAAAGACTTAATAACTAAAGGAGTCGTTCGAAAGATCCTCCACTAGGCCCTCACAGGCCTTTAAAGTTAGGAGTGATTCTCTAACTCGATTTTGAAGTTCTTCCTTAGTATGTATAGGGGTAAGGTAAACAAGTTGTTTGATTCTACTTCCACATTAAAAAACAAGTGGGGTACGGTCTGGCGATCTTGGAGGCCAAACTCATGGACCTGATCGACGACTCCAACGATCTTGGAATATCTATGACAGTTACTGGTAACTTCATTTGTGCAGTGAACCGGTGCACCATCTGGTCGATACCAACAATTTCGCAGCATTTCAAGATTTAATTCATCGAGAAAGTCAAATACTGTGGTCCGTAATATTTAAAGATATTTCTCATAATTTAGATCCTCATAATAAAAACAAAATTTTATTTTATCGTTCATTAACAAACAGAATACATTACAACCGAATTTGCGTTGGAATCCTTTTCTTTAACGAACCGAGGACTTTTTTCCAGCTCAATAATGTGAATTTTTTCGGTTAAATATGCCTTCCCTGGTAAATTTACTTTCCTCGGTCCAAATAATGTTTATCAGAAAATTTGGATCTTCTTGTGTACCAAGTAAAATTTCGCATAATTCAATACGCTTTGGGAGATCATTAGGTTCGATTGCTTCAAGTGTCACAAATTTATAATTATGCATTTAATGGGTATGTAGAATCATCGGTATCGATTTGTAAGATATTCCCAAATCTTCTTCAGGAGAATAAATTGACGCCTGAGGATATGCAGAAAATATACCAGGACATTTATTTCATTGTCCTCGTTACCTGTTGCAGGTTTAATTTGCACTCTTCTTGGATTCTTTATGAGACTTTTGTTCATAAAATTATTTTGTATCCCCTAATTTTTTTTTCATTAAACAGACCTAGATTTGGAAAGTGCTCATTAATTTTCTGTATGTTCTACAAATAATTTTGTTACAATGGCCATACAAGTAAAACCGATTTAAAATTCGTTCGTGTGTATAAAAATTTGACACATTTAGATAATATATTACACACAAACACAAAGACAACAAACGTGCAAACTGACGAATGTTATTTTGACAACGAATCTTAACTGTTTAAAGTCATGGCTATCTAGCAATAAAACACAGGCTTCCAATACTAGCATTCTTCTGTTTTTTGCTAATAAGTCCAAAACCGCTAAAAATAGTTATAACATCACATTATACTTTTAGATAGAGCATTAACTGATCATTCGGGTTTCACTATAAAATACAGGGTGTTCCATTTAAAATTTCCGCGTAACTTGCATTTTAATGTTCTACAAAAGTCTATTGTATTGTGGACACCTGTACGCATCAACTTAATTCGCATAACATTTTATGATATGGCAACATAATAAAGAGCAACCACTGAAAAATCAGGCCTCCAGTTATGCTGGTTGAAAAGAAAACATTTTTTTTTTGGGGATCCTAGTTGCCAAATTTCTTTAAAAATATTTTTTATTTCCTAAGCGGCTCAAGTTAAGTGAAAGATAGGTTATACAAAAAAAGTTCCAGAATGCTGCATGGAATATAAAAATGTCATTATATATAGGGTGTTCTATTAGAAAAATCAGAGTTGGTATTTGGTGAGAGGGGATCTGGCAATACCGAATTGTTAAAAATATTTTTAAAATGAATATCACGGCTTTATATGAACATAACTTAAATTCCAAATTTCTACCTTTTCTTGTTGTCTAGATATTTCGAGCCATCGAGTTTGGCGCACCCGGTATATAAACGTCAAGTAAGATAATACTACATAGAGAACAAGTGTGGTGTTAATTGTGTACTTTAATTTAAAAGAAAATAAAAAAATCATGCCAATTTTAAAACTACTCAACAGGGAGTCTCTCAACACTAAAGGGGGCTAAACTAAACTATCTTGAAGCACATCACACCAGAACCAGATATAGCAGTAGCTGATGGTACTTACTAAAACTGGTAGAGGTTTTATCCGGAATAACTAGAAGGACCGAAAACAGAAAATAGACATTACTATCTTAATAACTACTCAACATTAGTAACAAACTAAGATAACAATTCATTGATTGTGTTTGCCCTAATTTGATGAAACTGTAGCATATTAAATGTAAATGTATTGGCTTCCTATATAATTTTGTGACCCACTCATGGTAGTTAGTCTTTTGCAGGGACTCGTCAGTTCATTCTGCTAACCGTTGCATCTTTTCTTTCCTCGGGCCTGAGAATACTGCAAAGGCAAAACTAGTCGCAGAGAAGGCTGAGTAGCAGAGTGAATTGTGAAAGTGTTGTGAGGAACCAGATACCAGAAGTGAATCGTAAAACCATAAAGTAACCCTTTCTGTATTTATATTTAATAAGACATCAATATTATTCATGGCACAATCCTACCTTCCTGTGCGAAATACTTGTAATAAAATTTTAAACGACAGCAAAATATGATGTTGAGAGAACGTGAATTTTTTTATTAAAATTAGTGAAATGTGAGATGTATCTGGTGTGATGGGATGTGCTTAAATAAACGAAAATGATAAAAATCCGGAATAAGTTGCTATGATGTTTTCAATTTAAAAACACGGAATCATAATAACTGCCAAAGTTTAAAAAATTATATTCTGTAAATTGTACAATTAATAGCTGCTAGTAAAATCGATTACCAAGTGAAAATTGTAACCTGTGATGAGCACTGAGAGGCAAACTTTGGAAAACCCAATTCACCATCATTCATTTTTAAGATCTGACGATCGTTTCGCTATGAACGTTATTGTCATCAGAGATGCATAATCTATTATTAGATCGTTAGATATTAAAAGTATGCTAGGGTGAATTGGGTTCTCTAAAGTGCACTTAAAACATATTAGAAAAAAAAACTACCTAATAAAATATCGGTTTATATGGTTATTATAATAAATTTTAAAATTATTTGACTTAAACATAATTTCCTGGGTTAAATTTTAATAAAAAAAAAGAATAATCTTGGTAGTATTTTAAATATGAGACGCATATACAGGGTGTTTTCAGTGGCTGCTAATATACAGGTGTTTCATAAGTACGTTAAAAAATAAAAAAAGGCATAATATCTAGATCATTTTGAGAAAATGTGTCCTAAGTTGCGTAATTTATGAGATACAGGGTGTTGAATATTAAAAAAATATATACCATCTTTTCGTCATAGCTCTTTTTTAGCTCCAGCTATTTTCATCAAACTTGGCAGATAGGATACCCGTAATAAACATTTTTAAAGTCTTATTAAGCTGTTCAGGCAATCAGTGGCGTAGATATGGGTAATAGTCTCAAGATTTTGAAGGAAAAAAAACAATTGTATGTACCTGTTACAGAAAATCCAGTTACACTTCTAACGGGGTCGTTTTACGAGCCATTTGATTTTCTTTAATAAAAAGATTTTTAAATGAATGTAAACTCTAAATATTATTATTATTAAAATTTAAGTAATTTTTTATTTAGGTACATTTTAAAATTGACAACGCTCGAGCGGTAGAACGTGTATTCAAAAAGTACCCCCTGTTACCTTGAAAACAATATTTAAGTTTAACGACCTTTAAGGGAGGTCTTGCCTGAATTTATTTGGAACACTATGACCAAGCATTTGGGATCAATTTTCCTCAAAATTTTACTATATATGCAGCCTTAGCGTATACCTAGTGACAAAACACATCACAATCATTTTATAAGAAACTGTTACGATAAACTCTAGTTTAGGGTTTTCTTATGCTAAGAATAAAAACCAGCATCTAGTTTTAAAATTACTTTAATACCAAAAATAAAATTTATGCAGATAAACATTTTAACAGCACAATTTTTTTTAAATAATCGGTTAATTCAAAGGTTTCCATCTACGTAAAATTAAACTAAAACTCTCAACTCCAATAACCCATATTCTAAAGTTATTTAAACAGAATGGTGTGGGAGGCTTTTTTTAAATCTTAAAACGAACTAAATGTTACACAAAGTTGATACCGGTGAAAATTAAATTGTTTTCGCCCCCGGTATAATTTTTCATAAGTTTAATAATTACCACCTTTCTTAGGTAAATTATAGCTCTCAATTTTATCTAACCTCCCCTTTGCTTTCCCAACTAAAACCTTATGGCTCCAAGCCCTATCTTCTCCTTCGTATTAAAAATTTCACAAAAATTTCCTATCTACTGAAATCCCTCAAAACACATCTAAACTTCAATTTGATTCCAGTTTAGTTTGATTCTATGTTACAACCCATGGCTCAAAAATATCTATACAAATTTTATATGAAAATTATTTCATAAGTTTAATAATTAACATCTTTCTTAGCTTAATTATAGCTCTCAATTTTATCTAACCTCCCCTTTACTTTCCCAACTAAAATCTTATGGCTCCAAGCCCTATCTTGTCCTTCGTATTATAAATTTCTAAAAAATTCCCCATCTACTGAAATTCCTCATAAAACAACACCTAAATTCCAATATAATTTCAATTCATTCTAATTATATTCTAGTGCCCTACGACCCAATCATCTATGCTAATTCTAACTTACAGCCCATGGCTCAAGAATATCTATACAAATTTTATATGAAAATTATTTCAGTACTCGAGACAGCTAGCCCTTTTAATAAAAAGGCACTTTAAATATATTATGTCATGGAGTATACTCACCGGGAATCTGGGAAATAAAGCCTGCCCTGTACCATGTTTTATCACTCGCCCACACCGGCCGTACAACTACATTTGTCCGCGGGTAACCGCCCTTTAGAGAAACCCTAATTAACTCCCCCATAAATTACACTCAACTCCTAAATATACTCTGATTTTATTTAAAAGAAACCCTTGACATTACCACCGCTGCGGGTACTGCCCAGCTCGAGGCCCGCTGAGTGACCACTAACTCAAAACACGTATTTTTTTCTACCGTTCCAATATCAAAATTCGAGTTTGCATTTTTGTCTTTGTTGAAACCAAATGACCTCGCTAGATGTTGCCTACTCGCGTAATATCATCCACTGTGCAGTTTAGAGTTACATTTATTTTACCATGCATCAAATTGACCGCTGGACCGCACCTTTTAGCATGCTCAGATGGTTTTTATTTATCAAATTAAATACCACACAATTTCAACATTGCTCGCAGCCTATATATTTTTATGCATATTATGCTTGATATATTTATGATCGTTTAAAATATTTGTTCTGGCGATTTTTCGTAACCTTTAATTTAATTACATCTTCTCTGAACTTTTATGTATGGAGAAATTTCATATGAAATAGATACGTTAATAGGTAAGCACCTTGCTTACATCTGACCCCAACTTGAAGATCCGTAGGAAAATTCTGTCTCAATATAAATGGATACTTAAACAGGCAAGCAGCCTGCTTACACACTTTTTGATGAAGAATTTAATGCTAAACAAAAATCTTGACATATTTTCGTATCTGCCAACATTTCATGGCAAATTTGATTTTAAAAATTTAAATCACTGCACTTGTAAACTACGCAAACCGATTTAATTACAATGACTGGGCTGTGCTCTTGTCTATTATTCAAATCGCTAATGCTTATGTCAAATTTAATCATTTGCGTTAATTATTTTGTACAATATTCGTTGTTTTCAATTGCTTAATAAATACCATAATACTAAGTCATGCTTTACTTTATGAGCCTCTGATTGTGACAGTTTCTTGGTAAATGATTAAATTTCACATAAACATTAGTGATTTGGATAATAAACAAGGGCACAGCTTACTCAATGTCAGTCGCAGCTCGTGATTTTCGGAGATGGTAAAGCAATATCCGCGCTGGCCCAAAGGGGGGTTAAGGGAAACGAAGACCCCCGCTCCACCGCAGGAGATTTTTTTAAATTTTCAAAGTCACCCGTTCTCCTGGCACTTCAGTATTTAAATGAAAACTCCATTTGTACAAAAATATAGACTTTCACAAGGAATAATTTTCGGAATAATGACCAGGAATATTCGATGAGATGACACTGCACACATACTGTACAGGCACGCATACGGTAATATAATACGGCGCGTATTACCTATGAAAATCTGTTTATAGAGTGAAGAGCTACAAGAATATTTTTTTCAAATTCAGTGCCCTTTTCTTTTTTTTTACAACTTGAAATTTTATATGTAATATTTTATTATTTTGAAATTAGCCTTTTAGAGGTGATAATAAACAAATCAATTCCACTTACCAAAAAGAAACATGAAAAATCCAGCTTTTCAAAGTCTGTAAATGTGACACATACTAGATTATTTAACGGCACCATAGTAAAAATAAAAATACGCCTCTGACGATCCGACTCAATCTAAACAAACGACGGAAATTAAGATTTGAAGCAGGCTCAGGAGGCTGCATCACTTTTGTCGCCCATCCTACCAGGGCGCGTGCCGTTGCAATGGCAACCATCTCATACAACTGTCCCAAAGCAGAGGCATTTGTATGCGAACAAATCTGGCTCAGTCAGTCGCAGTTGCTTGATGCTCTAGAGTAGTCTGTGGTCCTCAATACGTAGGCACTGCGCGTTGCGGCACGTATAAATTCAATTCGGTGATCAGGGACGGGCTTGCAAATTATATCGTACCATAAATTGCTATAAAAATAAATTATCGCGGCACGACGTGACAAGACATTTTTTATGTGGTTGTACCAAATGAATTTGAGAGAATGAAAAAAATTTAAATTATGGTGGATTTTGAATAAAAAAGTTTAGCTTAACCGAAAAATATAGGTGAAGCAGCGCTTCACCTGCGTCATCTGACGAGCCGCCACTGCTCAATCTAATTAAATCGGTTTGCATAGTTTGAAAGTACAGTGATTTAAATGTTAAAAATCAGATTTCCAATGAAATTCTCACAGATAGGAAAAAATGTAAAGAAATGATTTTTGTTTAGCATTAAATTCTTTATCCAAAAAATGTAACTTTATTTTATGTTATAGGTACATACTATTGTTTTTTGTTCAAAATCTTAAGGTGGTTACCCATATCTACGCCACTGGTTGTCTGAACAGCTTGATGATACTGGGTTTTAAAAATACTTATTACAGGTATGCTTAGTGCCAAGTGTGGTGAAAATAGTTGCAGTTGCAAAAGAGTAATGACGGAAAGAAGATATATTTTTTTATCTTCAACACCCTATTGCCCAGTTTCACAAAGATTGAATAAATGTTTAATGGCCTGTTAGTTAATAAAGGCTTCAGATGACAACCAAATTGTTTGAAGCTCTGATTGGTTGTCTGAAGCTTTGATTAACCAACCGACCGATAAATATTTAATCGAGCTTTGTGAAACTGAGCATTTATCTCGTAATCAACTTATCTGGAACTTGTCTGGAAAATTAGTCAAAAGTAATAAATGATTGAGAATCGATGTGCCAATGACCTGAGATGCCTCAGCCATTAATAATAATAAAAAAGCACAAGAAAAACAGCAGTAGTTACAATTTTAAGACATCTATGCCGAGTTTCACAAAGCTCGATGAAATATTTCACAGACGGTTAGTTAATCAAGGCTTAATGCATCCAATTACAGCTTCAAAATTTTTGGTTGTCATAGCAAAAACCCGAATCATAGTCTGTGATTGGTCGCCTGAAGCCTTGATTAACGAACCGTCCGTTAAATCTTTAATCGAGCTTTGTGAAACTGGGCATCTGTCTAAAAAATATGAGTGTCCTCTACGTTTTTATAGAAACTGACATATAATTTAGATTATATAATTACACTGAAAATACCTTGTATAAAATTTTATTCTTTCTATTTGACAAAAACTCTTAGAGAAATCTAGATGTTTTTTTTTCAAATATATATCACTAAAATTAATATAAGAAATAATTGCCTAACCCTAAAACCATTTTTTTGCGCGTATAAGTTTATATTTGAATTTGAATTTTTAAACAAAACACAAACGATATGCTGAACTGTAAATAAAAGAAATGAAAAATATGCCGGAGCCCTAGTAGTAAATTTTAATCTTAAATTTGATAATAAAAGAGTGTTTAAGGGTGGCATGTACGTGAATTGAACGAAAATGTTATAAATAAGGAAGAAAATAAATCTTACCTCGCAAGGCGGTGGGGCACTTCTGTATGATGGTACTATTTTGAAAGTAACTGAACCTCTAGCTTCCCTCTGTAACAAAAGAAGTTGCTCTTAAGTATTGCTCCCTGAAAACCACTTAAACTTCTCAGAAACTTGCAAGAAGTTGTCTAGTTTCTAAGCAACAATGAGCTTTCAAGTTATGATGTAAATATTACCAGATAATTTATATTTTCAATGGTTTACCAGAATATATTTAAAAATAAAGCATGATGCGACCAACATTAGTATTTAACTCAGACATTCATTATTATTCTTTATTCATCTTTCAAAGATATATATATATATATATATATATATATATATATATATATATATATATATATATATATATATATATATATATGTATATACATACACAATAAATTCATCGAATTTGAAAACTGTCGTAACTAAATTTTTTCAAATCATGAAAAATGACATATTTGCCTTTATGTAACTACCATAACGCATTTGCTGCATCCATAATTTTTTAATTTAGAAGGTAAGTTTAATAAAATGTTTCGAGCCCAGCAGATAATTGATATGGATTAACAATAAACAATAGTGTCGGATCTTATGTAAATATGCAGGGTGGCGCATTGAAAACGAAACAGACCGATTTGCCTCCAGAGAAATTTTTTTAAGAAACGCTGAAACATGCCAATTTTAATATTGAGGGGGACATGTTTTGACATAAAACTCAACTTTGTCACATCAACCCCTTATGGGTGGTGATAACAACTCTTATATTTTAAATAGGAAACATGGGTCGAGTGTTACATTATTTGAAAGCTCTTTCCTTTCTGAATTCAGCACACTAATTTTTTTGGAAGTTTTATCAACTCGCTTAAAAATTATTAACAGTTGGAGTTGCAAGAACGTATTTCATTCATTGTGATAAGAAATGCACTAATTAGTCAATTTTTCGTTAAAAAACTAAAAACAAAAGCGAACGTTCAAAAATGTTTATTCAGTTAAGTTAGGTGTTTAAATTGTAGACCATCAGCTTCCATACAAAAGTACAAATTTTTTCAAAACGAGCTCTGACATTCTGGAGCATTTGTGCAGTTATTAGACTTTTTTTTTAATTTCAACAACACACCACGAGGGCTTACAGCCTAGATACTATCGTACCGTGGGTGTTGATAAGGAGGAAAGAGGCAGCTTGTTAATTCTGGACTTGAAGGTTTGGAGGTTCGGAGGAGAAGGAAAAACATGTGCTGGCAAGGAATTCCACAACTTGGAAGTCCTCGGGACAAAAGAGCGGGCATAACAAGATGTTCTATGTCTGGTGACCTGGACAATAAAAGGGTGCATTCGCTCTGTTCCCCTGGTAGATCTGTTGGGGGCAGCAGGTGGGGGAACTATGGAGGAAAGCTCCTCTGAGCAGTGCCCGTGCAGATATCTATAAAAGAGAGAGAGGTCACCAACGGCACGTCGGTGGGCAAGGGATGGCAGCCTTTGGGTGAGGGTAGGGTCACCGATGAGACGTATAGCTCTCTTTTGAATGGAGTCCACGATAGCGAGTGTAGAAGCGGCAGCGGCACCCCAGATGTGGGAGCAGTATTCGAGGTTTGGCCTTATTTGTGAAGTATATAAGGTATAGAGATTAGCTGGTGAAAAGTATTTGCGAGCCCGGAAGAGGAAACCTAATTTCTTAGCAGCCGCTTCTGCAATTGATGTGACATGTTGGTGCCAATTAAGATTTCGATCCACAGAAATGCCAACAAGAGAAAAGGACTCATTACTTTGAATAACTTGGTTGTTCATTGTGATGGGTCTAGGGCTGGTGTATCTCTTGTGAGAAAGAAAGCAAGACTTAGTTTTGGTGGGGTTGAATTGTACAAGATTTCTACTTCCCCAGTCTAATATTTTTTGGAGATCCACGGAGACAGAACCCTCCATGAGTCTGCGATCCTCATCTAATTGGGCTAAAGAGACAGGCTTAGAATATTGTACTCGAGCAGTTTTCCAGTTACTAGGAAATATGCCTTTATTATAAGATATCTAAAACAGACGAGTCAGGACAGGAGCAAGCTCTGGTGCGCATTTTTTGAGAACAATTGCTGGGATCTGGTCAAGGCCAGAGGCTTTCCTGGTATTAAGAGAAGAGAGCATCTTTCGCACCTTTTTAGTTTTGAAAATGATATCCGTCATTTTATGCGCGACATTGGGGACTGTTGGTGGTTGAACATTTGGAGGTGGGTTGAGAGTAGAATTTCCAGCGAACAACGAAACAAAAAGTTCAGCCTTGCCCAGGGCGGTAGAAACAATTTCATCCCCTGAGACAAGAGGTGGGAACGTGCTTTTGCAGAAATTATTCCCAATAGATTTAGCAAGAGTCCAGAAGGGTTTGCCGCCGTTGGAGCTTAAGAGGACTTTGTTTTTGATGTGGTTATTAAACGCGTTTTTTGCCTCAGAAATAATGCGGACATAGCAGTTTCTTGCGTCGTTAAATGCTTGACGATTTTCTTGACTGGGATTGTGTAGAAGCGTTTTGTGAGCTTTGACCTTTTCAAGTCTGACCTTGTCACAGGATTTAGAGAACCAGAGCTTTTGAGTGGCTGAAAAGGTTTTCTGTGTACGTGGGATAAATAATTCCATGCCAGCTTGGATAATTTCGGTGACGTTTTGTGAGATATCAGAGGGGTCAGGATGAGAGAAGCAGACAGACGCCCATGGAAATGAGGAAAAGTAATCCCGCATTTCGTCCCAGTTTGCGGAGTTGTAGTGCCAAACGATACGTGGGTGTGATGACTGTATGACCTCGGGTTGCATTGCGCAGGAAGCAGTGACCATGCCGTGGTCTGAGCGACCAAGGGGAGCGGTGACTGATATCTTATAGCATTCAGGTTGTGTAGTAAGAAGGAGATCCAAGGGATTTGAGCTGTGTGTTGGGATACGAGGAAAGTAAGTAGGTTGCTGAACCATATTGGCTAAAGAATTGCTGACTGCAAAGGCCTCCGCTGCTCTCCCTTGTGGATCGGTTTTTGAAGATCCTAACCATTCCTTATTATGGACATTGAAGTCACCAAGTAGTGACCTCGGAGGAAGGATATTCAGAAATCAGATAGTCGGTTTTTTCAGAAAGGTAGCCAAAGAGCTGGACAAAGTTGTTGTCAGAAGGTGACCGGTAAATGCAATAGATGAATTTAGTTGCAGCCCTAAGAGAAAGTTTTATCCATAGTATGTCTTTTCTTCCAGCTTCTAAATTGGGGAGTCTGGTGCAGGGTATATTGCTACGGACGTATGCGCACACGCCTCCATGCAATCTAAAGGAAGTAAGGAGCTCATACCCCGGGAAATTAAGGTGATTAGTGGCTGTTTTGGCACTGATTTGGGTTTCGGTGAGGAAGAGGAGTTGGGGCCTGTTAGCCTGGAGGAAATGGTGGACGGAGTTCAGGTTAGAATTTAGGCCACATATATTCGACAAGGATATGTTAAATCTCGATGTTGGCGCCCCCTGTACACCCCTCTCCCGGAGATCCGAATGGAGGGGTATTTTGCCTCCGGAATATTTTGTACAAGGAGGAGCCATCATCATTTTTGTTTATAAGGGAAACCGACTCATACACCAGAACCGGAAACGTCCGTTGGGACTTCACCGGCCCCTTGATGTATGGGGTGGTACCTCCTCGGGCGTGAAAAAATCCTTTACTATTACGTAAAGGAGAATTCCACTACCACCTGCTATGGATTGGATTGGATCAATGTCTACCCCTTTAAAAATAAGATTAATAAAGGGACTATCAATTGTCCAATAGTTATGCTTTTCGACATAGTAGGAGGATACAAAACATTATCATTTTGCATCCATGCATTATCGAGCCGGCATTCTTCAACAATGCGTCGTCGTAATGATTCCAGAGACTCCGGTTCTGTTGCGAAAATTCTACTCTTTAAATGGCCTCATAGAATGAAGTCTAAAGGAGTTCAATCCGGTGATCTAGGGGGCCACTCAATAGCACCTCTACGCCCAATACATTGCTCTGGAAACTCTCTGTTCAAAAACTCCCTAACACGTTGTGAAAAATGCGGAGGAGCTCCAGCATGTTGAAACACTAATTGAGTTTCTTAATAGCCATCATCATTTTTAACAATGTCAATTAGTAGAGGGTAAAGGATGTCTTCTAGTAACTCCAAATACGTTTTGCCACTCAAATTGCCATCAAGAAAAATGGGTCCGATTAAACGGTCTCCAAAAATGCTAGTCCAGGCATTCAATTTCTGTGAGTTTGAGTGTGGACTTCGTAAAAATTTCTTGGATTATTATCTGCCCAATAACGACAATTATAACGATTGACTGTAGAGTTTAATAAAAACGTACACTCGTCTGAAAAACATAACTTCACAAAACTCCAGCCGCCGATCAAAATCATCTTCATTCAGTTGTTGTACAGTTGATGTCCTAAAAGTTCAATCTCAGTGGTCTTATTTCTAACCGGAAATTCACGTTCGGGATCCCGTTTTTTGTTGGCTACTGAACCACTTTGTCGAAACTTTGCAACTAACTCCAAAATTTATTTTCTGTTAACATATCTGTTCGGATGTCGTTCATTAAACAAATTTGCGGTACGGTTGGCACAGTTATCGTTTTTGAAAAAAAGAGTAATTATTTCAACTCTTTCTTCTACAGAATACACCATTGTGAAATTAATTTTCGGTGGCACTAACAAGTATCAAACCGACCGATAAACTGAAATAATAAACCGCATTTATCTCATTCTGATAAGAAATGTTCTCATAGTCAATTTTTTGTTTACAAACCAACAAAACATTGACTATCAGCACATTTCTAATCGGAATGACTGAAATGCGTTTTTGCATCTTTAACTGTGAATAATTTTTAAACGAGTTGATAAAACTTCCAAAAAATTAGTGTGCTGAATTCAGAAAAGAAAGAGCTTTCAAATGTTGTATCACTTGGCCCATGTTCCCTATTTAAAATGTAAGGGTTTTTATCACCACCCTAAAGGGGTTGATGTGACAAAGTTGAGTTTTATGTCAAAACATGTCCCCCTCAATATTAAAATTGACGTGTTTCAGCGTTTCTTAAAAAAAATTTCTCTGGACGCAAATCGGTCTGTTTCGTTTTCAATGCGCCACCCTAAATACACTCTTTATTGACTAGACTTGTGAAACCCTAGGTTTGTATGTTTGTAATTTCTTCCAATATCTCATATAGTTTGCTGGACCTTTGTAGCCTTAAGTTCGTATGTTAGTAATTTCTCCCAATGCGCCTCTATCTGAAAACAATACCAGTTGCTCTTTCATTCAATTACCTTGCTGGTCCTATGTAGTAGGGTGGTGCGAAAAATTTGAAATTAAACCTTTCGAATCGCTATACCGCGAAAAAGTTGCCCGAGGTGTATAATAGCCTAATAAAAAAACATGATCAAAATCGGACAATATCTTCCGATCGCGCAAAACGTCGAAAGTAAAAAAATTAACGAAAATCAACAGTTTTTTCGTATTTTTTTTTAATTTGGGGTTTGTATTTTTTTAGCGCTATAGTGATGAAACTTTTGTGCTAGTATTGAATAGCCTGCAAAACAATGTTACTGTTTTTGAAGAATATTTTCCGATCGCACCGATCATATTTATACATCACTGTTTACATATAAATGTGCAGGAAAAGTGGTGCAATTAGACAAATCCAAGTACAGTATGAACGATCTTTGCAATGGGCTGTTTGCTTACTACATTTTACCACCATCTCTTTCAATATTAAAATGGAGTAACAATTGGCTCAAGAGCATTCTGTGAACTAACTGGGCAGCCGCTGTGACAAACGACAAGTGGTAGAATTTTAACTGACTGACTGTGAGATTCCGGATAGTGATAAGAAACTACTGAGCAAAGAAAAAAAATTCAAGTATGCCAAGCAATAAAATGTGACAATTATCCAAACGACTTGGCAAATTGTTACCCCGGCCCAATCCTACCACGCTAGATAGCTCACAGTCCTTCGACTGTACGTTAGTGTTGCAAACAATTCGGATGCCTTGTTTGGCAATGTCACTTCTAATTTGAAATCATATATGCCGGTACGGCAAAATTAAGTGCGATACACAGATTTCAACAAGGGCCAATTATGTGTACCGTGCAGTAGAAACATCACCTGAGTGATGAATTGAAGGCAGTGGTATTCCCGGTAATCGAACGAAACCCGTTCTATGCTCACCCTGAAAATATTTGGATAGCCATAATCTTTGACTAGAGGAGGCATATAAGAGATCAGGGCTCACGAAACTGCTACAGGCCAGGCAGGCTGCTTCGACTGGGAAAGGCATTAGGAACTTTTACACTCCTCCAGTCAAATTCGATGCATTAGATTACACGGAAATGATAGATTGGAAAGCTACAAAAATATGGTCTCCACCTCTTCTCCCTGGGGTAAGTAATAAAGAAATTAAAAACTGCATACAATATGGTGAAGTCCCTGATTGGAATATAAAAGTGTTCCGATGTCACGCGCAAACCGTAGAGCGTTGCGTGAAGCTAGTAACCGAAGCTCCATTGGAGGTATGCGGACCACAATCAAGGGACGGATACATTAGAGCGACACTCAAATCAAGACACCCGATCAAAGAATTCACAAATAAGGCAGTATATTTACTATTAATGGTTGGATGGAGGAAAGTGTGTGGGCGAAACTCGAAGTGCAGCTACCTTCTCGTGGTGTGTTGTTTAGATTATGAAATTATAATCGAATAGATTATTTCTATGCAAGTAAAGAGCTGCACATTTATATGTAAACAGTGATATATAAATATGACTTGCGCGAGATACCAGCATCGGGAACAATACCCTATTAAAATACAAAGTGATACAGTAAAACCGCAAGATGGCATTCTCATGGATATACGACGGAGCGAATTTAACCAAGACATCAATAACCAATAGAATAGCTGATGCAGAGATAGACACCTGCATCCAAGGACAATCGACGCATCCGTAATTATATAAAACGGCATAGCACGAAGGCTCGCCGTTCAATTCTCGTCGTAGTTTATTCTAAGTCATTTTGTGCTAAGTAACTTTATATCACATTTATGTTGATATCAGTATTTTTTTATTTTGTTTTGTATATATAACTTAGTGTATTTTTGTAATAGCAAAATAAAATTGTTTTAAAAAGTCAATCGTGTTAACCTGAAAGTTAACTGGCGCAGTCGTAGCGTAGTATCGGTTAAAGAAGCAAGCGAATATTGATTCTTAGCGTATCGTCGCTTGATAACCAAGCAAAGAACCAAATAGAGTCAATTGCAGTCAAGACAATAATAATAATATTGTAAGTTGTTTGCTATTTTCCTTTTATTTCACATTTTTCCATATTTCAAGTTATAATCCTGTATTTTGTTGTGTTATATGGTATACGTCTGATTCCGACGACGAATTCCCCACTTTATCACATTGAGAATACCGTTTAAGACAAATTAGCATTAGTGATAATATCACCTCTGAAACAAAGTAATTTAATTTCTGATAATAAAATGGCCGACCGATTTCAAGAATTTTACTTAAAGAAAGTGCCTAAATTTGATAGGCAACCCGCCAATGTAGGTAACTTTTTGAAATCCTACGACCTGGCAATGAACCACTTTTACAATGCAAATAAAAACCTGTATTTAAATATTTTTTACTCAACTTTATCAAAACTAAATTGACAGGACAAGCTGGCTGATAATTAATACCAAAATCATTAATTCGTGTGCAGATATACGAAGTGCTATAGTTCAAAATTTCACAGACCAGAGAGACGATACGAGCTTATTAGGTGAGCTTTAAAGCCTAAAACGGAAGCCAAATGAAGACGCTCTAGCCTTTAGCAATAGGTACTGTCATATAGAACAACTATTAATTTCTAATTTAAGATCTAACGAAAATAACGAAGCGGTGAGGGTACTCACACAAAATATGTATAAGCAACAAACTCTGAAAGAATTCCTAGGTGGACTAAGAAATCCAATTGGAATGGTTTTAAGATCGACCGCTCCGACAAGTATAGAACAAGCTTTAAAATTCATTTTTTTCTGAAGAAAACTACGATTACATAACAAAAACATACAAAAATCTAATGTCAACAATAATAAAAAAAACCAGATGGACAACAGGGACCATTTTCTCACAGAAACAATTTTCCTAACATTCAGTTTCAAAGACTTTTCAACCTCATTAACGAAATTTTAATCAAAACAGTCAGAATAATTACCAGTCAAGACAAAATTTCCAAACACCCCATGCAAATTTTCAACAAAATAACTTTTCAAATCAAATAAGCAGATCCTCGTATAATCCAAACAGCAATCAACGAAATTATCTAGAGCCCATGGATACGACAAATTCAAAGACCTACAAATTTCACTAGACAGCAATCCTCACAGCAGAAAAGAAATTATTTTCAACACCAAAACTCCCGACAAAATGCCATTACGGAAGAATTAGATTACACAGAAACTGAATAGTAATCACCTGCTAAAATATACAACGAATATGAAAATGTTCCAATACCAGGGTCGCCGAATACACACCTACAATCGAAAAACAACCCTTGTGAAATCAAACTCATCAAATTTCAAAAGCCAATCAATAAATGTAAAATCAAAATTAATGAAATAACCATTTCAAGATACGGGAATACCCAGTATATAATTGTAGCACCTGAAGAAACCAAACCTAGAATAATAACTCACTAGCTTTTGATGGACAGGGGGTTCCATCTGCAGTAAATGAAATAATCTGTTTTGAATGTGCCGATAATAAAACTTGAATTTTTAAACCCACTATAGAGTATTGCGAAATTCACCATCAAAAGCTAGTGAGTTTGTTTACGATATCATCTGACAATGGAGATAAGATTTTTTTTCGAAAACCTCACATTCGTCGAAAAATAAAGATATCTGTGAAACCGTAATAGCTAGGTATAGTGATCTTTGGAGTAAGTGAACCTTATTTTTCCCATAGAATTCCAAAACGTCAAATACCGGGTGTTCCATAAGGAAACACATAACTTTGAGATGTCACACTTTTTAGTGAATTTTCTTTAAAAAAATTCACTAATGAGGAGATCCCGACTTTTGAATTTTGAAAAAATTTCTTCAAATGACCGCGAACTAGGCCCCCTAGAACACATATCCGGGGTCAGTTTCAATTTTTATATGTTTATATATATATATATATATATATATATATATATATATATATATATATATATATATATATATATATATATATATATATATATATATATATATATATATATATATATATATATATATATATATATATATGTATCACACCGATAACTCAAAAAATAATAGGCCGATTTTGACTAAATTTGGTGAAAAAATTCCTTTTGCAAATGACTTGGATTAGTTCGTTAGCCAGGAAAATCTGCCCAGGTTTTCCCGGAAAATTTTGTGTTTTCTTTCGAAAAAAATTTATATCTCCGGAATTAACAAAGTAAGGTACGCTAGTTAATATCCTTATACGTAAGCTACCTACCAAAATTTAGCTATGTAGGTCAAAAGACAAAAAAGTTATAGGCATTTAAAGAAAAATAAATTGGGGTTTTCCTCAAAACGTCAAAGTTGCGATTTAAAACGTCAAAATCGGCAACATTTAGGCAAAGAACTTGAATCTAATACGGGATATGGAAATCAAATGTCTCAAGAAGGATGTTTTACAAACTCTGAAGTCTTAGTTTCAACCGCCATTGTCCTTCATTTTACTAAAATGTTTCCAGAAAATTCATTTCAAATAGACCCTTTCTCTGATGCTTGGCAGTAGCCTTAGCTTTAGAGTTTATCGTTTAATGGTATATAATTTTTGTCGAATTTTCGTAAAAAATCAATAAAGCTCAATATATCCGTTATTATACAAGATATGAAGAAAATTTGTATACATTAATTATAGGGTGTCTTGAGCTACATCTTAAAAAAATATTTCTACAATCACAGGATGGCCCATAAGTCGTTGGTGATACAAATTTTCTTCTTTTTTTTTTAATCAAACACGCCTTATGTTATTGCATTTTTGAATTTTTCAGCGATGCATGTTTGTAAGAAAAGAAATTCGGGACGCAGCAAGTGCGTTATGGTAGCGAATTTTCATTAAATGCTTCAAATTTGAATAGCTCAATTTGCTATTAACCTATAAGGTTGACCAAGAAACGAGTTTTTCCGGGAACACTTTAAGTTTACTTTTGGAAATTTTTGTACATTTTCACACAATTTTTATGAAACATGGCACATTGTTTTTACTATATAGGTTATACTGGTAACCAAAATTGATGCCTGCTTTCTTAAAAAGGAAACACACATATTTGCAATTAAAAACATTTTTATGAAAATTCACTACCATAACGCACTTGCTGCGTCCCGAATTTTTATTTATTTTTGGATCAGCCTGTATATTTGAAAATAATTTTAGGTTGTAGTCCTTTTCAACCTACACAATCTACGTTTGAAATAAATTCGAAATAACAAATAATATAGACGTGAGAGCCCGTGGCGTGCCACTATATATATATATATATATATATATATATATATATATATATATATATATATATATATATATATATATATATATATATATATATATATATATATATATATATATATATATATATATATATATATATATACATATATATATATATATATACATATATATATATATATATATATATATATATATATATATATATATATATATATATATATATATATATATATATATATATATATATATATATACAAACAGGTAAAAATTAAAACTCACCCCGGCTGTGGGTTCTAGGGCTCCCAGTTTGCGCTCATTCGAAGAAATTTTTTCAAAATTCAAAAGTCGCGATGTCCTCATTAGTGAAGTTTTTTAAAGAAAATTCATTAAAAATTGAAACTGACCTTGGATATGGGTTCTAGAGGTCCTAGTTTGCGCTTATTTGAACAAAGTTTTTCAAAATTCAAAAGTACCGATCTCTTCATTAGTGAATTTTCAAAAGAAAATTCATTAAGACATATTTAAACTTAAAAACAGTTTTATGAAAATTCGCTACGATAACGTACTTGCTGCATCCAGACTTTTATTTTTCTCCAGCCGCTATACGATTTTTTTCAACGAGTTTATTCAGCTAACTAAACTAAACTATTAAAATTCTAGTGGTATTGCTGTTTGAGAAATGGAACGTTTCGTCTCAACCATCCAATAAAAATTAGTGCAGTTAATACAAAGCCAAATAACTCGTTGCAATACAATTAATCTACCTACTGTTTGAGTACCGTTATAAATCGAGATGTGTTGCAAACTGTCTACAATAAGAGTTATTGGATTTGTCTGGTTGTGGTGGCACTGCTTTAATTGGATAGCAGGCAACTTTTTACTTATAGAATAGTTCAGATGTTTTATGGCAAAAGTTATGCCAACCAAACTTCTCATCTGTCAGCAAAATTATAAACTTCGTGTAGGATGACAACAAAATTTATCTCCGGCATCCGTTGTGTAACAAAAAAGTTTCAGGAGTGTTGAGATTTATTGGTTTAATGGGTGAATGAGAGGCAACAAACAGTAGCAATACGGTTCACGATATACGATGCAGGTATGTTAATTGTTTTCCCCAGTTAAGCTTTTCTATGTCGCTTATTATTAAAACAACCAAACTCAGGACCGATTGTTTATTATAATAAGTAGCCAGGTGGAAACGTACAATTTTTTTTGTGTTAAAAAAAGATCAATTTGCTTTTTATACAACGCCATACAATCCTATAAGATCCTTATACGTAAAATTTACATCCAACTTCTGTTGTTCTTGAATTAGGTAATAAATACACTTCACTACCTCATCAATACAAACATCACAAAAACAATATAATATTTTAAAATTTAATTTTATAGAGTGCATCCCAGCAAATTTTCGCAACGAAAATTTTGCATATAGAACGCCCAACTAGCAATTTCATGTTTTATTGTAGTCATAAGAACGTTTATAAAACAGTTTTTATAAAACATGACTGTTCCTATAAACGTTTTGGTAACGTTTATACAACGCTTATAAACACAAAATGGGCGCACGTTTATACAATACTTTAGTTCCCTAGTTTGATTTATAAGGCATGTGTAAGGTGTTATAGAATAGTTTTAGAAATGTTTACTGAGCTGTAAAACAATATGATATACGGTACTTATAAAACAGTTTTATAAGGAACAATAATAAAACTAAAAATCATTTACCATGGTGCCAGTTATAGAGCCTTAATAGAGTTACTTAGAATTCCTTTATAGTTTACTTTACTTTTTGTTGCATACTGCAATACCTATAAGAGTGATATGTCGTTTAAATGTTTTTGTTAGAACCATTTTATCCTAAAATTGTTCTCTAATATTATGAAAGTAATATAAGTACTAAAATATGATGGCGTAAGAAATAATGTTAGTACCGTCTGAAAATTAAACTCAAAAAGTCTCCTCTTGGCTACCAGCAAGATGGATTTCACCAGCGAAGAAAAATTTTCTGTGCAAAATATGCTACAAATACGATAAATTTTGAAGGGCCCTCGAAATAATGAATATTTCTTTAATTTGTAAAAATCAACTCGAAATAAAATTTTTCGTTTTTTTCATTTTATTGACCTAAAGCCACTCTGTTACACATTTCGCATGTTTTATATTCATAATATATTGTGAAAATTGTCAGGTCACAAATATTTTTATATTTATTAATTGATTTTTTTTTCGTTCAAGATGGCTACCAAAGAAATACAGGAATTGCATAAAAACATGGCGTCTGCTTTATAAATCACTTTTATCACGACTGCAACCATTACAGAACTATTTTATCTCTTAAGACACTGATACAAAACAGACGATATATTAAAACCTGTAATATGAACAGAGACGTATTTAAACAAAAATAAAGTAGGCTTGGCATTGACTTTTATTGTCAATTTTAAAGTTTGGCTTTTACAGTTAAAGTAGACTAGCGCCACCGATATTTGCCAAGTCTCTATGTACGCTTTACATGATTACTACATTTTCTCTTCCCATTCCTACAAGGGATCAAAAAGTTTTAGGATTTTGATATTTTCATTTTACTATAATTCCCTGCAGTTAATAATAACAAAGCCAATTTCTTCACTTTAATTAATTTTAAGTCAGAAAATAATTTCGGATCGTAATGCGTGCACGTGCGTGTGTGAGGATGTGTATGTGTATGTAATATGTAATGTGATGTGTATGTAATATCTCTACTTGTATCATGATCATGGATAACTAACCATTAACAACTATTTATGGCTAAGTACGGTCCTGTTGTAACGAGGCCTGACTTGCGGGGTGAATTATACGGTAAAACGGATTTACAGGAACGGTCCCGGGCGCCATATTTTAGAGGGTTTACTCCCTACGAGGGTGTCTGCGACCTCGTCACAAGACTCCGACCACCGACGTGGCCGGAGTGCCTGGGTAGCTCCGTGGAGAGGGTCCGGTAGCCTGTGATGTAGCAGGCCGTATAGATACCTCCGGGGTTGCGGGCTTTAATCGCTCCCCCGGTATTTACCTGACATTCCGAAAGTTTATAAGGGTGTAGCAGATTTATTTAAGATTATGAAACAGACTGAACGTAGTTTCCACTCTATTTATTACATTATAAGATTTTACAACACACTGGTATGCTCACAATATGAAATGTACTTATCGCTCTAACTTACTCTAAGACAAGTCGTATTGCTGGTGACGGGCCAACGAATTCACTTATTCCCCACGGAAAGAAAATGCGGGAGTCACGCGGACGGAAACCTCGAGTGCGGTGGTTTACAACCCGTGGATGCAGCCGTTAAATGGGTCAATTGGAGACGCGCTCCTCAAATAGCTAAAAAGGCGTCTAGCCGACGGAGTCGACAACAAGAGATCCAGCGCCTCGACGTCAGGGCGTCGATAAGGAGCGGGAGGGTTACAGGGGAACACCCTGTAAAAGGATATTGTCGTATCCCAACTCGACCTTGGCCTGCTTGTGTACTACAGCGTCCAGACCAGAGTCGACTTAGAACAGTCGTAGTTAATACCCTTAGAAGGTCTGTGTTAAATACAGCATCACCTTCCAGAAGTATTACGACACGCTAACAATGAGGGGATAGGATCGTGAAGGGGAACGGCACTAAATCTCGTGGTCTCGACGTCGACGGGTAGGCACGTGGGGACTGAGGGAAAATATCCGAAAATTCGCTACAATTATATCAAATAAGGCAAAACTAAAATATTCTTACCTCGACGGCGTTAGGTAGGTTTATTACGCCACGGACTTGTCTCTCACAACCACGGACAAAAGGGTACGGTATACTGACGTTCCTCTACAACTTCTATAAACTGACTCTATTTCTTGAATATAATTTTCAGCTAAATATTTTTCGACACGCTACGGCAAACGGTGAACTATCTACTTCAATAGTTAAATTCTCTCTGTCTGCAGTCCCAGGCTGAAACATCTTAATCGGTGCAAGATACCTTATCCTTATCTCTGCAGATATGTTTTTACACCGCCGCGATAATTCGAAAATGCGTACTTTTAAGAAATGTTAATGATGAAGATAATAATTTTTACTGCGTGTAATTTTTATTTGTATGAATTATATTATATTTATTTTCGAACAGCCGTTTCCAGTACATACAGCTGTTCTGAAAATATAGACTTCGTCACACGCCCCCCCTTCGTACAGAAAAATATTTGCATACAAATATTTTATCCCTACTGACTTGTTGGCCGTCACCTACCTACAACTAACAAAACATTGCAATTTTCCAAAAAAAAATTTTACTCTACCAACTAAACCTTAACCTATTATAAAATTAATACTAGCTATTGTGTAGTAGTGTACATTGGGGTCGGTCACTTACGACAACGTTTGCTGGCGGTTGCGTCCCAAGGTTTGGAGTGACACGGTGCCTTCCTTGTAGTCGACGCCTCTTGGTATGTGCCGGGTGGTGTCCTGGAGACCTGGGCTGGGGTTCACCTGCACTACGTAGTTGACGGACGGGGTTCCTCCTCATGTCGACCGGGAACAGCGGAGACGGTGGGTGGTACGGTTTGAGGTCTTTGATGTGGATATTGTGATACCTCTTACCCGCTTCGTCTTTCAGATCGTAGACCACCCGCGACACGACTTTGCTCACGGTGTACGGTCCCGTATATTTCGGGGCCAATTTTGCTGCAAAGCCCCGGGGTGCCGAAGACAGTGGACGATCTACCCGTAGGACGCGGTCACCTACGCCACATCGCCAGTCGCGACGCCTCAGGTTGTAATGGCCGCTCTGCTGAGAAAAGGCCCTGTCGAGGTTGATCTTCACGAGTTCGAAGGTCTCCCGCAACTTCTCCACTCGATTCAATTGGCGGTTGATTTGGGGAGCCTCCCCGATAGCGTCCTCTCCGTCTGCTGGTTCGGTGGTCGGTATCATGTTCGGTGCCGGCAATTCCCGCCCAAAATTGAGGAACGCCGGAGAGAAGCCGGTCGACTGCTGTTTAGCGGTGTTTATGGCGAACACTAGCTCGGGCAATCTCTCATCCCATCTGGCCTGTTCGCGGTCACAGAACAGCGATATCATGGTCTTTAGCGTGCGGTTGCTTCTCTCCACGGGGTTCGCTTGGGGTGTATACGGGGGTGTTAAACGGTGTTTGATGCCCATTTCTTTGAGCAACCCTCTAAATATGCGACCGGTGAATTGGGGGCCATTGTCGCTAATAACTATTCGTGGGGTCCCGAAGCGCATCATAACCTGTTCGAAGAGCACGTCGGCAACGGCTTTAGCCGACGATTTTCGCAACGGTTTCGCTTCTACCCACTTAGTGAACCTATCGTGCATGACGACCAGGTAGCAGTTGCCCTTCTTGGATCGGGGTAGTGGTCCTACCAGATCTATACTCACGACCTCCCATGGCCCCTTGCTGACAAACGGCTGCATTTTCCCAGGAAGTTGTTGCTGTGACACCTTGTACCTTTGGCAACGATCACACTGCCGGACATAACGTGCGATGTCTCGGAACATGCCGGGCGAGTAGTAGTTGTGGGTTATGCGCGCTATGGTCTTGGCGACTCCTAAATGCCCCGCGGTGGGCGCATCATGGTTTTGTTCCAGTACCCTCGACCTGAAATTTTTAGGGACGCATATTTTCCACGGGTTGTATACTTCGGGTTCGGCGAACTCGTTGGAGTCCCAGAAGTGCCTATAGAGCTTCCCCCCTTCCACACGGTAGTCCGGAAACGCGTCGGGATTCTTCTGCACCTCGGTGATTTTGTTTATGAACCACGTGCATTGGGTGTCTTCTCGGCTGAAGCAAGCATGTTCATCCGGCGTATCCGTAGCCGGTAACGCGTTTCGCGATAACGCGTCGGCCACCCGGTTCATGCCGCCTTTCCTGTATTTTATGGCGAAATCGTATTGCTGGAGGTACACACTCCAGGGTGCCAATCTTCCTGAAGGGCTACGGATTGACTGTAGCCACCGGAGGGACATATGGTCGGTTATTACGGTGAAGCTATAGCCTTCCAGATACGGCCGCATCTTTTCTATGCCCCACACTATGGCCAGACATTCTTTTTCTGTTACGGAGTAATTCTTTTCTGGGCCGGTCAGAGTACGGCTAGCATACGCTATTACTCGTTCCCCCTCTTCCAGGTTTTGCGTCAGCGCTACGCCCAGTCCGTCGTTGGAAGCGTCGGTTTGCAACGTGAAGCGCTTCGTAAAGTCTGGGCACGCTAACACTGGGGCCTCGGTGAGTCCAGTCTTTAGGTCGTCGAACGCCTGTTGTTGGTGTACGGTCCAACTCAATTTCTCCTTCTTCTTTAGGAGCCTGGTTAGTGGGGCTGCTACTTGCGAAAAGTCCTTCAGGAACCTTCGGTACCACGAGCAGACTCCCAAAAACCTACGTAGGCTACGGACGTTGTTCGGCGGGGGCATAGCGCGGATCGCCGCCACCTTATCTGGATCGGTGTGTATTCCCTCCTCGTTCACCACGTGTCCTAAGTATGTGAGGGAACGGCGGCAAAAGTGGCACTTGTCTGGGTTTAGCTGTAGGTTAGCGTTACGGAGTCGGCGGAATACTTCCCGGAGGTTGTTCAGGTGCTGTTCGAAGGTCTCTCCCAACACAATTACGTCGTCCAAATAGGCGAACGCGATGTCGTCCATGTCAGGAGTTATGATCCTATCTAGTAGGCGTTGGAACGTCGCGCTGGCCGAGTGGAGACCGAAGCACATTACCCTGAACTGGAATAAGCCTCTTCCGGGGACGGTGAACGCCGTGATCGGTCGACTTTCTGGCGTCAACGGTATCTGCCAGTATCCCTGCCGCAGGTCAAGGGTGGTGATATATTTAGCTCGCCTCAGTTTGTCCAATATGGCCGAGATGTACGGGAGGGGATACGCATCCTTAACCGATACCTCATTAACTTTGCGGAAGTCTACGCAGAAGCGTGGGGTACCATCTTTCTTTTTGACTATCACGATTGGCGAGCTCCAGGGGCTAGACGACGGCTCTATGATGCCTTCCGCTAACATTCTATCCACCTCTTCATTAATTATTTCCTGCATTTTCGGGTTACGGGGTCTATACCTTTGCTTGATAGGCGTAGTCTTAGCAAGCCGTATACGGTGTTGTGCCAGGTGAGTAGGGCCTTTGATATCTGCAAAAGATGGTAACTCCTCAGCTAGGAATCGCTGCAGCTCCTGCTGTTCGACGGCAGATAGGTGTGGCAAGGAAGGGCCTTCTGTTGATACTTGTTCCCCAGTCGTAAGCTCTGTGCAATCTACGACGGTGGGCGGTATCAATTCTCCATTTAGTCTGCACTGAGCGGTACGGAGGTCTATCTCAAACCCGTGTTCCTTTAGGACGTCCATTCCGAAGAGAATATCGACTGGCAATGTGGGTAAATATAACATGCGGCGCCTGATAGTCCGTGAGCCAATCCTCATCACCAGGTCATAAGCCTGTCTGATGTTGATGGCATTGCCGTCGGCGACCCGGGTGGCCACGTCGCCTATGGGGATCGCGGGCATGCCTTTCGAGCGGCAATACTCAGCCACTTTGCCACCCACGAATGAGCGCGTGGCCCCGGTGTCCACCAGCGCCTCGAAGGTCTCTTCGGCAATGCTTATTGCCATAAACGGTCGGTTGTCTGTTACGACGCTTGTTTCCGAGGGTTCGTGTGACGGAAACTGCGGGGTCCTCGGTCCGGCGCAGTCCCTTAATAGTTTCCCTGATCGGATAAGCAAGGACATTCTCTAGACAGGATGTCGGGACGCCCGCAGCGCGAGCAAAACAATCTGGCTGACGGCGCTTGACACTGGCCTCTCATGTGCCCAGGTTGGCCGCATCGCCAGCAAGTAGGAGCAAATCTCACTGCTCTATGGGTGTTGTTTCCGGCTTGTACCTCATTTGGGTTAGCTCTCCTGGAGGCTGGTATAAACGTGCGGCGTCGACTATCGGGTGCTGGCGGTGTTGCCCTGGCGGTGGGGCTCGGTGGGGGTGAGTAGTACGGAGCATGGTTTGACTGTGGCCTCGTCGATAACCCGGCCCAACGCTGGTTACCACGGGTTTCTTGGACGAGGGATTCGACGGACTTAACCTTCTCTATGAATGTTCTAATGTCCGGAATGTCACAATTCTACAGCATTTGGCGGTATTGAGGTAGAAGATTTCTTTTAAGCCATGTTAGCTCCTTTTCCGGGGACATATTCCCATGTCTCCTGATAAGCGTTTGGAGGTCGGTGGCATACCTTATGACCGGCTCATCCGGTAGCTGGAGCCTCCGGCTTATTTCCGTTTCTATGTCCACCGGGTAGTTAACTGGGAAGTAGAACTGGCGGAAGTCAGTCAGGAAATCCTCCCATCGCTTCCACATGCCCCGGTTGTTGCGGTACCACAACACGGCTGGTCCATCTAACCATTGTGGGAGGGCGGATAATGGACGGTCGCTGTTGACGCCTGAATATATGCGTATTTCCTCCAAACGTTCTAGGAAGGCAGCTGGGTCGGAATTTCCGTCAAACTGCACCTTCCAGTTTGGGACGTTTTCTTGCGGAGTGGACATAACGGTCACGGTTTTTGTTAAATAACTTGAAACGGAACCATATCGAACGGGGCGGTATTGTAACGGAACGGTATTAATACGGAACAGTTAGCTTTTTTGTTTAATAATATGTAACAAAACTGTATCGGAACGGGACGGTATTAGAACGGGACGGTATCAACACGGAACGGTCGGCTTTTTATTCAATAATATGTAACGGAACTATATCGCAACGGAACGGTAATGTAACGGGACGGTATCAATACGGAATGGTCAGTTTTTTAGTTACGGCTCCCTGCTCGGCTAAACTGCTCGGGCGCCATTTTGTAACGAGGCCTGACTTGCGGGGTGAATTATACGGTAAAACGGATTTACAGGAACGGTCCCGGGCGCCAGATTTTAGAGGGTTTACTCCCTACGAGGGTGTCTGCGACCTCGTCACAAGACTCCGACCACCGACGTGGCCGGAGTGCCTGGGTGGCTCCGTGGAGAGGGTCCGGTAGCCTGTGATGTAGCAGGCCGTATAGATACCAGGTTGCGGGCTTTAATCGCTTCCCCGGTATTTACCTGACCTTCCGAAAGTTTATAAGGGTGTAGCAGATTTATTTAAGATTATGAAACAGACTGAACGTAGTTTCCACTCTATTTATTACATTATAAGATTTTACAACACACTGGTATGCTCACAATATGAAATGTACTTATCGCTCTAACTTACTCTAAGACAAGTCGTATTGCTGGTGACGGGCCAACGAAATCACTTATTCCCCACGGAAAGAAAATGCGGGAGTCACGCGGACGGAAACCTCGAGTGCGGTGGTTTACAACCCGTGGATGCAGCCGTTAAATGGGTCAATTGGAGACGCGCTCCTCAAATAGCTAAAAAGGCGCCTAGCCGACGGAGTCGACAACAAGAGATCCAGCGCCTCGACGTCAGGGCGTTGATAAGGAGCGGGAGGGTTACAGGGGAACACCCTGTAAAAGGATACTGTCGTATCCCAACTCGACCTTGGCCTGCTTGTGTACTACAGCGTCCAGACCAGAGTCGACTTAGAACAGTCGTAGTTAATACCCTTAGAAGGTCTGTGTTAAATACAGCATCACCTTCCAGAAGTATTACGACACGCTAACAATGAGGGGATAGGATCGTGAAGGGGAAAGGCACTAAATCTCGTGGTCTCGACGTCGACGGGTAGGCACGTGGGGACTGAGGGAAAATATCCGAAAATTCGCTACAATTATATCAAATAAGGCAAAACTAAAATATTCTTACCTCGACGGCTTTAGATAGGTTTATTACGCCACGGACTTGTCTCTCACAACCACGGACAAAAGGGTACGGTATACTGACGTTCCTCTACAACTTCTATAAACTGACTCTATTTCTTGAATATAATTTCCAGCTAAATATTTTTCGACACGCTACGGCAAACGGTGAACTATCTACTTCAATAGTTAATTTCTCTCTGTCTGCAGTCCCCGGCTGAAACATCTTAATCGGTGCAAGATACCTTATCCTTATCTCTGCAGATATGTTTTTACACCGCCGCGATAATTCGAAAATGCGTACTTTTAAGAAATGTTAATGATGAAGATAATAATTTTTACTGCGTGGAATTTTTATTTGTATGAATTATATTATATTTATTTTCGAACAGCCGTTTCCAGTACATACAGCTGTTCTGAAAATATAGACTTCGTCACACTGTGCCCTAATATTTGGGCAAACTGATGAACATATTGACAGTGTGGCTTCAGATGGCGCAGTAAGCAGATTGTTATTGTTACACAAACAGCGCTTATAAAGCTTTAAAATATGTTTCCTATTGCTAAACTGAGAAAGACCTGCGTGTAGCTCTATAACACATATGGTGTATTTAATTGTTCTATAAAAGCATTTTCGGGAACACTTACACATCAGTATAGTGCTAAACTCGCGTTAGCTGCGATATTTATGCAACATAAATGTAGTAGCAATGTGACTTAACCTCAAACCCAAATTGTTGTTTGTTGTGCTGCTTACTATGTAAAACACTACTAACATGTTTATTAACAAATTTGCTACTTTCTAAAATATTTTTATATTTGTTGACTTTCCTTTGAAAAGCACCGCTTCTTTTTACCTGTTTCCATTTATTGATTGATTGCAAATTGGTCATGTTTAGAAATTACACGCTACAGAATACACAACTTGCCACGAAATAAAAAGTATACAACGATGCTTCTTACAAAAGCTATAATATGTTTTATAAAGATCCCAGCAAACACAGTTTTATGCATTGGAATAATTTTGTACTATAATTGTTTTCTAAGTGTTTTATTAGAGTTGCGTTCCATCCAACAATAAAATAGTGTTTTAACACCTTCGTTCAAGTAGTTTAAGCTATTTGCAGCAATATTGTATCGTAAAAAATGTTTACAAAACTGTTTTATAATTGCTCACATAATCACTTAAAAAAAGCTTTATAAACGTTTGCAAGTTGACAGATATGTCTGGAAGATCGTTGTTATAAAGCCATTACAGAACAATTTTCCTCTGTAAGCTAATATATTTTATAACGATTATTGTATAGACATTTACAAAACAACGAAAAACGAAATGTCTAAAATGTTTTATAATTCTGCTCTAAGAACATTCTAACAATAAATTTAAAGAAGCATTTTGCTGCGAGAAGCTAAGTACTGGCCTTGGCAGTCTTAATATAACAAAACTGCTTTCGAAGAGCAGTAATACAACAGTAACACAACCAATTTGCACTATTATTTAAAAATCATAGAACATTTTTGTTAGTTGGGCGGTAACGACTTTCGATTTTTCGAAATCTCATTTCAAATGACCGCGAATAGAACCCCTAGAACCTAGAAGGTCAGTTTCAGACTTTATATGTGGTTAAGCTCGACTTTTATTGCCGGCTCAGATTTTTAATACACTAAGCATATGCTTTACCAACTGCTAGCGTTTAAAAAAATTATACCATTCTTTTATTGGAGATATACAAGCTATATTGAGTTAAATAAGTCATGCAGTATCTATGAACATTCGCTACGTGGTAGACACGGTCCTGACTCATTGTTAGAGGATCTTAAGAGACAAATATTACTACCTGACAAGAGTATTTTAGTTGCGACGTATTTCATTCTAAAAAACGTATTTATTATGGAGTAAAATATCGAAACAGGAAACGCACAATCCTCTTGAAAGAAAGAAAACGATTTAATTTCTAAGGTCTACAAAATTAAACGCAGTTTAACCGCCAACAAAGACGGTAGTATACTTCTATATATCCTCGGTTCAGACAAAGGGCTTTTTATTACTCTTCTTACTATTGAAAGTGCGTTAGCTGCAAGTTGATGTATCTGAAATTTTCCACCGTAAAAATTTGGTGCCAAGAACGAACAGTCGTTTTAACACAGAACCGAAGCTCTCTACAAATGATTGCGTAAATATAATGATACGTGGGCATCAGAGCCAATGGGAAGCGTGTGAGAAGCTCGGTTTCCAATGAAGGGCATGTCGTGAGGCACTGTTACAACACGGATGTAACAATTCAGCTTTCAGGGTTACGACGGAAACAACGCTAATAAATGTACATTTGGTGCATTCATAGGTGCACAGTTAAGTAATACATTTGTAAAATACCTGTTGTGTAGGGATCTGTGTACTATGGTGGTTATTTTTGTTTTTTGAAACATGGTTTTGGCTGCAGGCTATTATTTTGGCCGCGGGCTGTCGTTTCGGCTGCAGGCAACATTTCTGCTGCTCGACTAGTATTTCTGCTGCAAGGCGGACTATTATCTGTTATCAGTTCATTTGCTTACCTTTAACTGCAAGGTTCACGGCTTTCTCTGTAGAGGCGGATCCCCTGCTGGACGACTTCTCCTGTATCATCTTAGTGACGCTGATATCTAGAGAGGCCCCGCCTTTTATTAGGGCTTTCTTTTTCGAGTCCCAGGACTCTGACCTACCGACTGGAGCACTCATCTATATACAGGATGGTTTCATGACTGGTGCTGTCCAAGTAGACAATCATACAGGCTTTCTTTTGCATTAAAGCCACTCAAACAACTAACATGTATGTCTGTTTACATCTATTGATTTTATATTTACCTATTTTGTTGAAGAATAAATGAAACACCATAGTATTGTTTGCATGTAATATGCAAAATAAAAGTAATATCGAGATAACGAATCACAGTTCCTTTTATTACTGCCTGCATTAAATCAACCAAGTCTGCTAATTCTGATTTAATATCTCGTTACTGTTAGGTAAATTATAATATCTTTGAGAGTTAATTTTAATGATTACAGTGGGACAGCTAACCACACATTTGTTTGTAATAATACAGCAGATATCTGAGTTAACAATATATATATATATATATATATATATATATATATATATATATATATATATATATATATATATAATGTAATGTCAGGTTATATTTCTTTATATTCAGGCCATTGATATATATGTATATTTTCAAATTCAAACCTTGTTGTTCTCAAAATTGCTAGCTTAATGTACCACAGAATCTGACCTACTTTTAGAACGTCATTTGTTTGAAACATAAGTTAAGTTATTTACTTCAAACCTAACAGGTAAAATTGTGTAACACACACACACACACACACACACACACACACACACACACACACACACACACACACACACACTCACACACACTCACACACACACACACACACACACACACACACACACTCACACACACACACACACACACACACACACACACACACACACACACACACACACACACACACACACACACACACACACAAATATATATATATATATATATATATATATATATATATATATATATATATATATATATATATATATATATATATATATATATATATATATATATATATATATATATATATATATATATATATATATATATATATATATATATATATATATATATATATATATATATATATATATATATATATATATATATATATATATATATATATATAGTTATTCGCAACATCTGCTGAATAATAACAATATAATATAATATTTAGGTATTTACGTGCATCTCCTATTTGCTTGTGTCTTATGTCATATCCATATAATTATTTGCATTTTAAATATGTTATGTAAATATTCGACACGTATTTTTGTAGTTTCAAACAGAAACCCAATAAATGTGGTTAATTGTTTTTGTTGTGCATTATTGTGTATTGAACTCCCAACCGATTTTTACGACGGAGTGAAAGACAAACATCAGAGGGACTTTGCAAAGTATTGATTTGGTACGATGATAATCAGAGAGTGAAAGACAAACATCAGAGGGACTTTGCAAAGTATTGATTTGGTACGATGATAATCAGAGAAAATAAATACTCAGATCTCGCATCTCTTGCCGTTCTGCCGATGACAAGATAACTTTGATCCTAACTGTCGAAGTTACCTATACAGTGTACCAGTGTTTGGCCAGGTTCCAATAAATCTGAGGGCGTTTGACCAAATACTAATTCTGAGGTATGTAAGTGAATTCTTTAATAACAGTGATCTATGATTTAAACGCCCTGTAACCACAAATTTGCTATATGCATTGTGCTTAAAAATTATTAACATCTTAATAACAAAAGTAATAAGTCAGTAACCTCTAATTTGTATATTAAAATATTTCAATGTATCTTGCCTGCACCTCCTAAGTTTTTTGGCCGTACAATGTTTATATAGGGTGTAAAAATGTGTGGAATATTGCCAATATTTTAAAAACTACTAAACATACTTTTTTGACACTTGGTATATTCATCAACATTTTTATCTCAAGTGGTCTTAAGACAGGTTTTTCCACAATGAAAAGCAAGGTCAGATGCATCCTTGTTCATTTTAAAGATTGACAGTGACTGAATGAGCCAGTTCTCAAAGTCAAAACTCAAATCAAAAAAAAAAAGGAATACTGTCTATGTTTTTGCGCTTTCTAAGTTTACATCTAATTTAAGGTCTACTTGTATTTGACGTTTCTTTCCTATCTTCATTCAATACTGAAAAAATGGTTGTTAAAAGCAATTTTTTTTTAAATTTTTATTTCGAAAACTACTAAACATTGACACTTGGTACTTACATATAACACTCTGTTGGCAAGTAAAAAAGTATGTTTAACTATACAAGGTCGCTGAGAAATAATACCAACTTCGTAATTGTAATATATTGTAATTCTAATAAGCATTTAAGAGATAAATTCAATGATGTAAGTGTTAAGTTGTTTGTTCGTCACAATAAGACATTCATGCACTAAAATTGAATTCAGTCATATGAATGTTGTAATGTTGCTAAGGGCCTTATCTGCAATGATAAATTTTACAGTTTTTATCAAATGTTCTTAAGTACTCAGACCTCACTTAACAGAAATTAACATGGTAGCTCTTACTGAAAAAGCAAAAATTGAGGTGCTAATGATGGTTGGATATGGTGACCGCAAGAGAACACAAGCAGAAGTTGTCGATCTATTTAATTCAGCTTACGCTAATCGGCCTGCGATTACCCAATCTTGTGTAAGTTAACTTCTAAAGAAAGTCAATGAAACAGGAAGTTTGCAAGACCAATAATAGGTAGACCGAAAAGTACTACTAGTGGTGACGTTGCTATGAATGTTCTAGTTGATTTACAGGACAATCCCAATCCATCGATTCGACAGATGGCCCAACAACACAATATGTCTCACATGTCAGTTAACAACTTATCCAAAAGCAAAAACATACGTCTCTTCAAGATACATCTAGTTCAATAGCTTATAGATGATGATTTTGATAGAAGAACAGAGTTTTGTGAAATTTATGTTTATTATTATATAATTAATGTTGATCCCAATTTTGCAAATAATATTCTCTTTTTCGATGAGGCTGCTACACTTATGCTTAATGGCACCGTCAGTAGGAACAATTGTAGATATTGAACAGTAGATAATCTGTGGTGGGTGGCTGAAGCACACACGCAGAGACCACAAATGTCAACGCTTGGATAGGTATCATAGGTCATAATATAACTGGATCATTTTTCGGACTTAAAAATCTTTATTTAATTAGGGCCAAATCAGCCCATTATTACTACAAACAACACTGCCAAATTTCAAAACAATCGGCGAGAAGATATTTGAATTATTTAAAACAAATCGTTATTTTACGAAAAAAAATTTTACACCTTGTATCTTGGAAATAATGCATTTTAGCACCTATGTTTATGGGAACTTTTTTTCATAAAATGACCTAGGAAATCAACCCCTTAAATATTGTCCCGTCTTTTTTAAACACCCTGTATATATATATATATATATATATATATATATATATATATATATATATATATATATATATATATATATATATATATATATATATATATATATATATGAATAAAATTTGGCACCCTTGTTCCTTTGGTAAATGACTTGGGTAAGTTTGTTGGCCGGGAAAATCTAACTGGGTTTTCCAGGAAAATTTTGTTTGCTTTCGAAAAATTTTGTATATTTGAAAATAATAAAGTTATTGCAACCAAATTTGGTAGGCAAGTTACTTCTGTCTATCGTATGGCACATACCAGAATTCAAATCTGTAGGTTAAATGAAAAAAAAAGTTATAAACACTTAAAAAGAAATTTTTGGACCAACTGGAGGTTAAAGACGCCAAGAAAGCATAGCAAATTATTTTTACAAAAATTCGCTTAAATTATTAGCCATTTTAAACATAATATATTTTCATTTAACTTTTACCTTCGAAACAAAACAATCTTTTTAGCCTGGCTACGCCATAATTAATAACTAAAATAATGTGCGTGAGTTACATTAGTCTTCCGTGAGTCATATTATTTTTCAACTCAACAATATTATTTCATATTACTTTCACATCAATACGTGTGGAAGTAAAAAAAGTTTCAAACATTTTTTCTCGCTTAAATGTCGCAAAAAGTGTCAAAACAACTAGAAAACATGATTCTGGAACGAATTTTTGTGTGTCTGTCAGTCTGTTGATCTGTGGTTCTGTCGGTCTGTATGTCGGGCTGTTTATAGCTTTGATAACTTTAGAACGAATATATCGTCTTCAAATTTGTTATAGAGTATATAGCACCCGACAAACGAACGGTTCGAATTGTTTTTGGGTAAAATCGCTTCAGGGGGTAGGGGATGATTTGGTGACAATTGACATTTTTCGTTAAAACTCAAGTAATACAACGTTTTAGGGTTTCTTTATAGAGCTGTCCAGAACACGTGATTTAAATACCACCAATATGATCGCTGGTAGGCACACAAACAAACTCGTGTTCCGTGGATGTTAACTTTTGAAATTGTGCTGTGCGCGTGTTTAAAATGGCTTGTGTTGACAAGAGTGAATATCTATTATCACTGGAAAATGAAAATGAAGACGTTGCTAGAAGATATCGAGAGAAAATTCGTATTATTGAAGGAAATGATCCCTATATTCTGACGACGGGTCCAATGCCTCCTTGTGAAGAACTATATAGTTTCCCACCAGTTGATGCTTTCGATACCGTTAACTTTTTAGTGCTTACCCACAGTTTTTACACTAATCGACGAATGAAAGCCCATAAAAGTCTGTTTGCTTACAAATATTTTGAATCAGGGTTTGTTCATAATTGCCCCACTAGAAAAATCGGAGCTCATGTTGAAATTGTTGCACAGGTAAATATAAATTTACTTTGTTTAAAATCATCATTGCAATCAAGGGCTTCTTGTTTGTGGTGCTCTAGAATTTGCTAGATATATTATGCAAGCTCGTAAGCCAAATTTCGCACTAACTCTAGTAATAAATGTAATATTTATTTTTATGTTCATACCTATTTGAAAAATATACATATATACCTGAATTCTTTTGTGCTCAAAAATAATTTACTTGCATATTTGGTAATAAACTTAATTTGCAAATGTGGCTTGATTAAAATCTACTGACTTACTTTTTTTTATATTGCTTTAAGAGGTGAAGTTAATTTACATTAATACATGACTTATACAGGCATAAAATAAAAATCTGGAGGTTTTATCACTTCTTAATATACATAAATATATAATACAATACTAAATAACAAAATATAAATCTGTGAACAAACAATACAGCAAATATTTATTTTAAACTATATTATTCTGTCATTCAATTTATCACTTTCTTGTTTTAGTGAATTTTCGTAGAAAAAATTCACTAATGGGGAGATCCCGACTTTTGAATTTTGAAATTTTTTTGCAAATGAGCGCGATCTAGGACCCCTAGAACCCATATCCGGGGTCAGTTTCAATTTTTATATGTTTATATATATATATATATATATATATATATATATATATATATATATATATATGTATATATATATATATATATATATATATATATATATATATATATATATATATATATATATATGTATCACACCGATAACTCAAAAAATAATAGGCCGATTTTGATAAAATTTGGCATGTACCTTTCTTTTATAAATGGCTTGGATAAGTTCGTTAGTCAGGAAAATCGGATGAGGTTTTCCGGGAAAATCTTGAGTTTTCATTCGAAAAAAATTCGTATCTCAAAAAGTAATAAGCCGATTTTAATAAAATTTGGCATGTACCTTCCTTTTGTAAATGGCTTTGACAGGTTCGTTAGTCAGGAAAATCGAATGAGGTTTTCCGGGAAAATTTTGAGTTTTTAATCGAAAAAAATTCTTATCTCAAAAAGTAATAAGCCGATTTTAATAAAATTGGGCACGTACCTTCCTTTTGTAAATGACTTTGACAAGTTTGTTAGTCAGGAAAATCAGACGCGGTTTTTCGGGAAAATTTTGAGTTTTCATTCGAAAAAAAATTTTATCTCAAAGAATAATAGGCCGATTTTGATATAATTTGGCATGTACCTTCCTTTTGTAAATGGCTTTGATAAGTTCGTTAATCAGAAAAATCGGACGATGTTTTCCGGAAAAATTTTGAGTTTCCATTTGAAAAAAAAATTTATCTTAAAAAATAAAAAATCTATGATAACTAAATTTGGTAGGTAGGTTTACGATACAAAAAGTAAACTATACACCAAAATTTATATTTCTATGTTGCAAGAAAAAAAAGTTATAATAAAATATTTTGTGCCAGATCATTTCTATGAAAATTCACTACCATAACGCACTTGCTGCGTCCAGACTTTTAATCGCTTGAGATAACAGAAGAACAGATGTTAATTAGTGCACAACATACTATGACAATTTTATCCATCTTCGCCAGTGGTTAATAGTGAAATTGGCATATGATCTGATAAAATTCGAAACTTTTGACGGATACATCCAATAATTCTTTCTACATGAATCCGTACAATTTTGCTAGGAATCTAGTGGATTCTATCTCGATTGGATGTAGCTGTTTCTTGTCCTTGGTAAATGATGGAATTTGCCATTCTGCATTCAGCAATCTCAAATGATCACTTATTAAAAATCCCCGGTCAGTATTCTGAAAAAGTTGACTCTATCGCGATTACCACGACTTCCGCATTTCACAACACAACACATTGTAGGCGTATTTTTGATGTTAAAAAAATAGTACTTTATTTGATAACACACTACTGTCTACTATATTTATATTTACACAAATTTTAAACTATTGGGAACATTTATAAACAATTTACAAACTAGACTCTTTAAAAAACACGAGAACGTCATACACCGCTACTCAAACCATAGAGTAGTTCCAAATGTGTGCCTACCAGCAGCCAAAGCAGAATTGTGATGACAGCATCTCGAACAGCTCAATTAGAAAACTTTCAATTTCATCAAACATGTGGTATTCTGTGCTGGAATTAAAATTAGTTGTTGAATGTGTGAGGGTAGAATATCGCTGACAGAAATTTCGATCTTTTTTTTTGTTAAACGGCGTAAAGAGTCCCAAAACACATAGAAAACTTGATTCTGGAACGAACTTATATTTGTCTGTCGGTCTGTCTGTCGGCCTATACGTCCGTCTGTTAGTACGCTCAATAACTTTGAAACGAATTAAGATATCAGCTTCGAATTAGTTACTTCAAATTAGAACCCGACAAAGGAACGCTTTGAATTGTTTTTAGGTAAGATCGCTTCAGGGGGTAGTGGATAAATGAGGGGTGATTTGGTGAAAATTAATATTTTTTCAATAAAACTCGAGTAACATAACGTTTCAGAAGTTTATGGGCACAAGAATACGAATATTTTCTTTGTGGTCAAGTCATGGACCCTAAATTCATTTCATGAGAATGTCTTTCTGAGGAGAGTCAATTATCTCAGCTTTGTAAAAGTTATGATTCAATTGGCTGCACTATTTAAGATGGCATTTTGAAATGTATTTTCTATTTGGTTAGTCAGAGCAATTTTCTTGGCTTATTATTATTAATGCCTAAATTTTACACCAGCCGGATTTTATAAAAACCAATCGCTAATCCTTTGCAACTTATTAGTGCATTTAGTCTAAGATCCGGCTGCTAAATTAGTACATTATTAATCTAGATTATCACGATTTAATTTTTAAGTATTTTGTCAACTAGGAGAAGTCACTTTTCATCAGGTGCCAATTAAAAATTACCCGCCAGTATTATTAATTAAAATATAATTAATTTACTTTTAGAGAAACATTTCGTTAACATCTTACGGAAATAAAACCTACACAACTTCACAACAGTGTATTTAAAATATCTGAAACGTCATAGTTGCTGCTGATTGCTTAACCGCTACCTCTACGCAGCCAGGTGTAAACAGGTATAATTTCATTAAAACTTTTCGTTCTTAACGTACACTCATTTCATTTATACCACATTAAAGCTCATTATTTTCTGTAGTTAATGATATAAAGGTGCCTATATAAAAAAAACCGCAAATCAAAGTTTCCTACCCTAAAAGATGCTAGGTATGAAAAATAAAGTGACAGAGAGTGATCGCGCGACGCTACTTGTTAGACAAGGATGCTCAATGCCAGCTGAACGTATTTTTTGAGGTATTGCGCATGCTCCGATAATCATCTGAGTTGTCATTTTTATTAGTGAATTTTCTTAAAAAAAATTCACTAATGAGGAGATCTCGACTTTCGAATTTTGAAAAAATTTCTTCAAATGAGCGCTATTTAGGACCCCCGGAACCCAAATCCGAGGTCAGTTTCAGACTTTATATGTTTATATATATATATATATATATATATATATATATATATATATATATATATATATATATATATATATATATATATATATATTTATGTCTCACACCTATAACTTAAAAAATAATGAACCGATTTTGATAAAACTTGGTGAGTACCTTCCTTTCGTAAATGTCTTGGATAAGTTCGTTAGCCAGGAAAATCCGCCGAGGTTTTCCCGGAAAATTTTGTGTTTTATTTCGAAAAAAATCGTTTTTTTTTATATTTTCAAAATTAACAAAGTAAGGGCAACCAAATTTCATACGCCGGGTTTATATCACTATTGGCAAGTTACATACCAAAATTTAGCTCCGTAGGTTAAAGGACAAAAAATATTTTAAACGTCAAAATTGGTGAGTACCTTCGTTTTGCAAGTGGCTTGGATATGTTCGTTATCCAGGAAAATCCGACGAGGTTTTCCCGGAAAATTTTGTGTTTTCTTTCGAAAAAAATTTATATCTCCAAAATTAACAAAGTAAGGGCAACCAAATTTTATACGCGGGTTTATATCATTATAGGCAACCTACCTACCAAAATTTAGCTCTGTAGGTCAAAAGACAAAAAGTTATAGGCATTTAAACAAAAATAAATTGGCGTTTTTCACAAAACGTCAAAGTTGCGATTTAAACGTCAAAATTGGCAACATTTAGGAAAAGAACTTGTATCTAATACGGGCTATGGAGATAAAATCTCTCAAGAAGAATGTTTTACAAACCCTGAAGTCTTAGTTTCAACCGTCATTGTCCTTCATTTTAATAAAATGTTTCCAGACAATTCATTTCAAATAGACCCTTTCTCTGACGCTTGTCACTAGTCTTAGCTATAGAGTTTATCGTTAATGGTATATAATTTTTGTAGAATTTTCGTTAAAAAAAATCAATAAAGCTCAATATATCTGTTATTACACAAGATATGAAAAAAATTTGTATATATTAATTATAGGGTGTCTTGAGCTACATCTTAAAAAATTATTTCTACAATCACAGGGTGGCCCATAAGTCGTTGGTGATACAAATTTTCTTTTTTTTTAATCAAACACGCCTTATGTTATTGCATTTTTGCATTTTCCATCGAAATATAATGCATGTTTGTAAGAACAAAAATTCTGGACGCAGTAAGTGCGTTATGGTAGCGAATTTTGATCAAATGCTTAATATTTGAATAGTTCAATTTGCTATTAACCTATAAGGTTGACCAAAAAACGAGTTTTTTCGGGAACACTTTAAATTTACTTTCGGATTTTTTTTTACATTTTCAAACAATAAAGTTATTTTGATAAAACATGGCACATTGTTTTTACTATATAGATTTTACTGGTAACCAAATGTGATGCCTGCTTTCTTAAAAAACACATTATTGCTATTAAAAAATAGTTTTATGAAAATTCACTACCATAACGCACTTGCTGCGTCCAGAGTTTTATTTATTACTACTTAGATCGTTGGTTGAGAACCCTATTTATCGGAGCATGCGCAATAGCTCAAAAAATACGTTCATCTAGCATTGAGCATCCTTGTCTAACAAGAACAAGTAGCGTCGCGCGATCACTCTCTGTCACTTTATTTTTCATACCTAGCATCTTTTAGGGTAGGAAACTTTGATTTGCGGTTTTTTTTATATAGGCACCTTTATATCATTAACTACAGAAAATAATGAGCTTTAATGTGGTATAAATGAAATGAGTGTACGTTAAGAACGAAAAGTTTTAATGAAATTATACCTGTTTACACCTGGCTGCGTAGAGGTAGCGGTTAAGCAATCAGCAGCAACTATGACGTTTCAGATATTTTAAATATACTGTTGTTAAGTTGTGTAAGTTTTATTTCCGTAAGATGTTAACGAAATGTTTCTCTAAAAGTAAATTAATTATATTTTAATTAATAATACTGGCGGGTAATTTTTAATTGGCACCTGATGAAAAGTGACTTCTCCTAGTTGTAAAAATACTTAAAAATTAAATCTTGATAATCTAGATTAATAATGTACTAATTTAGCAGCCGGATCCCGTACTAATTGTTTTGATTGTACACTAAAGCAAACAGCACAACCGCTTCACAAACGAGTATTATTTGCGACCCTTAATTGATATTGATATGTTAAATCAGAATCACCGACACGTATCGTCTGTGAAGTACTGACTTGTACACCGACTAAACTTCATCAGTGTAAACAAAACAACGGTTAAGTAAACAGTTCAGCACGAAGTTTGGCATTACGTAATGACTACTTCAGTTACTAGCTTGCAGCATATGTACTTACAGTCCGTGCATTCAGACAGAAATTGTCAATTGTCAGTTCATGAAATACAGAATCCATTTAACCGGAAACCGTAAAATAATATCCACTGCACATTGCTTGCCCGAATTCTCGTACACTGACATGGAGAGCCATAAAACTTCTTTATTTATTAAGGACTGATATATTCAATGGCCATTTCTGTAAAATTATTATACCTGTAAAAACTTAAGTTAAACCATATTTCTTTAGAGAAATGTAACAGGGATATTAGGGCTACGTATCTTCGGAGCAGTCGAACGAAAAAATTTATTTCACGCTAATACATAAATTTTTTTAGGCGTGTCTCATTTTAAAGTTTATGTACAAGGAGCTATTGAAAAGTATTTCGCCTACAACAAAAACGCAATAATTAGTTAAAACAAAATTTTATATACTTAACATAATCTCCACTATATGAAAACTGGAACCTGTGATGAGCACTAATAAGTAAACTTGGAGAACACCCAAATCACCACAACACATATTTCAGAGACCTTACGATCGTTTCGTTGACCAAGTCAACATCTTCAGAGGAAGAAAAATTCTAACATAAAAAACTAGATCCCGTATATTTATATCGTGTCAAAGAAAACGAACTAGTCCGAAGGAAAGTTGGCGTCCAAGAACGATCGTTTGTTTATTGCGCAGTGAAACAGGTCGGAGACCTGCTTTAATCTTTTGGTCGACAAATTTATGACCCTTATCTAATATAGGTTTAAAAAGGACCGGCGTTCTTTAAAGAAACAGCACGTTTCCTTTCGATCTAGAAATTTACTATGTGGATATTGGTTTATGCCGATAAAGACATCTGCTGACATAAACAACATAAACTCAAATCATCTCTTTTAAAAATAGAAAACTAAAACCCAGATGTCTGTCTCACCGTGTTACCTTTAACAAAGGAAAAATAGTTCAACTAAAATACTACACAGTAACTATATATTGATTTTAATTATTTATATTGACTACATAGATACAAAAACCGAACAGGTATTTAAATCAAGACAAACATAGTGATTAGTATATGTATAAACCGGTCGAGTTATTGACAATAATTTATTATTCTACCAGACTAATTATGAGTATTTAAGCGGTCAAATGCAAAGATCAAACAATGGGCTAGAAATTACAGGTGCCGCACGATTTAATGAAGTTTTGTTCTTAATAGACCTTAATATAAAAAAACTTTCTAATGAATCAAGCATAGTTTGATGTCTGACATTTTTGACAAGTTTGAAATTTTCTTTGTCAATGTGGTGGTTATTATCCCATATATGTTGTGCCACACAAGATTTGTCTACCGTACCATATCGTAACTGTGCGAGATGTTCACGAAATCTGGTGGCTATGTTTCTCCTAGTTTGGCCCACGTATTTAAGATCACAATCTTTGCAACTAATTTCATAAATTCCGGACTTTTCAGTGACTTTGTCTTTGTCTTTCGTATTATCCAACAAATTTTTTAAATTACTTTTCGTCGAAAACGTCAAATGTAAATCGGCTTTCTTAAAAATACTTTCCAAACCCTTTGTGATTCGTGGTTCATAAGGTAAACATACAAATTTTTTCTCGATTTTATCCTTCTTAAATGTCGTACATTCAGATATCAACTTCTTTGTTCTGTGTTTGTTAACTAATTTGTCTATTAAACCATCCGAGTAACCGTTATATCTCGCCACATGTTTTATGTATTTTAATTCTGTATTAAATCTATTTTTACTCAACGGAAAATTTATCAATCTATTTACTAAGAAATTGAAACTAGCCGTTTTTTGTGTAAACGTATGATGTGAGTCATTAGGAATATAATTAATAGTAGCCGTTTCCTTCCTATAGACATCAAATTCAAGCGAGCCTTTATTTTTATTTTTAATAACTAGTACATCTAGGAACGAAAGTTTATTGTTAATTTCTATTTCGTGGGTAAATTTTATTGAATCAAATTGACTATTTAGTTTTTCAGTAAATTCTTCTACCTTACATGTATTTGTGTCAAATACTGCAAAAATATCATCGTCATAACGAAACCAAACTCTAGGGAAATACCCACTTTTATTTTTTAAATCCGTCTCAAATCTGCTCATAAACAAATCTGCAATAAAAGGAGATAATGGATTGCCCATAGCTGTGCCTTCAGTTTGTTCAAAGAACTCATTGTTAAATTGGAAAATATTTTGTTTTATACAAATGCTAGTTAGAGTTAAATATTCTTTGCAGACGTCTTGGCTTATATTGTTCAATTTTAATAATTCTTCCAAATATTCCAACGTTTGTTTTGTGGGTACACTAGGAAATAATGACGTCACGTCGAATGACATCAGAATCTCTCCTTCCAATAATTTAACATCTTTAATTTTATCAATAAAATCAAGAGAATTTAGCACCGAACAACTTTTCTGTTTAATAGGTAGTCTTTTAAACTCGTTTGACAACCACTTTGCCAAGTTATATGTTGGATAATCTATAGCCGAAATGATAGGCCTCATTAATTTTCCCGGTTTATGGATTTTCGGGAGACAATATTTTTTGGGGACTTTCGGATTAGAAACTTGTAAACGTGTTCTTAAATCCTTTGTTATGAGATTTGGACATTTTTTTAAACTGTTTTTAACTTCGTTAATCATTCTTGGTAACGGATTTTTATCTAATTTTCTATACGGCCCTGACTCTATTGCATTACTCACTCGCTCTTTATAATCACCTTTGTCCATTATCACAACTTTATTGCCTTTATCCGCCTTAATATAAAAACATTCCTTTTCTCGCAATTGTTTAACTATTTTCATTTGATTATAATTTTTGTTTTTTGTAGGATTGTTTTCTTTTAGATTTTTAGAGATTTTCTTTTTACATGCTTCACGAATAAAGTTTTTTGAAGAATCCGGTAATTTTTTAATTCCTGTTTCTATACTGGCAACGACATCTAAAAGTGCTTCTTTTTGTGAAGGTAATCCGAATTTTAACCCTCTGTTTAGGAGGTCCATCTCATTTTTGTTAAACGACTGCGAAGAAAGATATAGGCTGTCCCACGTAAGGCGTGCATTAGAAGTTTTCGAATTAATATTAGGATCTGAAAATTTGCAGCTGGGTGTATCACTACCCGCTCATTATAACCAAAATATTTTGGTGATTGTATCACGTCCGGTTGTAGCGGAAGTTGCCAAGAACCTTCTTAATTTTAATGGAACACCCCATATATTATTGCATATTCGGAATGAGCATGCATTTCTGAATAATATGCCACGTGTCCATACTGGGCAGCCGTTCTCAAGATATTCCATTTTATATTGTTTTTCCGTCATAAAATTGCAAATCTTTGAAACAGCAATTCACCGGCATCAAGTATGTCATGATTCTGAAACTTAGCTCAACTATTATAGTACTAATGGTCAGAATTATTCTCATCGCGGAAAATTACAAAAATGATACAGGGTTTTGTTTAACGAAGTTCAAATATCGATTATTTCAAACACGAAAAAGTATTTTCCAAATGGAACACCCTGTATATTTTCATCGCATATCCTTCGGAATTATATTCTGCTTCGATCTATCAGCATTCCCTATATCTATCTCAAATGATTCCCGATTTATGAAGGGAAATATGTTAATTTTCTATTATTCGAGATAATACGCTTTTCTTTTCTTTGTATTGATGATAATAATAATAATAATAATAATAATAATAATAATAATAATAATAATAATAATGATGATGATGATGATGATAATAATAATAATAATAACTCGTAACTATACAAGGGCATCGGGGGATGTTAATAGATACCACTAGTAAGCTTTGGCTATAGGGCAAAGAGAACCCAGAATTGTTTATTTAGGTATTCCATTCATATTCTGGACGAGAAACATGAAACCGTGTATTAGGTTTTATTGTATGTGAGTTATTATGTCGTGTGTTTGTGCGTGTGTATTTTTTTTTTACTGTGGGGCACTAATGTCGCTCTTTAGATGAATTGAACAACTCTCAAAAAATATTTTTTCCATTCCATTTTTCCATTTCTGGGTGTTCGAATACGTTTTCACCTCATACCCTTTAAAAAGACGACAATCCGAGTCAATTTGCACTGTTTGAGAAATGATTACATCTTCTACTTAATCCTACATAACGAGGGATGTTTATGAATCGCCCTGAAACTGATACTAATCAACGAGACAGTGAATGAATTAATAAAAAAAATGCGTATGAACTTTATTACAAAATGTTCTCTATATGACCAAAATTGACTTCAAGACACTTCAATAATCTTATTTGCCATCCAGAATTAGTGGCCTTTCGGATCATTTCTGGAGTGAGGTCTTTAAAAGCTCGTCTCACGTTAGCCTCCAGTTCCTCTCGGGAGTTTATTTAGCTGGAATAAACTTCATTTTTAATGTGACGCCATAAGAAGAAGTCAGGGGGAGTCAGGCCTTGTATCCTTGCAGGCCAAAGCCATGAACCGCCGGGTCCAATCCAACGATCCTCAAACATTCTTGTCAACTCCTGGTGTACAGCTGCCGTAGAATGTGCCGGAGCGCCATCTAACTGGTACCAGAATTCTGCATCAGGCAAACCAGTCAAGATAGTAGCAACAACTTCACGAAGTATTCTAAGATAACTTTCTGAACTCAACATTTCCTCGTAGATATGGAAAAAACTCTTTCATTTCCAATAACAGCGAAAACATTGAAACTGAATGCATACTGGAAATGCGCTTCACGCGTAAAGTGAGGATTTTCATCTGCTCAGAAATTACATCGTTTCCGATTGATAATACTTTTTCTTGTGAATTTCGATTTATCAGTCCATAAGATCCTATCTAACATACCTGGGCCTTCCTCGATCCGTACCATCAACCATTCACAAAATGCAACCCTTCTAATGTGGTCACCCTCCCATAATCCATGCACTGTCCTTTGGGCATATGCATGCCATCCATACTTCGAAAGAATTCTTTGAATTAATGTTCGAGTTAGTCTTAAATATTCTACTGCCTGCCTGATGGAAGCATGTGGATAGGACGTGAAATAACCCAACACATTGATTTCATTTGTTTCATTGCCGATTATATTACTTGAACGATTTCTATTAAAATTACCATTCCATTTATTCCGACAATTTGACTTGATTCTGGAGAACTTTGTCCTATTCATAGGTGGTAAATATGGAAATCTCTCATTGACCAATCGACACGTTCTACTCACGATTCTCCTGCATTCTCCGTGAATGTAAAATAAATTTAGAATGTTGTCAACAGAATATTCTTCAACAATATTTTCCATTGTGTAGCTCACAATACTTTCAAAGAAATAGATCACTCTATTGCGATGACAACTAACGAGACTAATAATATATCTCTTTGACATAAGTTTTCATATTATGTCCAAAGCCTACTCTCCGACTATGTAGATTAACAATTTTGAAGTATATTCCCCTTAAATTCATATTCCTTCTTATAACTCAGAAATAATTCAAGATAGATATAGAAAATGCTGACACAGATCTAAGCAGAATATCATTCCAAAGGTTATGCGATAAAAATATTCAGGGTGTTCCAGTTGGAAAAATATATTTTTTCGTGCTTGAAATCATCGATATTTGAACTTCGTTAAGCAACACCCTGTATCATTTTTGTAAATTTTTTTCGCGATGAGAAGAATTCTGATCACTAGGACTATAGTTGCGCTAAGTTTCAGAACCATGACAGAGCCTCGGTGGTTCAGAGGTAAGAACGTGTGCCTCTGAACCGAAGAGTACTCGGCTCGATCCCAGGGTTCTCCTTTCACTTTTTCAGTACAAACTGTAACATTAACATCAATCGAGGTTCTGGAATTGTAATTGAGGAAGTTGAATGTCTGAACGTTCCGCCCTTCGAAAGGGGCCTAAAGCCGTCGGTCCCGTGTCCATGCGATGTTGGGCACGTTAAAGATCCTTACCCTCCTCACAGAAAGGCAGAAGTTCGGCAACATTTCCAGTATGGTGAGGTGAAACTGCTCCCTGGCGTCGGTGATTGGACATAGTCGCGGAAATAGGCCGACGTTAAAGAAACAAAAAACAAACACAGAACCATGACCTACTTGCTGCCTGAGAATTGCCATTTCAAAGATTTGCAATTTATGACAGAAAAACAATAGAAAATCAAATATCTTGAGAACGGCTGACACCAGTATGGGCAAGTGCCATATCTTTTTCCGGAGAATTGCATGCTCGTTCCGAATATGCAATAATATATAGGATGTTTCATTAAAATTAAGAAAGTTGTTTACAATTTCCGGTAAAACAGTCACCAAAATATTTTAGTTATAATGAGCGGATGGTGATACATCCAGTTGCAAATTTTCAGATTCGAAATCCCACTACTAGTTCGAAAACTTATAATGCGCGCTTTCTTCCGTGGGACAGCCTATATATATCTATATATATATATATATATATATATATATATATATATATATATATATATATATATATATATATATATATATATATATATATATATATACATATATATATATATATATATATATATATATATATATATATAATTATATATATATATATATATATATATATATATATATATATATATATATATATATAATTTTATATTTTATATTGTTATTATGAAAAGTCCCTCGTTAGGGATGCTCAATTATATTGATATCACACCGACAACTCAAAAACTAATGGGACGATTTTGATCAAGATTTCTGAGTACCTTCCTTTCGCAAATGACAGATAAGGTTGTTAGCCAGGAAAATCGGCCTAGGTTTTTCCGGAAGATTTTGTGTTTTCTTTCGGAAAAAAATTATATTTCTGGATATAACAAAGTAATTTGGTTCACGTTATTGCATTATAAAGAGTGAACCGTATACCAAAATTTAGATCTGTAAGTTTAGAGACAAAAAAGTTATGGGCATTTAAAAAAAAAATTGGGTTTTTCCCAAAATGTCAAATTTGCGATTTGGAACGTGAAAATTGGCAACATTTAGGCAAAGAACCTTAAACAAATACGGATTATGTAAAGAAAATCTCGCAAGAAGAGTGTTCTGCAAACCCTTAAGTTTCAGCTTCAACCGTCATTGTTAATTTTACTAAAATATTTATAGAAAACTTATTTCAAATAGACCCTTTCTCTGATACTTTGGCGGTAGTTTTAGTTACGTTTATGGTTTCACGGTCTATAACTTCTAGCTAATTTTCGTAGACAAAATTCGTTAGTGTGGAGACCGCGAGTTTTGAATTTTAAAAAGAATTCTCTAAATAAGCGCAAACTAGGCCCCCTAGAATCCATATTCGGGTTTAAATTCAGTTTTTATCTGTTTACATATATACAGGGTGACGCATTTCTACGGTAAAACTCAATAAAATTATTATTATACAAGATACGAGAATAAACTGTATACGTTGATTATAGGGTGTCTTGAGCTGCAACTTATAAAATTATTTTGACAATCACAGGAGGGCTCATAAGTCGTTGGTGATCCTTAAGATTTTTTATTTTATTTATTGCATGTTTGTAAGAAAAAAAATCGAGACGCAGTAAGTGCGTTTTGGTAGCAAATTATCATTAAATGCTTCAAATTTCAAATACTCAATTTGCTATTAATCTAAGGTTCGTTGGATAGGAAGCCAGTTTTCTCGGAATATTTTAACTTAATTTTCGGAAAATTGTTGTACATTTTCAAACAATAAGTTATTTTGATAAAATATGGTACATCGTTTCTACTATATAGGTTATACCCGTAAACATATTGATGCCTGCTTGCATTAGAGAGACATATTTGGTATCAAAAACATTTTAATGAAAATTGCTGCTGCGTCCAGACTTTTTTATCTTGATCTTCAAACGATTCATCAACGTATGGTTATTTTGATTGCCGAAAATAGTTTACCTTTTAAATATTTGTGCGCTTTTGGAATAAATAATGGTCTTATGGTGCTAAATCTGGAGAATAGAAGTGGGCAACCAATACAAAACACCTTTTATCAATTGTTTGCAGTGCAATCAAAGACTTGTGAGCAGAGGCATTTTTAAGGCGTCTAGTGCTAGCCCTATATATGGAGACCTCTGCAATGCCTTCCGCCATTCTGCAATGTCCGAAAAATATCAACAAAAAGTATTTACTATAGTTTCTTTGTCAGTAAACATACCGCTGGAATCCTCATCCACAGACAGTCCTAATCTTGGTATCCACCTTCTTCTTCGTCTGTAACTAATTAACGCATCTTCACATATCTGACGAGGTATCACTGGACTTCAATACCTTATTACTAGAATAAGTTGCCTTGACCAAGCCAATAATATGAGAGAGTTTACTCTTATAGGCTCTGCATTTCTGTAAAACATCTGGTTTATCAGGACATCTACGAAGCTGGCGATGAAGATTACTTTTAATGTTAATCGACCTCGCTATACCACTTGTAATCCAGGGGCATCTTTTTCCACTCTTATGCGGTACCTTAACTACAGTCGTGCTGTCTTTAATACATTGCAGCCGACTTTGGACACAACATTTTTGGGTTGTGGAAAACCAGAATGCTTCTAGTTCTTCAATTGTTCTTTTGTCTCTAGAACATAGTGATGGACCTTTGCTTTGTCCATAGTGACTAGGCGGTCCAAAGGTTTGAGGAATCTTTTAGATTCAATGTAGTGAGATATTCCAGACCCTCCATCTTGTAACTCACGTCAAATAGCTTATATTTAACCCATCAAATCCACCTCCTTGCGAGAGCCGATATTGAAGAGAAAAGTTAGTTTGACAGGTGTACTGCCATCTGAGTGGAGTTGCTTGGTCCGTTAGAAGCTCAAAGAGACATAACCTCTCTCCGAGTTCGTCTGGATCCGACATCCGTTGTTTGTCTCAAGCTGTTATTATGTAATTCCGCTCTCGAGCAACGTTCAAGCGAGGTCGCTTCTCGTTTCAAAGCTCATCGAGTTCGTCTGGACCAGATACCCATCAGTGTTTACTTGAGTTTTACCCATCAAATCGAGCTCCATGCACAAGACATCTTTGAGGGTGAAAATTGGTTTGATACGTGTACTGCCATCCGAGTGAAGTTGCTTGCCCATTTGAAAGCACACGGAGAGATAGCCTCTCTTCTAATTCGTCTAAAGCCGATATCCGTCAGTGTTTGACTTGATGCGGTATCATATGGAGTCCCACGCTCCGAGCAGCATCCAAGCGAGGTCGTTTGCCTGTTCCGAAGCTCACAGTGGCGGCCTCAATCTCCAGATGTAATCGAACCCTAAATATATCAGCTCTTCTCCGGGTTCGTCCAGACCAGACACCCTCCAGGGCTAGACTCAAGCCGATATTCCACTCAGTCCCATTCCTGAGCATCACCCAAATGAGGTCGTTTGTCCGCTTCGAAGCACACAGTGGCGGTCTAAAAATCCGGATGTATGCCACACCCAAGAGATTTCAATCTCTTCAGATTCGTCCAGCCCGACACATGCCAGCGCCAAGGTGGTATCATCTGGAATCCCGGTGGTGAGTAACATCCAAGCAAGGTCATTTGTCCGTTGTGAAGCCCACAGTGGAGGCTTCAAAATTCGGCTGTATGCCAAACCCTAGAGATATCCGCTCCCTTCAAGCTCGTCTGGAGCGGGCACTTGCCAGTGTTTGATTCCAGGTAGTCGCCTCCTACGACTTGCAGGAGAAACCTTGGGCCTACTATTTTATTTCGTCCCCGGTCCCACAGGGGACGCGAGCTTCGAATCAGCGTTTAAGTATTTCGGAATCTATTTTTCCGAAAGCTTTCCATTTCCAAGTCGTGATGAACAATGTGAAACATGCGTTCGCAAGAAATGTGCAATGCTTCTGCTATATAATTCAGCCCAATTCGTCGATATCCTAAGATTATTTCAAGGACAGAATCAATGTTTTCTTCAGTGGTCACACAAATATCGAACTGCCGAGTGGTGCTTCTCGTTGATTTTGATCGTCCTCTTTTTAATGTAGCAACCTAGTTTTTTATAGTAGCTTACGAAGAACATTGACCACCTAAGATTTCTACTATGTTAGCAAACTTCTTTAAAAACTAGATACCTAACAACTGACCAAAACTCTTTGTTATCAACATTTAACTGCTGTTTTCAAAATTTAACAGGTTGTCACTATTCAACTTCTGGATGTCTTATTTATAGAAGATCATAGTTGTTATCATAGCAACTAAATTCAATTTTGCTTATTGTAAAGCCCTAAGGCTAATGGATATCAGTATTTAGTATATAAGTGTTTCACTAAGTATGAGAAACAACAATTAATTAATTATTTTCAGTTGTCGTCATTTCTTTCTATTTTACTAGATGACTACAGAGAGGCTAAATGGATTGTGTAACATGTTACACGTTTTACAACTTATATATTTCCATTATAGCGTTCATTTGTACATTAGTACATTCTTTCTTAGCCAATGAAATTTATTATTTTCTTAGCCAATAAAATTAACTATTTTTCACTCAATGAATTTTATAATATAACGTCTTAAATTCATACCCATAGAAACACACGTATTCTCTGACGTTGTTCACGAACATCTCAAAAGCGACAGTTGGTGGCTAGTTTCGGTATCCAATTTATACCTCCTTGGTGCTCCTTGGATTAACTAGGCATGAGACGGCCTGAGGCTGCTTAGGGCTAGCGAAACCTCTGGATATATTCTTGGATTGACATTGTAAAAAACCACTGAGGGCTGGCCATATATCTGGATATATTTCTGGATTGATGAGATGTTTCCCCTAAAAGTGCTTCCGCATGGCATGGTGTTGATGAGACCCAACATAAAACGATAGTACTCCCAAAACAATAGTGCTGTCGAACCAACATTATGTCTTGATAGGGCGTAACACAAAACGGGAAACAGCTTATATGAGCGTGCTGTCCTTTTCTTTTAGCTAGTTATAGGTATTCTTAACATTTTTATGGTTGCTAAAATTTTGTTGAAAGAGAGTGAGCTGAGGGCTACACGAGCTTATAAAGAATTATGTTATCTGACAAACGAAAATGAAGAATACTACTACCAACTGTCGCCTTCTACAATGTTTATAAAGCAGTTTTAGATTCAAACAGATTGGCCGCCATTTTAAAATGCTTGAGTTGAGCAAAAAATGAATCGAGACTACAAATCGGAGTCTACGTGAAACTAGTTTTCACCTTTAGATCTGATCAAATGAAAACGGCGATTAAAAAAAAAACTGAAGGTAGCTTCTATTTTGAAATGAATGAGTTTAGCAGAAAGAACAAAATATGAAACCTTAATGTTTTTTAAGCTCATCACAAGACGCATTATACATAAAAATTGCTCAACAACTAAAAATACGATTTTTTATTTTGAAAACAAAAACAAAGCAAACAACTTCTAGCATTTTACCCATTTAGTTTGTTTTGTAATCACGTTATCTCACGCTTTTAAATATGACATACAGTTTGGAACTGCCAAATGGAATAAATTCAGTATTTCAATTAATGTGCATATTTATAAAACGCCCCGAAAAACGTCAATTTTAGATTGAAAGATGACATCCTTTAACGACAATTTCACCCCTACGAGTGACAGTTGCAACACAAAAATGTTTAACCGGAAGTAGGGGTTTATGATACCTCATTTGAAAGAACTCTTCATTCTCTATTCAAAAATGCTATGGATTTAAAACTTATTGCAAAAGTTAACAGTAAAAAAAAGGAAATTCATCTGATTGACGAAGTTCGCTATAACACACTAAAAAATTAATAACTGATGCGTTTCATGATTGATAGTGAGCAAAAATAAAAAAACCACATCAATCGTAATGTAAGAGATGTTCAAAATCACGCCTGGAACGTCTTGGAGGCATTATAATCGTAAATCAAAATGCCTTCTTACGTTAAACAATATCTGAGGCGTGACCGACCTAATCGCAACCGTTATTCTTCTTCTTAACTCAATTAAATCGCATGGTTTAGTTTTGTATACGATACTTTTCACATATCCCCATAAGAAGAAGTCTAATAGCTTGAGATCGGGTGATCTTGCCGGCGATTATAACGATCCTCGCCTCCCTATCCACCAATCTGGAAATAAGTCGAGGTACTGCCGGATATTCATTTGGTAATATGCTGGTGCTCCCTATCACATTGACTGGAACTTGTGAATGTGATCAGGATCTAAGTTTGTCACAATTGGCGCACCATTATTTTGGAGTAGTGTTAAATAATTATCTCCATTCAAATTGTCACCAATGAAAAAGGGGCCAATGACATGGTTTTCAACTATTCCTGCCCAAACATAAACATTTTCAGGGTATTGCGTATGTTCTTGTCTAGTCCAGTGTGGATTTTCTTTAGACCGGTAGCGACAAGTTTGATGATTAGCATGGACGTAAAGTGTAAAACTGCAGAAAATAAAACATGTTTTAGTTGGATAAAATTGTAATCTAACATTTTTATAATTTGTTTATAAAAAAAGTTTTTCGATTATAATCGTCTCCCATAAGCTCCTGAGTTTGTGACAACTTATGGGGACCAATTTTCCTTTCATTTAATATTCAAATAATCGATGAATGGCTAACCTCTAATGTTGTGGCTGCTTGACGACTCAAAATATGTGGGTTTTCTTCAAACTCAAACACTACATCCTGCATTAGAAGGTTTTCTTGTCCCTGCCATACATGTTTAGGAATGTAAAATTGCTTTTCGATTTTACTAATTGTCTTTTGGGATATAGGCGGCCAATCGAGAAATTTTTCTTAAAATAGGCGAGCAACTTTGATCTGCAAGCGTTTTTTATCTCCACAAGCAATCATCAGTAGAATTGTTATTTTAGGCTTTTCTGTTAAATAAACCATATTTCTGAATTACTTTCATGCGGTTACAATCACACAGCAAGTTGCTAAGGCGTTTTAAACAAAACTAACTCTGCCAACTATGAAGAATGTTCATAACTTTTTGAGAGGTCTTTTTAATTGATACCGTCCAAAAAATAAACTGAAATTGTTTTTGCTTGTTTTCTCGTTATCAAAATTAAACCCAATTAGTTATAAATTTATTAACGTGTTCGTCAATCAGATGAATTTAGTTTTTACTGTTAATTTTTGCAATAAATTTTAAAACTATAGAATTTTTTATTGAGAACTAGGAGATCTTTCTAAAGAAGTATCAGAAGCCATCACTTTCTATTTAAAAATTTTCGGGGTTGCAGCAACGGTCACTCGAAAAATGTAGAATGTAGGGGTGAAGTCTTAACTTGCAGGTTTTCATTTTATTTATTTAAAATTGACGTATTTCCGGATTTTTTTCTAAATATGCACAATAATTGAGAGACCCAATTTATTCCATTTGGCTGTGCCAGACGTTATTAGCTCATGTTCAAACATGAACAATAATTTATTATGTATTATTTTTGTCCTAACTTCGATGTTGTAATCGAATATTTGTTTCAGAACCAATGTCAACAAAGGATGTCCTGACTCTAGCTGTTGTATGCAACCTTATTAAAAACCTGTGATTATTAAGTGCAACGACATGAACTTCGTCCGTATCAAGCTGGTTTGGGAACCCACTTACTAAATCAAGAAAAACAGGAAATGTACTTATTCAGCAAATTGCTCCAGTTTGTTTTGAACGTCAATTTGCAAATGCAGAGAATCAGCGTATATAAAACTGTTTTGTCATAAATTCAAATAAAAACATTAATATTTAATATGTTAAAGATTTAAGTGTTTATCATTTTTATTATCACATGTATATATATATATATATATATATATATATATATATATATATATATTATATATATATATATATATATATATATATATATATATATATAGGGTGCCTGATTATACTACAAAAAATTGAGGTATGAGTTGCCCTTGAAAATAGTGGGGGGTAGTTTTTATAACATTTTTCATTTTAAGGTCGTGATACTGAGATACAGGGTGTTAAAATTGTTACGCTTTAAGCGATTTTCCTCAATTATCTTTAAAACGGCTAAGGATAAGATTTTCAAAATTTGTACGCGAGTAAATATTAACAGCATAGAAAGAAAAACGCAAAATGCGATTTATTGTGTTAGCGTGCTTGGCGGCACTCTGAGGGTTATAATTTAGAAACAAATATCTTAAAATTCAAAATTTCTGAAATTTTTCAAAGGATTTAAAAAATTTAAAGACTAATACAAAAATAAGGTGTACTGGTATAAATGCCATTAGGATGTACAGTTTTCGAGAAAAATGGTCTTAAAATTGTTTGTTCACTAAAGACGCACAAGTATTAATTTATATTTTTAAACTGAAAATTTACGTTACTATGGATAGAGAAAAAGTTGTCAACAGCAGTTTAAATTGTCATAACTTGTCAAACAATATTATTTCATGCTTCGGTTATTCGACATTATTGTCCGGTTTCACAAAGCTCAATTAAATATTTAACGGCCGGTTAGTTAATCAAGGCTTAATACAGCCAATCACAGCTTCAAAATATTTGGTTATCATGGCAAAACTCGAATCATAGTCTGTGATTGGTCGTCTGAACCTTATTAGCTAACCGTCCGTTAAATTTTTAATTGAGCTTTGTGAAACTGGGCATATGTCTTATAAACAGTATAGTTTAAATGAATTGGCTCACAGGCATTTAGTATATGGAGAGTGTGGATGTAATTCTTTAGAGTCTGCAAGGCGATATACGGAAAAGTTTCCTGGTCGGCAAGTTCCTTACCACAATACTTTTCCTGAAATTGACCGAATGTTTAGAGAAAAGGTTACCTTACTACCTTATACCACTGAACACCACTGTGTATTGTTCAGCTCATGACATTCAAAAGTTATCGTGTTTATAAAATCGCTCTACATTTGCATATACACACATACTTACAAGCATTTTTGGGTTTAGAACGTTGTAAAAAGGATTTCTGTTTAAATGTTTTTTAATGAGACGTTAAAAGAATCACATTACAATAAATATAATGTAATGTTTTGGTATCATATTTGACGTTGTCAAAAAATATTTTTGACAAGGTCCACTAGATATAAAAGTCTGGACGCAGCAAGTGCGTTATGGCAGCAAATTTTCATTATATGATTTAAATTTGAATAGCTCAATTTTCTAGTAACCTATAAGGTTCGTTGGCCGGGAAACCAGTTTTTTCGGAAACATTTCAGGTATATTTTCGAAAACTTTCTGTACATTTTCAAAAAATCAAGTGATTTTGATGAAATATGGCACATTATGTTTCGCCTATACAGGTTATACTAGTAAGCACATTTAATGCCCGCTTTCTAAAAAAAAAAACACATTTGCTATTTTTATGAAAATTCACTACCCTAACGCACTTGCTGCGCCCAGACTTTTTATTTTTAAATCGTGATTCAGAAAATAAGAGTGTGGATTAATTTAAGACAATTTTTATACCTAATGGAAATTGTCACCTTGTATAATTAATACACAGAAATGCTTGTGCTATAAGTAAAAGGCTGTTACTTCTGGAAGCTAATATAGCATTTTCTGGTAAAAAAGGTTTAATTGAGTCGTGTTAAATTACTTTCAAAAAAGTAAAACCTAACTAAAGATTTAATTTTAACCACACAAAATCGTGGTCAACATTTTAAGTTTTAAGTTAAGGATATTTTCAAATTATAACTTGTAAGCTGTGCGAAAAAAAGATTCAAGCACATTTGAAGGATGGAACAATTATAATGAATAACTAATAACAACATATAATATGTTTATAAACATATAACATTCTTAAAACATATTTCGCGACAAATTACTTACTCTGAGAGATGTAATATGTATAATCAAACTTACAGTTTCACTAAATCCATGAGTACTTCTTTCTTGCCTGGAGAACAATTGGTTCCCCTGCCCCTTTTCTTATTTTTATCCATTTTCTGATAGCACTAATCAATAAATAAACACAATATTGCAAAGAGAATGCCCTTGCAACAAACGATAACAAATAATGCTATTTTCTTATTATTGTCATTAACTGTCAAACACCACCGGATCACCGACGTGTTTGCATTGTTGCCAAGTTAGATCAGCTGCTAATCGCCGGTTAGCTAACCGAGAGTTAAAAACGCTTTGTGAAACGCTCGCCAATATTTAATCCTTGATTACAGTTAACAGAGGATTAACTAACCGGGACTTAGTCAGCGTTTGTGAAACCGGGCATTAAACTAGCTCTTTTGAATAGTAAATCAATTTTTTAAAAATAAATATTAATTTACTAATTCCCAAATTTGTATGTAAATTTTTTAAACTGACAACTCTGGCTATCCCAATTTATACAGATTTTACAGCTTTTCAACATTCAATGAAAACAATCTCCGACATCGGCTGTATTATCTGTTTCTGTCTTACTTTACATATGATGCGTTAATAGACTTTTAGCAGTGTAGTAGCTTTTATATTTCTTTAATTAAGGAAAACTCAAGTTGCTGCCAAGAAAAGTGCTTCAAAATTAATAGATGGCAACATATTTAAATGCTCTACATTTGTGAGAAACTTCATTCTAATAACTTTAATAATTTGAAAAATATAGCGTTTTAAAAAAGTTTTTTCAAAAATTTCCAGGAAAAACTTATCGATACGGGCTGATTAACGAACTCGTCTCCATTTTCCCCCAAATAAGACTTCTGCCAAGTTGTATTAAAATCAGTTTGGGATGTTTTGAATTATCGCTCGCATACATATACATACATACATATATATATATATATATATATATATATATATATATATATATATATATATATATATATATATATATATATATATATATATATATATATATATAGTATTAAGTTTTCGTGACGATAATAGTGTTATTTTCTTAAAAAATTGTGGGAAAGCCGTCAGTTGCAAAATAAAACTCTTTATTAAAATTAATTAGTTATAGTAAAACTCGCGTTAGATCCTTGAGAATGGAATAAACTTTTCCGAAAGCTCGGCTTTTAATAAAGAGTTTTATTTTGCAACTGACGGCTTTCCCACAATTTTTTAAGATATATATATATATATATATATATATATATATATATATATATATATATATATATATATATATATATTGCTATGGTATTTTGTGTTGTTTCTTTTAATTTATAGCACTTTTAATTGTAGAGCATGGGAATTCGATTGCGTCTTTATTTAAAAAAACGCTAATATTGATGATCCTGAAATTATGCCAAAAATTGTTTACTTACTGCTGTGATTTTAAATTTTTCTTTCATCTCATGGGTAGGGTTCTGTGCTTGGGCTAGCATTTTTGTTTAATACATGGTTTTTATGAATTATAGTACTCTCGAGTGTTTGGAAGTTTCAAAAAAATAATATATGATTGGGTTCTTTTGATTTTAACGGTGAAAAATAGCCTTACTTTATCATATAACTAATATTTGTTTGATTTGAGGTCAAAATGAAACTGATTATGTAAGTACAATGTAGTATGTTCTATTTTTGATTGATTACACAAAAATTGAATCTGATTTTATTATGAGGCACTTGCCTTTCACGTTGAATTTTCAGATTCCATATTTTACCGTGTCGTCGCACGTCAACGAATTTCAAGTTTGACTTGTGATAGTTCAATTACGAATCCTCTACGTCGACCTGCCGTAGACTCCTTAAATAAACTATCCCTGTTACAAAAAATCTTTTCTCCTGTACCTCAGTAAAACAAAGTTCATAGGCCTCGCGTTTTCCCATTGTCCAACTTTTTATTCGTTGCACTCTTTTGAAACAAGCACAAAATAAAACTATCCTTACCAACTAACACTGCGTTTTCTTACAATTGGTATTTACAAAAAACTTATTTTTAACTTAATATTATAAATGTATATTATAGTAAATGTACTTACTGCCTAAGGGTAAAAATAAAATCGCTATATTCTATTAAAATTCTATGAATAAAAACAAGGATATTGTTCTTTTGGTTCTATTGTATTTTAACGACTTTTGCTTCGTGAAACTAAAATGTACTACATGTAAAAAAGAAATCATTGTTCTGTATTCTTTTAGCTGTCTTGCTATCCCTTATTTAAACCTAAAATAATTTACACTCTCAATTATACAGGGCATTTCAATATTAGGACGTATCAATTTTATGTACCTTGGCCCGATTTACTCCACAATAATGTTCCTAATTTTCTATATATATATATATATATATATATATATATATATATATATATATATATATATATATATATATATATATATATATAAACATATAATCATTTTAACGGACCTTAGTTTCGGGTTCTAGGGACCCAAAATCGCGCTCATCTGAAAAAAATTTTCGTTACCTCTCTATTAGCGAATTTTTCTTAATGAAAATTCGCTAATAAGCCAAGATACAGATTATATATACTATATATACATAAATACTTCTAAAAACATTGTATGTGGTCATATCTCAGAAATGTATGTTATCTTTATTGGAAAAGTTTTTTTTCGAGCATTTTGGTAATTAAATCTGAACCACATAATTGCAAAAGTTATATTAAGTTGAAAATAGTTATAGACATTTTAGAAGAAGATAAAAAAAAATATACTTACGAGGATTTTTTGTAGAGCACTAACGGATTGGTTCATAACGGGAATTCCATTAATTTCTCTAATTTCATCTCCGACGTGTAAAGTTGCCTGTCTATGTATCATACCACCATGCATTATCCGGGCTACTATACACTTTCCGTCTTCATTCATTTTTAGTGTTATACCCTGAAAAATAGGTAAATATCAATAGCGAAATTCTTATAGTCTGCCTTAAGTCAATAAACTAACTAAATGATAAAGTTTATAATGTCAATAGTTTTAACAATCTTATATTCACTTGTCATTTACATTAAAACCACTTTATTAACACCTTTCAATGAACATCAAAAACTACAATTTATACATCTAACATTTTGAATTACAAATTGCTTTATAAATTTTTCTTTGTAATGCCTTAACCAATTAGAATCACAAACATATGTACTATCTTAGATGCATTCTTTAACAGAAAGTCTCGCTTATATTAAAACCAAAATATTTTAGCGGTGTACTGATTGATTTTATTTCTTCTTGATTTATTTAATCTGTCTTTTCGTATGCAGTTTTAGTGAAATTTCTTTAAAACAATTCACTAATTAGGAGATCTCGACTTTTGAAAAAAATTCTTTAAATGAGCGCTAATTAGGCCCCCGAGAACACATATCCGGGGTCAGTTTTAATTTTTATATGTATATATATATATATATATATATATATATATATATATATATATATATATATATATATATATATATATATATATATATATATATATATATATATATATATATATATATATATATATATATATATATATATATATATATATATAACACCGATAACTCAAAAAATAATGGGCCGGCTTTGATTAAATTTGGTGAATACCTTCCTTTTGCAAATGGCTTAGATAAGTGCGTTAGCCAGGAAAATCGGCCCAGGTTTTCCAGGAAAATGTTGTGTTTTCTTTCGAAAAAAATTTATATCTCTGGAATTAACAAAGTAAGGGCAACTAAATTTGGCGCGCGGGTTTATATCTTTATGGGTAAGTCACATACTCAAATTTAGATCTGTAGGTCAAAAGGCAAAAAAGTTATGGGCATTTAAAGAAAAATAAATTGAGGTTTTCCTCAAAACGTCAAAGTTGCGATTTAAAACGTCACAATTGGCTACATTTAGGCAAAGAACTTGAATCTAATACGGGCTATGGAAATAAAATGTCTCAAGAAGAATGTTTTACAAGCCCTGAAGTTTTAGTTTCAACGGTCATTTTACTAAAATATTTCCCAAAAATTCATTTCAAATAGACCCTTTCTCTGGTGCTTGGCAGTAGCATTAGCTATAGAGTTTATCGTTTAATGGTATATAATTTTTGTCGAATTTTCGTTAAAAAATCAATAAAGCTCATTATATCCGTTATTATACAAGATATGAAAAAAAATGTATATATTAATTATAAGGTGTCTTGAGCTACATCTTAAAAAAAATATTTCTAAAATCACAGGTTGGTGATACAAATTTTTGCATTTTCCATCGAAATATAATGCATGTTTGTAAGAAAAGAAATTCTGGACGCAGCAAGTGAGTTATGGTAGCGAATTTTGATCAAATGCTTCATATTTGAATAGCTCAATTTGCTATTAACCTATAAGGTTGACCAAGAAACGAGTTTTTTCGGGAACACTTTAAGTTTACTTTCGGAAATTTTTGTACATTTTCAAACAATAAAGTTATTTTGATGAAACATGGCACATTGTTTTTACTATATAGGTTATACTGGTAACCAAATTTGATGACTGCTTTCTTTTTTTTAATCGAACACGCCCTATGTTATTGCATTTTTGCATTTTCCATCGAAATATAATACATCTTTGTAAGAAAATAAATTCGGGACGCAGCAAGTGCGTTATGGTAGCAAATTTTCATTAAATGCTTCAAATTTGAATAGGTCAATTTGCTATTAACCTATAAGGTTGACCAGGAAACCAGTTTTTTCTGGAACAATTTAAGTTTACTTTCGGAAATTGTTGTATATTTTCAAACAATAAAGTAATTTTGATGAAACATGGCACATTGTTTCTCCTATATAGGTTATACTGGTAACCAAATTTGATGCCTGATTTCTTAAAAAACATATATGCTATTAAAAACATTTTTATGAAAATTCACTACCATAACGCATTTGCTGCGTCCAGAGTTTTAAAATTACTCTAAGTTACGTTTTATCTCAAGATTAAAAACTCTAATCCTTGTACCGTCCAGAAGCACAAATTTTTATCCTTTTCGTCCATCTCTATGATTGAGTAAATATTATCGCCATTATCGATATGTTTTCCAAATTTCTCTGTCAAGTTTGCTTTTATCCAATTCTATATGTCTTTTGCCTGCTCACACGGTTTTATTCTATGATTAGATCATCATCCCTCACTTTATAAGCAGGTCACTGTTGTCCTTTTTTGGTGTCTTGCTAATGTATACTTACAGAGGTACGTGTACCGCTTTAAAGCAATCAACAACGTAAAACCTAGTGGCGTGGTTATTTTTTTTTTGCATTTTTACAATCTTCTCCAAAATATATAACATTATGGGTCTATTATATTAAACAACGAGAAAAATCATAATTTTCCTAATTCGCAATCAAAATGTTGCAATATGCTCTGCAAAAAATACTGTAGTTTACTTTGAAGCAAGCGACAGCTCCAAAAATTTGTTGTATGCCGTGTCACTGCTTGTCTTAGTTATATAAATTTTGTGTTTCATTTTCCAATTTGGATGTTTTTTTTGTATTTATGTATTGTGTGACGGTATATTTGTGACAATGGCAAAAAACCAAACTTTCGAACAATTTGAAAAATACGATATGTTTGCTTGTCTTATATTAAGTAATGAAATTGTTGAAGCGGCCTCTGGACAAATAGTTAGTGCCCAGTTATGTTTACATGCTATTGCTTCCTTTCTATTTGGATATCCAGGAAGGAGGCAACCTAATAAATCCACTTTTTTTACCAACAAGAAATAATTTACTTGCTCAGGGATCATTCAACAAATCTCGTTCAAAAACATATAAGTCACAGTTTTGGCGAATGCAGAAGCTTATCCTACAAACTTCTGTAGAGCCATTGAAAGGAGCGTAGGCATTTCAAATGCTAAAGTTCAAAAAATCCTCAAAAAACACAAATACCACCCATACAAATTTAGGCTTGCACAGCATCTATACCTTGGATATGCTAAACGTCATTTAGTCTTATGCAATCATTGGTATCGGGAAGATGTGATATGGTTAGAGATTTTGTAATGCAGGTTATATGGCCAGACGAAGCTCATTCTAGTAATTCTGGTATACTTAATAGGCGAAATAGCATACTCTGGTCCCAGGAAAACCAACACCAAATATTTCCTAGAAGACAGCAGGGCAGGTTTGGTCTAAAGGTGTCTTGCTTCATATTAGGAACATAGATTAAATGTTATATATTTGAATGAAACCTAACAGCCAATCGCTACGTTAAAATTTTAGAGACATCTTGACCTTACTTGATCGATGATATTTAGCGCATGCAAACGAAATTAATTTTCAACAGGAGGGGGCTCTTGCAAACAATTCTCAAATGCCGAGGTTATTTCTGGAGAATAATTTTCCAAATCACTGGAGCAGAGGAAGCTTTTAAGTTGCTTAAAGAACTTTTAGTTTCCGCCCCAGTCTTGGCCAGACCAAATTTTGAGAAACCTTTTTCGATACAAACAGATGCGTCCCATGTGGGCATTGGAGCAGTTCTTTTCCACGAGACTGACAGTTTTGAACATCCTATCGCTTATGCTAGTCGTTCATTGATTAAACGGGAAAGAAAATATAGCGCCACTGAAAGGGAATGCCTTGCTGTATTGTTTGGTGTCGTAGGTTCCTTGAGGTGATAAACCATATCAGAAAAACATGATCAGGGAAAATTGTGAGATTGGCAGTATCTTCAACATAGCCACGAAAATGTTCGACACCAAACAAAACAGCAAGGCATTTCCTTTCGGTGACGCTATATTTTCTTTCCTGCTTAATCAATGTACGACTAGCATAAGCGATAGGATGTTCAAAACCGTTAATCTTCTGGAAAAGAACTGCTCCAATGCCCACATCGGACGCATCTGTCTGTATCGAAAAATATTTCTCAAAATTTGGGCTAGCCAAGACTGGGGCGGAACTAAACGTTACTTAAGCAACTTAAAAGCTTCATCTGCTTCATTGTCTATACTGGATTTATTTTTATGAGGATATCAGGAGAATATAATTTACAAGGTTCATTATGATAATATTCAAGATTTAGGAAACGCAATAAGGGAAAGTTTTTGCTACTTATAAAATCATCCCGTTCTTTTGTTTAATGTGTTAAAACGAATATGAAAAGTATGCGAAGCGTGCATACAATAAAATGGAAATGGTTTTGTGCAGTACTTTTGATTTACTAAATTACTTTAATGCTTATGTTTCGTTTTTTAAAGTTGGTTTTTGCTGATAGGCTCATTGGATAATAATTATTTATTTATGTTACATATTTCCCTTTGTTACACAAATCTATGTAGGTACAAAATTGTCAAAAATTAGCAATAGATATATTCATAAATAGCGCCTATTAAATAGTTATCCCAATTTATTGTTAGCATATGGAAATAAATAAACAGTAGCATTTTTTGCATGGCCTACCCCAAAATTTTGAATGCGAATTACGAAAATTAATATTTTTTTCGTCGTTTATTCAAATAGTCCCATTATGTTATATATTTTGAGAAGCTTGTAAAAATGCAAATTAATTTATTATTTTTAATAATTATTAATTGACAAATATGCAGGATGTCCCATAAAAAACATTGGCCCATATTTTAAAAACAGTAATATTTATCAAAATTTAACTACGCCGCTTGATTCTACGTAAAACTTTCTAAAAGGATTAGTTTTTATCTTTTTGAGAAATTGTCAGACATCTGAAATACAAGAGGCACCAGAAAATGCAATATTTTCAATATCGCCATGTAGCTCATAAACTAAGAGAGCTAGGACAATTTTGCTTGCGGCATCTTTCGTTTCACAAAAAAAGTAGCTAAGGTTCGCGAAAACTGCAAGGTTCTGTCGTTGCTAATAACCGAGATGCCCAGCAACTGTAACCAAAATGGGTCACCTGTACATCCTGTATTTTGGCCTAAATTGGAATTTTTACTTTTTCTGATACGATTATTTCTTTATACTGTTGTATATATTTGTGCTCTGTAAAATATTTTTCTATTTATTACCAGTGACGAAATATTTTGTTATAGGTATATAAATTTGTACCTACATTTATTCTCTCTATTCTCCCACGTTAATTACTTTGAGTTCCCCTTTTGGGCGTTGCAAGTAAAATTGTGGTCTACAAACTCCATGTAATGACCCTTATCATTAAAAGTCGCCAGTGTTATGTGCAATCCTTTGACTATTCTTGTAACTTAATGGAATTATCGGTGCAAGATACCTAACTTTAATACATAATGAAGACGTTTATATAAGAGTATAAAACTCGTTTAATCAGATACATATCACTAAAATTGTAGCGCATATTTTTTTAAACATATTTTCTATCGTTTTTTTTTCAGTTACCTTCGATAATTGTGTTTATATCTGGCTTTACGATTCGATCTAAAACTGTTGTTTCTTCCACCATCCTAACGGTACCAATCTGGATTTACTCATGTTTATTTTAGCATTCGTAGCTCCGTCGTACACATGTATTATTTTACCAAGATTTTATGTATCTCCGTTGTTTTTTTTGCCATTTTTATTGTTAACTTCTACTCCGCTCATTGAGGTTTTACAAAACTGTAGAAATGGTTTAACAAATAAGCTAAACAGTACAACTGATAAGGGGCAACCTTGTTTTACCTAAATTTAAATCTTGAAAGATGTTGAGATATGACCATACCACATTACTTTTGACTGGGCATTGTTGTAAACATTTTCTAGAGTAGTAATTAATTTGTCCGGGGATTTCATTTTCTTTAGAAAATTTTATAAATAGCTATGGGCTACTCTATCGAACGCCTTTCTAAAGTCTTAACTAACTGACTTTCTTTTTCTATAGAGTAAGGGTGATAGGGGGTGGTTAATTCATAATGAACAACCCTGTACATCACAATTTGAATAATATATATATATATATATATATATATATATATATATATATATATATATATATACATATAGATTATATGAATGTACACAGCAGGAGTCATACAAGGCTTATTGTATTGGCATACTGTAAAATATAGTAGACAAAGACAATTAAGTCTAGGGAACCTGGAAATAGAAACACTGAAACAATGTAGAGATCGAAGACAATTGCCTTAAGATATCGCGCATTAGCGCATGTTTTATCATTATTATTATTATTATAAGAGATTCCACTTAGTTTATTCTAAGGATATTTCTGCATGAGTTGAGCAACACCGAGTGCACTCCGTTCACCTAGGGTGTTGCTTCTGCGTCTGGATGTCAGGTAAGTATTATAGTACTTTCCGTACTATATGCGCTGTACCCAGGACCACTGCCTTTTGCATTAGCAGGGGATTGTGTTTTCCTGGAACTTCCTTCATGAAATTGGTGGTGGCATTGGAAATAAGTCCTGTGGCTCCGATGATGACGGGGATTATTTTGACCTTCAGGTTCCACATGCGCTGTATCTCAATTTGCAGATCTTTATATTTAAGCATCTTTTCTGCTTCCTTCTGTGTGATGTTGTAGTCAGAAGGTATGGCCACGTCTATGATTAGGCAATATTTTTTCTTCTTATCCTTAACTATTAGGTCTGGCTTGCTTGCAACTATTTTCCTATCTGTATGCACCTGTGTGTCCCATATGATTGTCACATCTTCAGTATATATTCCAGGGTCCGGGGTGTGTTGGTACCACTTTTCATTTACATCTATCTTGTAGTATTTGCAGATGTTCCAGTGAAGCTGCCTGACTACTGTGTTGTGTCGCTCCAGATACGAATGTTTTGCTAGTATGGGGCAGCCCGCAACAATATGGTGGATGGTTTCATTGAAAGACCGATAGAGTCTACATTTCGGGTCTGTGTCGGTTTTCATTATTTTAGCTTTCATATAATTTGTTGCGATAGCTTGATCATGGCAGGCAGTTATCAGAGCTTCCGTCTCGGTCTTGAGATTTGCATGGGTGAGCCACGCCCATGAGTTATTTTGATGGATAGTTTCCTTGACGGCCTCATTTGCTATTTGTCCATGAAGTTGCTTGGTTTTCCATTCTATAATTCGTTCTTCTTTCATCTGTTGTTTCATTTTCTGTTTCATTTCTTTTACTTTCTTTGTTTCAGGCATATTATGGCTGTTGTGTTCTGGTTCTTTTTCTTCTCCGTTATATTCGTCTTCCTCTGTGCTGTCATATTCTTCAGGGGCACCTTGTTGTTGTCTGTACACCATTCCCAGGTATTTATCTTCTTGTTTTAGTTGTAGGTAACTGCTGATTCCTTCCTTGGCGATGTTGTTAGTATCCTCAATGCTAATCAATCCTCTGCCTCCTTCTTTTCTAGGGATGTACAATCGGTCAATGTCGGCACGTGGATGGAGAGCACCGTACGTTGTGAGGAGCTTGCGCGTCTGGGTGTCCAGCTTCCGAATCTCTGCCTGGGTCCACTTGATGATCCCTATACTGTATTGAATGACAGGAACAGCTAGAGAGGTTATGGCCATCATCTTGTTTTTGGCATTGAGCTCGGTTTTAAGAATCGCTCTTATTCGCCGGTAATATTCTTTCTTCAATTTGGTTTTCATTCTCTTGTGTTGGATACCGTCGTGTTCATCTATGCCCAAATATTTGTACACATCAATTTGGTCTAAAGATTGTATGGTTGTTGAGTATATTATTATTATTATTATTATTATTATTATTATTATTATTATTATTATTATTATTATTATTATTATTATTATTATTATTATTATTATTATTATTATTATTATTATTATTATTATTATTATTATTATTATTATTATTATTATTATTATTATTATTATTATTATTATTATTATTATTATTATTATTATAGTATTTTTACATGACTTGTTTTTGGTGCTTTAAACCACCAATCGAAGAAATATAATTGAATATAAAAAACCAACAAACGCAAGTTTTAGGACGAATTAAGCAAATAGTTATTATCAATCACACTTACCATTGGTTCATCAGTGTTCTTCTGGAACTGAACTAATCGCACTCTGGTAACATTCTCCATCTCCACTTCACCGTTGGGTCCATCCAGATCGTCGCCACCGTTGAGGTATGGAAGAAGAGGTGGCGGCGTAACACGCATAGCGTCCTCTCCATAGATCTCGTGCGCCACCACATCGTGTGCTTGTAGAAGGGCCTGCAATAAAAAAAGGGAATAATTAAAACTAATAAATATATTTTATTCTATTACCATAATATCATAAATAATATTTTAACATTTAATAAATAAAGAATTCAAAACAAAAATACTGATTCCATACAACATTTTTTTATCTAGTCATTCTAGTTATAATTAAAGTAATTCAAACCCAGACGTGTTGACGTTTATAAATTATATTTTGGTTATATTTGAAAGCAAATATTTACTAGATTTGATTGAAAATTTTAGGATAGACATGCCTGCCGAACAAGAGCAAACTTCAGTTACAGGCAGGTTTTTAGACCAAAAAAAATCTCCCTCAAATGCACAAATCTGCATTTGATAGCCACATTAGCTGCGAATCATGAAACACCATCTACACCGAGTACACCACGCCCACTCACACCAGCAACCTTTCCATTGAGATAATTTCCAGGTACGTTAACATCTGCACCTAGAGGACACCAAGGTTGCCCCTGGCGGTAAAAATATTGTACTAGAAATTCCTGTCAAATTGTAATAGATTGTAGTGAAAGTGGAGGGGGTGGGGAAAACGGTGCTACATTTAAAACACACTAAATTATTATATTTTATTACCTAAAATATAGACATCATAATAAAAAGCCTGGAGGCAGCAAGTGCGTTATGGTAGTGAATTTTCATAGAAATGATCTGGCACAAAATATTTTATTATAACTTTTTTTCGTTGTAACATAAAAATCTAAATTTTGGTGTGTAGTTTACTTTATATATCATAAAACTACCTACCAAATTTGGTTATCATAGCTTTTTTATTTTTTTAGATATGAAATGAAATGAGGAATGAGAATGGCAAATGACAATATTGACATTGACATGGATGGACTGGACAGTTGACTTGTGCCAGTAGTATGAGAGTGACACAGAAGAGACTGGGAACAGAGGCACATAATACAGACTACTTAATTAACACAATGGACAGAACACAGAACGTAGCGCTAACATTATGACAGAACATAAAGTTACGTTACAATAAATAGATACACTAGATTTAAGTGGTTTTCAACTAGGTTTTGAAATTACTGCTGTTCGTACTTTTCCTGTTATTTTGTTAGATACCTATTTATATGTAAATCTCATTTGGAGACATTTGTACATAAGCAAAAAGTCTGGACGTAGGTAGTACGTTAGGGTAGTAAATTGCCATACAAAAATTAGAAAATAAAGTTCAATGAAGCAGAGGCTATAGGTTAAGAGTTGCTTTTCAGTTCTGGGCGTACATACTTTTCTCAATTAAATATTTTTGATATGATTTAAAAATTTATAATACAGGATTACACTATTTAAATGTAGAGATATAACTAGTATAAAGTGTGACTGTCAAAAATTTATGTATTCAAATGTTAAAAGGAATTAAAAGTTAATGACTAACATGAACATCTACAAAATACTTTATTTTAACATGCTAACACTTTTAAATACCTAACCCCTATCTTAATTTATGCGTCTACAAGACCATCAGTCACAAACTGTTCAAAATAATAAAAAAATATCATTCTTTAATACACACTTTGTGAAAATTTGTGTTTACAGAAACAAAACATTATTTTTAAAATTGAAAAAAAGAATTAAGTATTGTAACATCCCAACGTAGAGCTACCACCCCGCGTGAACAGTGTAAAAAAAGGTAAAGGTAAGATGCTTACTGGCAATTAGGCCGTTGCTGACCCCTTTTTGCTCATCTAAACTACTCTACCCTCCACCTTGAGCTCGATCTCAACGACGACAGTGATTTTGAAAAATCATCCGCCGCCGGTGAGTCTCGAACTGTCGTCCCCCGAGTCCGTATTAAAAAGTCTGAATCGACTTTCCCGCACGGCCACAGAGGAGCTGCGTGAACAGAGTGCGACAGAGCGTATAACCACAGCATAGGAACTATGCTGTGGTATAATTCTGATCGCGTCCCCTGTCTTACGTCTACCATAGCAGACATTCACGCGGTTCTGCGGGATGTTCTGATTTGTCTTGAACATTCTAGAACGTCTGCGCGGCGCGTATAAATGCTGCATCTCGTTTAGTTCCAGCCAGTATCAGTGTCGAGTCGATTCTTCTACCATGAATGTTTATGTTGTAATTGGCGTGTTAACTACAGTTCACCATATTCCAGTAGCAGTAGATTTATACAGTGTATTAATATATTCGCGCTCTCCATTTAGTTTTATCACGCCCCCCTAGGAGGGCGCGCCCCACAGTTTGAGAATCTCTGCCTTACAGGAAGATTGACTGCGGCTTAATTATCGGTTGTTCTTATCATTTATTTATCCATGTTTAAAGAAATTATTGTTATTTTGATCCGGACCGCATTTCACTTTTAGTGAATTTTCTTAAAAAAATTCACTAATGAGGAGATCCCGACTTTTGAATTTTGAACAAATTTTCTCAAATGAGCGCTAATTAGGCCCCCCAGAACACATATCCGGGGTCAGTTTCAATTTATATATATATATATATATATATATATATATATATATATATATATATATATATATATATATATATATATATATATATATATATATATATATATATATATATATATATATATATATATATATATATATATATATATATATCACACCGATAACTCAAAAAATAATGGACCGATTTTGATTAAATTTGGTGAATAAATTCCTTTTGCAAATGGCTTGGATAAGTTCGTTAGCCAGGAAAATCTGCCCAGGTTTTCCCGGAAAATTTTGTGTTGTCTTTCAAAAAAAAATTATATCTCCGAAATTAACAAAGTAAGGGCAATCAAATTTGTTACCTACCAAAATTTAGCTATGTAGGTCAAAAGACAAAAAAGTTATAGGCATTTAAAGAAAAATAAATTGGGGTTTTCTTCAAAACGTCAAAGTTGCGATATAAAACGTCAAAATAGGCAACATTTAGGCAAATAACGTGAATCTAATACGGGCTATGGGAATCAAATGTCTCAAGAAGGATGTTTTACAAACCCTGAAGTCTTAGTTTCAACCGTCATTGCCCTTCAATTTACTAAAATGTTTCCAGAAAATTCATTTCAAATAGACCCTTTCTCTGATGCTGGGCAGTAGTTTTAGCTATAGAGTTTATCGTTTAATGGTATATAATTTTTGTCGAATTTTCGTAAAAATCAATAAAGCTCAATATATCCGTTATTATAAAAGATATGAAAAATATCTTTATACATTAATTATAGGGTGTCTGGAGCTACATCTTCAAAAAATATTTCTACAATCACAGGATGGCCCAAAAGTCGTCGGTGATACAAATTGTCTTTTTTTTTTTAATCAAACACGCCTTATGTTATTGCATTTTTGCATTTTCCATCGAAATATAATGCATGTTTGTAAAAAAGAAATTCAGGATGCAGCAAGTGCGTTATGGTAGCTAATTTTGATCAAATGCTTCATATTTGTATAGCCCAATTTGCTATTAACCTATAAGGTTGACCAAGAAACGAGTTTTTCCGGGAACACTTTAAGTTTACTTTAGGAAATGTTTGTACATTTTCACACAATAAAGTTATTTTTATGAAACATGGCACATTATTTTTACTATATAGGTTATACTGGTAACCGAAATTGTTGCCTCTTTTCTTAAATTAAAAGAAAAACACATATTTGCAATAAAAACATTTTAATGAAAATTCACTACCATAACGCACTTGCTGCGTCCCGAGTTTTTTGTTAATTTAAATAGTTTATCGAACGTGTTCACCCTAAAACATGTTGATGAGAGTTTCTTTCAAAATCCCATTAAACCGATGTTTCTGTTACAGTGTTTTAATATCTGTTCTGTGACATTCCTACGAATATCAGCTTATACTATTATAATTTTAAAAGATTATGAAAATTTGCTACCATAACGAACTTGCTGCGTCAGGACTTTTTTAAGACATGCCAAACTAAACTGGTGAAGCTGTCCAAATATACATCATCAAGTTAAAGCGTTGTGAATAGTCTGCTAGTCAAGAGGATGAGTTATTATTTGGTCACATAGGTATCCAACTTTTAATTCAATTTTACTTTAGCACACAAGCCGGATAATACAATTTACTCCGTACAAAGCCTTTATACAAATATTCATTACCAAATTAACCACGTACCGAGAGCTACAAAGAAGTAACAGCTTGTCTATTATTGTGCGCATAGATACACGTAGAAGTGTTCAAATAGCTTTCAGGTATTATAATCAGAATGCAGCGTTGTGTACTCCCTATGTCATGCCGTGTTGTAATCAGCAAGTGAGATAAGTGTCAACAGAGACAGTCTGTTGAATATAATCTGGAGACATGTCTATTATCTCAAATGCCTATATCGATGCTATTAAAATCTAGGTGTTTATTTAAGTCTAGAATGCATAAGCCAGGCCACTCGGGCCTGTAGAGATTTTGGTTACTTATAATTTTTTCAAGCGGCTTGAGCCTTCAGATATACTCTAAACACGTCTTTATTTAACACACACTTGATTCAAAAACATTCATGTGTACTTAGAAATTTAAAAAAAAAGTCCATTAGCATCCTGCGCATCCGAATCTGTCTATTAAGAGTTCCTATATAAAACAAGTATCGATGCGTTCATAGCCGGCTGAGAGTTATTATAATTTGTCATGCACCGCTGCACGTAATTCTGCATGCCTGTGCAAGTTTAAACGTGCAGAACTGCTGGATGTATAAAAGTAAGGTGCAGCTGATTGTTATTCAGTTCAAATAAAGTTGCATTGCATGAACTTGTGATACAGATTTGATAATGGTATCAAAAGGAAATGTGAAAAGGGTGAGAGTTGGTGACGACGGCTACGAAGAAATACTGTTGCAGTGGGCAGCTGAATGTAATGATGTACCTTCTGGATAAAGTGATGTATTAGAAGCAAAAAATGAAGACATACATTTCGAATTGGTTTCTGGAAAGTATTCTACACCCATTAGTGATGATGGTGATGATTCAGAGGATGATGCGGACGACATTGGTAATCCGACCTTTGCTCCAACCAGTGGTTACATTGCGCCCAGTCTGAGTCTGGAACATCTAACAAAAAATAGAATTCAACTCCATAAATTTATTCGGCGTGCGCCAGGACTGGGAAGAAAGAATAACACTAGAAAAAGCGTTTCAGTTATTTGTAACTCCAGTTATAATACAAGAAAATGTGAGCTGTAATAATTTAGAGGGGAAACGCATTTACAAAGCAACAGGAAACTGTGAAAAAATGTGGCGCTGTTGATGAATTTCTTGCAATCTCTCGTTTACTAATTTACGCGGGAGTAGATAGAAGCTGAACTGTTCCTGCGAGAGAAACATTTTGTGCTTAATTTGCTAATCATATATACCGTGTCACAATGTATATATTTAGCTTTGAAAAAAAAAATGAATATTCGTAAGGTTTGACGCTAAGAGAACTGGGAATACGCATTTGGAAACCGATAAATTAGCAATGGTGTCCTACGTTTGGGATTTATTAATTCAACAATGCAAAACCTGCGAGGTTCAGATACTAATTATGAACAGTTCGTTAGGTTTGGAGGTTCAGTAGTTGATTCGTTCAATTTATGCCAAGTAAACCGAAAAAATATGGACTTACAAATATTTTGGATGTGTGAAGCTTGGTCTCCTTATGTTGTGGATGGATTAGTTTATGTTGGTGGGCAACTTGGTGAACCTCCATATAATAACCTGTGGCTTAAGTAGTACAAACTATTGTGCGTGGCGTTCATAAATCTGGTCTCAATCTAACCATATCAAATGTTTCACTAGTCTTCTACTAGCAACATATATGTTGGATAAAAATATTACACTGCGTTAAAATAATCCTTCCAAACGAAATGAAAACCCCCAACGATCGTTTAGTCTGCAGTTTATTGTTTTGCTTTCGCAATAACGTATCAATGGTAAGTTATGCACGTAAAAAGAACAAATGCGTAATTTTACTAAGCACCATGCACCACGACGCAAATATCAATGATGACGCCCAAAATCATCTTTCATTTTAATAAAACAAAGGGCGGTGTTGACATCGTGGATCAAATGCTGTCGACATACACGTGCAAGAGGCAAAGTAACGATGGCCGTGACATTTTTCTTTAACATCATTGATGTTCCAGCACTCATTCCGCCATCCCTTAAAATTTTGGAATCAAGCCAGCTAGGAATAAGAGAAATTTCGCGATCTGATTTTCCGGGGAATCGCTTGCCTGGTCAAAGCTAAAATAAAAATCCAGTATTCCATTTTCTTGTCTTATTCACACTTTGTACCTACCAGTCAGTCCTGGTAAGAACTACATCTTAAGTAATTCCTCTTTGTAAATATGTTCACATATAATTTTGTATATATCTATATATATATATATATATATATATATATATATATATATATATATATATATATGTATATATATATATATATATATATATATATATATATATATATATATATATATATATATATATATATATGCCCAACAATAAAACCATTGTTTTAAATAACTATTGTTCACTGTTAAGTCTCTATTAAGTTTGACCCCAGGAACTTTTTTGAAAACCTCAAGTAATGTGGAGGCGCTCGAGACAAATCCCTATTGCCGATCAAAACAGCAACGCACACTCCACCCTTCGGCAGTAGACCGTTACACAATTACTACAGAGACATGATAATGCGGCTACCTATTTTTGCACTGTCACGCGCATGCGACATGCGGCGAGTACTATAGTAATATATTATTTGAAAATAAATTATAAACCGTATTATACATAAAAGCGAGACTTGTGCATGGACGTAATATAATTTCAGATACAAATGTCAAGATAAAAATAGTAGTCGCAACATAATAATACTATGCTAATGCTGTGGCACAGCCAGTTTGACGTTTCATCACATCTCAAAACCTCTTAGAAAATTACTAAACTAATGTTATTTTTAGATTTTATAAATTTATTTTACTAACTCTTGTGTGCATTCAGTTAGAAGTAATTTTTTGTCATCAGAATACTACTGTGACATGATGATGAAATCAAGTTTATGACTGTTAACGCGCCCTAATTCACTTCTTTACTTTTCAATTGATGTCACAATGATAATTAAGGCCCTCTCCCTTTAATTATACTTATCTTGTGTTTATACATGTAGTATAAAAAAGTACACCTATTTCATTTAGTGCTGTATTCTATATTATCTGCAAAAGACATAGACAACGAAGTGGAATGTAATTGCGAAAAATTTGCAGTTGACTGCATAGAGGGTTTTCAGAAAATTTTCCTCTTTTCGTCTTGTATGCACAAGTCACAAGACCAATTTGTTGCAAACAAACCCCAAGAATGTTAAGGGACGAAGAATGAATAGGGGTGCTGGCGGGGAGGTAATATGAGCGGAATATGCTAAAAAGACCACTTAGCCGGATTTTGAAAATATGCGTTTTTCACATTATCTAGCAATACCTCCTCTAAGCCCTGTCTACCCTGCACCCATATTCATTTAGTGCTGTATTCTATATTATCTGAAAAAGACATAGACAACGAAGTGGAATGTAATTTCGAAAAATTTGCAGTTTACTGCATGGAGGGTTTTCAGATAATTTTCCTCTTTTCGTCTTGTATGCACAAGCCACAAGACAAATTTGTTGCAAACAAACCCCAAGAATGTTAAGGGACCAAGAATGAATAGGGGTGCTGGCGGGGAGGTAATATGAGCGGAATATTTTCACATTTTCTAGCAATACCTCCTTTAAGCCCTGTCTACCCTGCACCCATATTCGCCCTAGGTCTCGTAACTTTCTTGGTGGTTGTTCCCAATAAACTTTTCTTGTGCTTTATGCTTTTAAGGTGGTTGTATGCATGCACAAAGGGAAGGACAACCCCCCGTGTTTTTGGGTGAGGGAACAGAGACTCTCTTCGTGCTTGGGCTTCTTCTTCCCCTTTTGCATGCATACAATCACCTTCAATGCATGAACCACAGGATTTTTTATGTTCAGCTTTCTAGTGTATTTTTTGTTGCGTATGTTTCTTGTTTATCAATTTCTTTGTTTGAGTTTTGTACCCAAATTAGTGTATAAATATTTATGCTAGAGACCATGTTTTTGTTTGCCCTTCTTTACCTTATTTTTTACTGTTTAGAATTAAAGAACGTAATTTTTTATAACTTTTAATGTGAAGCTAAATCATTAATATATTATTCTTATGAAAACTACCATAACGGACTTGCTGCGTCCGTAACTTTTTTGAGTAATCGATGTGATACACACACAAGTATATATATATATATATATATATATATATATATATATATATATATATATATATATATATATATATATATATATATATATATATATATGTCTATCGTACACTTTGAACACATGTTGTATGATACATCGCACAGTTTGAGCACGGTGTCCGAACTAACTTTGTCATGTATAGCATTCTTCAAGCACGGCAAGTGTCCAAACTGTTCAATGGGACACGTAATGGCCAGTTTCGACACCTGTTACGTGTTCGTTTTCCTAAAGTGTCAGAATACCAAAATTGCAAGTAGTTCAAACAAAAATTTATCAAATTGACCTGTATCTATTCAGAACTCAATCCCTTCAACAACATTTTTAAATCTTGTAAATTATTATCTTCTCATGTTGATTAATTTTCATAATTAATAGTTTGTTTATTCTGTTAAAATACTTTCAACTTTTTTCATTTTTTAACTTCTTTATATCTGACAATACTAAAAAAAGATTAAATTTAATTTACCTTCTCTGATTTAATAGGGAGTGTGCAACACGAAGGTCCTAACTTAGTGCATTGACTAACATTAGAATGTTAATGTTAGACACGTGTATCTGCTTCTTTCTAGCATTGACTAACTAGAACATAGACAGTGGATTCTATCTATGAACCTTGGGCTGGGTTGGCTATTTCTTACCATGTTGTCAATACATTTTTGAAGCAATAAGAGTATTAAGACAAATTACGTGCAGAGCAGTAACTCAAAATCTGCATAGGGGCATAATAGATATTATTGCTACAATATATTTTTTATTCTGCACTTTTCGAGCTTGAAACTCATATTTCAAAAGTTAATCTAGGTTGGATTGAATTGAGATGTCCGAGATGCTGTCATCACAATTCTAATATGGCTGCTGGTAGGCACACATTTGGAACTACTCTATTGTTTTGAATAGCGGTGTATGACGTTCTCGTGTTTTTTAAAGAGTCTAGTTTGTAAATTGTTTATAAATGTTTTCATTAGTTTAAAATTGGTGTAAATATAAATATAGTAGACAGTAGTATGTTATCAAATAAAGTACTATGTTTTAACTTTAAAAATATGCCTACGACGTGTTGTATTGTGAAATGCGGAAGTCGTGGTAATCGCGATAGAGTCAAGTTTTTCAGAATACCGAGTGGAGTACAATTTCCACATAAACCAGAGAAGAGCTCTCCAAAATCCGGAGATTAGGGTGGATACACGCAATTAAAAGAAAATATATAACAGAATTTACACTCAAGTATAGCAGAGTATACAGTAAGCATTTTATCACAGGTACAACTTCATTCTTTTCATGTATTAATGCTAATTAACTTCACTGCGTAAAGCAATATAAAAAAAGTAAGTCAGTAAATTTTAATCAAGCCACATTTGCAAATTAAGTTTATTACCTAATATGGAAGTAAATTATTTTTGAGTACCAAAGAATTCAGGTATATAGGTATATTTTTCAAATAAGTATGAACATAAAAATAAATATTATATTTATTACTAGAGTACGTTTAATTGAATTGGGGTAATTTAAAAATTATACATCTTGTTCAAAGTTCATAACATATTTAATGAGGCCTAAAGCTAAGTAAAAAATTCGATATTAATATAATAATAAATATTAATATAAAGTATGGATTATAATATTGAAACTTTATACGATAAGGTAGATACATATCCACAAAATAGTACATAAATGTAAATAAAATCAATGCTACTAGCCAAATGCTAATGAAAACATCACATTATTTCATTGTAAGCAGATAGACTTTTATGGGCTTTCATTTGTTGATTAGTGTATAAACTGTGGGTAAGCACTAAATAGTTAACGATATCAAAAGCATCAACTGGTGGAAACTATATAGTTCTTCACAAGGAGGCATTAGGCCCGTCGTCAGAGTATAGGTATCAATTCCTTCAATAATACGAATTTTTTCTCGATATCTTCTAGCAACGTCTTCATTTTCATTTTACAGTGATAATAGATATTCACTCTTGTCAACACAAGCCATTTTTAACACCCGCAAAGCACAATTTCAAAAGTTAACATCCATGGAACACGAGTTTGTTTGTGTTTGTGTGCCTACCAGCGGCCATATTGGTGGTATTTAAATCACGTGTTCTGGACAGCTCTATATGTAGTTTATCGTAGATATTCGTGACATATTTCTGATGGCTCATGCAATGAACAGCATGTAGGTACATATGTTTTTTAAATGGTATAAATGGATAAGGACAGAAAATATATTTCTAATTTTTGTTGTTTCAAAATTTTCTTCAAATACTAATACATGGGTAAAAGAACAAAATCACAGCAATAAGTTTAAACTACCTAGAAAACTGAAATATTTGCCATGTGACGTAATTCGATAGTCAATCTCCAAACGGGCGTTGCGCTATTATATTGTGAATTCCAAGTTTAATCGTTTGCTATTTATTTGACTTGTCGCTGAAATGGAAACTAATAATATAACTAAAAAGTTCCATAAAGTATTGCATGTACAACAGTTTTAGACAAAGCTTACCATCTTACATGCAAGTTGTATTTTTACCTTATGGTTATGTTAAAATCCTCTATGTAAGGTGGTTGGTCGGCAAGATATAGATCTTGGTTGGTCGGTAGTGAAGGCGGTTGGTCGGAAATTTTCCCTTCCCCTCAACTTCTTTTGTGAGATGTATTGTTGTGTGGTTTTTATTTCCGCTAGCTTTTAAATTGGGCGAACCGAGCTTTATTTATTAGGGAACGGGAGGGGTAACGCGAGGTGAGTTTAGAATGTTTTTTTACAAACGATGCTTGAGCTACTTTCACTAAATTTCTGTAGGGGTGCATTTTAATCTGGTTATTCCTTGCCCCAGCTTTTCATTTGTGCGAACCGATAATCTTTGGGGAAGAATAAAAGGGGTGGCGAAACGTCCGATCTTTTAAATTTTTTAAACACTCATATAATTACCCCTATATACTATATATCCATAAACCGCGAGAGATAAATCTTGTGGTTTCAAACCCCAAAAAAGTTAATTACGGGATTCGTGGGGTTGTATGGGGTACATATTCAGAAAGATGATTGGGGAATAATCTGCGCAAATTTACAAACATATTTTTTAGCACTGCCAGATACAAGTATCTGACAATAAAGTGCTGCCAAGCAATGAAACGGCTATCAGAAATTATTAAACTTAACGCTTCTTATCACTTAAAGTGATTTTGGAGCTATTTCTGAAAATTTGCAATGATATTTCCTGAGTATGCTAGAGAAATTATGTTTGTTACATAGCATTTCAAGTAGATGGTTCAAATCAAACTTTCAATAGTCTCTAAATCTAATAGATTTAACTTTTGTCATACAGTTTGGCTTGTTACAGTGGTTACTTTATCTTTATACCTGGAATATTATTGTAATTGCACGTTATATTGTAAATACAAGTGGATAAATTGACTGAAATTAAACAAATCATAGTATAAATAAAGGAATCTAAAAAGAACCTATACCTGTAATAAATAATGGTAATCCTGTTTTGTAGACATCTCAGAAGTAAACAAAGAATCGGGTAGATTCGAAATGCAGAAATAAACGGACCACGGGCGACGATGTGCACTGTTGCCACATGAATATTACCAAGTGTCACTTTAAATAAAGAAGAAAATCAAGGGGTACACCAAAGAGGTTGTATATAAGGGACCTCTTTGGGGTACACAAATGTTTTCATAATGTAAATAAATGATAATATGACGTCATCGACATACATCGATATATGACATATTACGGAAAGCAGTAGGAAAACGTAAACGTAAACAGTACATTTTGAGCCTCAGTGGTCCAGTGGAAAGAACGTGTGCCTCTGGACCCAAGGGTACTGGGTTCGATTCCCAGGTTTCAGCAAATATTATCGATCTCACTTTAATTCTAAAGGTGCGTCAGAAAATTTTTATTATTAGAGAGCACATTCGGACAGCCGGGTTCCTTTTAGTTCAAGGTTATATTTGAATGGATGGCTATAAAGCTGTGTTGCACAGTTCCGATATGGTAGCAGCTTTTAGCCTTAGCCCTTGTTAACAGCGGCAAACCTTTTATGTAGCGGAATTGGTGGAGAACAAAAATAATAATTCACAAAAAAAAATTGGCTTATAGAGGTAATACATTTATAAGCGCCTGCCTCCTACATCTTGGGAAATTCTATGTGAATACATAGCAAATAGTAAACTGCAGTGAGTCAACAAGACAGGAAGTCAGCCATGTTCATTTTACGATCATATGATAAAGTCGACTTTACAGCATCTACCTATTAGGTACGATGTTGCTAGCTCTACACATTACTGTTATGATATGATAAAGTCTACTTTATATCAACTATCAACGTAATGTTCAACTTTTAGATGTCTTACCTCGTACAGTAAGTCCTCTCATAACGTCGCCGTGTTTCATTATAGGGTCGCAGTGTATTGTAGGCAAATATATTGTTTAACGATGAAACTGATTCGGTATAACGTTGTTATTCTAAAATAAGTCTAAAATTGTACGTACAAAAGGAGTAGATTATATATTGTGTAAGGATGTACATAATACATACGTAAATGAATACTGTTTTTTTAAATAATTTTGCAGTCACAAATATGTACATGTGTTTGTACATTATATTCATTCCCAATGATTCGTTTTACGTCGCTTGACTTAACGTTGCCGTTGGTAGATCCCTAACTAGGACGTTAAGCGGGGACTTGCTGTACCTGTAGAGTATATGATAACTGTCAGGGATGAAAACCCCTAAATATATGAATATAATTATTTTATCATCGACAGTTGTCAGTAGAAATTGCTTCATTACCATGAAACATTGCAAAATATATATGATACTGTCTGCTATGAGCATATATAGTTGTACTTATCATCAGCAACTCGCAACGGAAATTGCTTCACTGCCTTTTTTTATTACTCATTTAAGGTTGGAACCTAACATAAAAAACAATCACTTCGAAGGGAAACCTATTTTGAGCCATTTTTCGGTTATCTTTACCATCGACAGTTGTCAGCAGGAATTGCTTCATTACCACGAAACATTGCAACTTTCCAAAATATATCGGATACTGCCTGATATGAGCATATACATAGTTGTATTTATCATCAGCAATTTGTAACGGAAATTGCTTCACTGACTTTTTTATACTCATTTAAGGTTGGAACTTAAAATCAAAACAAACACTTCGAATGGAAGGGAAACCTATTTTGAGCCATTTTTTCGGTTATGTTTAGCATCGACAGTTGTCTTTAACGTGCCCAACATCGCATGGGCATGAGACCGGCGGCTTTACGCACCCTGGGAAGGGCGGGACGTGCAGTCATTATCTTGCTCAATCACAATGGCACAACCTCTGTCGATGTAACTGATTTACTGTTCTTTCCACTGGGCCACCGAGGCTCAAATCTTACTGTTTACATTAACGTTTTCCTACTGATTTCCGTAATATATGTCATATATCTATGTATGTCGATGACGCCCCATTATCATTTATTTACATTATGAAAACATTTGTTTACCCTTTGATTTCCTTCTTTATTTAAAATGACACTTGGTAATATTCATGTGACAACGGTGCACATCGTCGCCCGTTCATTTCTGCGTTCCTAATCTACCGGATTCTTTGTTTACTTCTGAGGTGTCTACAATACAGGACCATCAAATGTGATTGTATTTCACAAGGAGACATCTGTTGATTAAAACTATTAGGTTTGTGTGGTGTGTTCAAAGTCACTTTAAAAGTGGTAGGTTCCCATTGCGCCATAACCTTTGTTAACAGTGGCCGATTTCACCATGCGCCAATAGCTGAGTTTAAGCGCTTATATGCTAACCACTGATACGTTTAAGCGGTTGGAGACAGATGAATCAGATGAACGCACTGTTGACTTCAAGCACTATTTTGTGACGTTTGTCTGTCATTTCTCTTCAACAAATTGGCAACAGTTGAGTTCCAACAGAAGCCCAACGAGACTGATGAACGCATTCGTTGACACAGCCATTGAACTGCTGGCGCAGAAAGCCTAACTGCGCCATCTGTCAATGGAATAGATTAACACAAGAACATAGGAATCTATTAAAAAGTTTTCTAGAGATCTGTTACAGGGAATTAAGTGTCTAGAACAACACTAAACACAATAAAATAGAGTGAGAAATTATGAATATTAATTTATATGATAACTCATTTGGCGATTTTGATTTACTTCAGCTATTGAAAGCAAAATACTAATACTAATGAAAATCCAGCTATTATTCAGTCTAATAACGTTGTGTGTACCTACCTAGTTTTCATTATTTCTCGTCGTTTAAACACCTACTTACACACGTTTTTTAAAAATTTAATTTCGGAAGTCAATACATTTTCTAATGAGTTTTCACATTACTTGCTATTTGCTTGAAATGAGCATAAGCATAAAAACATAAAATATTAATTCAAAATTATACTTGTCTCCATAATTACCTCCACCTATGACGTAAAATTTTATCCAGTAAGTAAATGCAGAGAATGGTGATTTTTCATCTACAATGATTTATAAGAACTGATTTGATCCAATAATCCTCATTTTACATACTGTACAGCGAGATGGTTATTAAATTTTGTGATATACACATGCAGAATATATACAAAGTGTATAAGGTGTATGAAGTGTATAAGTGCTCAAAGTGTACCATGGACATATATATATATATATATATATATATATATATATATATATATATAATATCTCAGAATATATCCAAAAAATCTTTGTTTCCTGTTCTCAGAGGTTTTTATAGGTTATTATATATATATATATATATATATATATATATATATATATATATATATATATATATATATAGTAATGGTTTATAAAAGGTGTGTACTTTATATGTATAATCGTAATTTGTTTTGTGTAATTTATTATATTTTTGTGAAATTATTAGTGTAATATTTGTAGATTGTTAGTTTCCTATATTTGTATACTGGTATTGTAATGGATATTATGATTTATACTTATGAATCTCAGATTATATATGTTTATAGTTGGGCGCCTTTAAATTTATTTATTTATTAATTATAGGGTTCAATATTATTTAAATTAATTTGTAACTCAAATTCTGACACTTTTAAAACACACACACACACACACACACACACACACACACACACACACACACACACAAACATATATATATATATATATATATATATATATATATATATATATATATATATATATATATATATATATATATATACATGTATGTAAGAAAAATTTTGTTATCTTTTAAAATTATAACCAACATTAAACAGATTTATATTTATATTAAATTGAATAAATTTACCTTATTTCTTTTATTTCATTTATTTTCTTACTTGTATTATCGGCTTTATGTAGACTCTATTCCTCAGGGATTAAGTGGGGTCAACTGAAAATTCTTACATTTAAAACTTTTTTCTAAATTTTTTGTAAAGTTTGATTAAAATTATGTACCCTGATATGAAATGAAACCTCTTATTATTTCAATAACTTAATTTCTATTAATAAGAGTTTTCTACTGAAAAATAAAACAATTTAAACAATTTTATCTAGCATTTAACATTTATTAGTTTCTTATTGGATCCTCTAATTTATATTGGATATTGAATTTTACTTAAAGTTTTTAGTTTGCAGTTCGAACCGACTTTAATTAAAATTATCTTTCTATACTTTTCTGCAAAATTGTTATTCGGTTCCTAGGGCATCGGGTTCTGTTGTTAACATGGCTGATGTTTGAATTGTTACGATATTCTCGAGAGGATATCGCAGCGACTTCTATTGATATTATTTTGAATGTCTTTATTTAACGGGCTAAATTCTTTTTCTTTTAGATTCTTGATCTATATCACTTTTAAGTCGTTGTAAATTTCTTATTGACAATTGTGATACGTGTTTGAGTAGTTTCAGTTTAAAGTTGCAACAATTAGATTTATCTCAACTATATTATAAATACCTTGGCGTCAGTAACCGGTTTTGTTGTTACGTACTGTTTACACTCAATTATTTTCTGGAGAGGTTATTCTTTGTTATGAACACATGTGCACCAACGATGCCGACTTTACACTGTACTTTTAAAACACTTTGAAAGGACATTTCACAAGTTTTTTTTATAATTTTTGGAGGATACTACAGGGGATGGTTTAAACGTGATGTTCGCCTGCCCTGTTTCTACCGTTCCCTCTCTTGTTTGAGAGGGCGGATGTCCTCATCATTCTTGCTGCCGCCAATCCGGTTGTATTATTTCCAAATGTGCAAACGGTTAATTCACCTGATCCAATGAAGGCAGTTTATTTTCACATTAGTCAAAAACAATTACTTCCCTTCATGAATTTTTATATCTACTGGTTGATTCAAGGTTAGGAAAAAACTATGTTCATAATAAGCGGCAAGTTCAAACTTTATAAATCATTGTTTACACTATAGTTAACCTAAAACATTGTTTACATTTTCTTAAATTACTTATTCAGTCCGTTGTACATTTTGCTTATCACTTGCTACTGTCTTTGTTTAAATATTGAAGCTTAATAAGTATAATTAGTCTTTACAAGTAACTATTTTATTGTGACTATCGGAAATACATTATTTTCAATTTTCAATTAGGTTTTCAATTGTCAAACTAAATGTCAAACTGTCTTATGCTTTTTATCATAGCAATACATATATATATATATATATATATATATATATATATATATATATATATATATATATATATATATATATATATATATATATATATATATATATATATGTTTATATAAAAATTGAAACTGACACAGGAAATATGTTCTAAGGAACACAGTTCGCGCTCATTTGAAGAAATTGTTTAGAATTAAAAAGTCGCCACGTGTAAAAAACCTTTAAGAACAGGAAACGAAGATGCTTTGGATATATTCTGCGAGATAACAAGTTTCTGATAGCATAATTATATAAAGGATTTATACTTGGAAAAAGGGAAAAGGTAAATGAAAAGGAAGGTTGAAACTTGGTCCAACTGACGAAGTGCTGAAGTTACAATGAAATGAAAATAGCTGCAGGAGACAGATAATCATAGTTTCTATGAAAAGGCGACATCGCCTTTAGACTTTGATGATGATGATATTGATGAACGAATTAATCTTTATTTAAGCTGTAATATATTGTAAAAATATGTCTAGATATCCCTAATAATTTACCTCATCCACGCCTATGACCATTTTAGTTTAAAGGATGTAGTTAAATATTTGCTGTGTTGAATGACATGTATGACTCATCTAATATATAGTTGTCTGGAGACTTTAGTCAATACAAAACTGGACAATGTAAATACTGTGACAGATTAATGTGGTAGGTAAAAAAGTGCGACGAAGAAATACGAGTATGACAATGGTTTGGCATCTAATTTCTGCAAACTGATAGCCTTTTAGAGGTGAGCTTGTGAAATGAGAAGGAGAATCGTTTGTCATGCTCGAGATATAGGAGATGATCTGAACTGGTAGCCTGAATGGAATCTCAAGTCGACCGACATTTTCACATCATTTGTTAGAAATAACAATGGCAAAACAAGAGAATGCGGGTCTGTTTGGGTAAAACAATAATATCGCCAGACAGCTTACATTACTGTGATAAATAGTTATTGCAAATCTCAACATATAAGATGTTGCATAAAACTGCACAATATTCTCCCAACATTTATTCACGTTGACTTTTATCAAAAGAGGTATTTAAGTAAGGTAAATGAGCTTGCAAAATTTATGATATTATCCTAAGGAGCAGATAACAGAGTAAAGTTGGACTTATAGCTAGTTTGTTTTTGTGAGTATACAAGAGATTTTTAATATCGTAACAAAATGATCAGTAATGCAGTTTCGAGTATCGCAGGCGTCATTTCAACCAGTGAGTTTTGCAGATGCTTTACAAAAGTATGATCTATGCAGCTCGTACTTGCGCCAAAAATAAGTGTGGGTTTATTTATAATGGAAATAAATCGTTTACATGCCACGTTGAGATAGTTATTAACCGACTCTGTCTGGTCCAGTATATCAACGTTGATATCTCCAATAAAAATGTGAAAATTTACATGCCTTCCAACGACCCGAGGTAGTGGAACAGAGCCTTATTGAAAGCATCCAATGACGAAGCTGGTGACCTGCAGATAGCTGTAATGCATACATATTTGGTGCCGTCATTTACCTTTACTTCCAGTCATCTAACAGTATCTATATTTCTGAACTCACAAAGACTGTCATAAATTGATCTCACATATACTATTACACTATCACATCTATTGTAATTTCCTCTACTGTAAAATAAATTATAGGTACCCCTGTAAACGATAAACATTTATATCTGCATCTTCCCAGGTTTCCATTAAAACCATAACGTCGAAATTACGAGCAAACTGACTAATAACTAACTTAAATTCGTCAAAGTGCTTTGCGATGCTTCTTATGTTTCTATTAAAAATTTGAAAATATCCAGTATTCTTCAAGCCTAATTTAGAAATTGGTTCATTAATATTACTAGTTACTACAGTCTCTATTATTGGTGCAGTAAAGTATCTCACGTATTGCTCCATACTCACCACGATATTGCAGTGTCGGCTCGTGGGTGTCTTACATGGCTGGGCACAGGGTTCGTGAATAGGATTGCCTATTACTAACCAGTGGCGCAGTAGGCGAAACTTTTGAAAATTTTCAAGGTCACGCGTTTTTCTGATACTTCAGAATTTCGATGAAAAATTCTTTTATACAAAAATATAGACTTTCACAACAACATTTTTTGGGAAATTGGTAGCTATTTGAAATAATATTTAATCACAAATATCGATGGCATAAATAAATTGAAATAATGGGTGGCAACATGTGAAAAAATTTGATATAGGTATCTTACTTGTAGAGGAAATCAGCTCGCTTGTCCTTATTGTTAATCACTTTTCCATTACAGTCCACTATTTTTTTCTCGATGGACAGCATGGCCAATGCTGTAAGTGTGTATTGGCTCATGGTATTTCTTAAAAAATGTCCTAACGCGTTTTAAAGTAAAAAAGCACCTTTCGCTTTCTGAAGTGGTCATTGGAATCGTTGTTACACGATTACATAGTTTATAAATTTCGGAAAATGCTTCGTTAAGGTTATTTTCCTTTAGAAAATTTAAGAAAGCACTCACACCTACTTCAGTTGCCACCCACCCCTAAGCATATAAAACGAAACAGTTTGTTTCTTTTGAGGTACCCACATAACCACTAAAGCTGTCATAGACACTACTATTACATTTCCGTGAAAAACTTCGCTATTTTCCTATGTCTGTTTTGGAAATAATCAAGTCGGGTATCGGCCTTCCTAATCGTTTAATTTCCGTTCGGATCTCGTAGGTTAGGTTTTAATTAGTCAATAAAAATTCCACCGAATTAATTTTGAAACGTTTCACAATCCAAAACAGTAAAAACACACTTCTCAGCGAAGAAAATAAACAACACTTAAATCGGTCACTGAACATGTGTGACCCCTTGAGCCGGTTTTACAATCGAGTTTAACGACATCCTCGCCGTGTTCGGTCTGCAAACCGATGACAAACGAGAGCTGGATGACTATATTCCAACGCATTTGAATGTATATTCACATTCAAAGGCGCAAGCACGCGTAATGCGACCACGGTGTCCAGATGCAAAGTCAAAGTCTATCGTAGAATAGAGTACGGTGGCGCGATGCGGAGTCAATAATAATTGGAATATGCATAGTTTGTCGTATATAAGTAATTGCTATTATAGTAACATTGTAACAGTCATTTCTAGTAAATGAAAAGAAAATAAATATATTTGTTTTATTGAAATTTAGGATGGGCACGTGCCCGTGTGCTCCTTATCACCAGCCGTCACAACGATATTGCACACGTTGACAGTTAGAACAAAGTAAACGTATACTTTTAAATGGTACTAAAACAAATTAGAAAGCGAACAATGCAATGAAAACACACAACAAAACACCCGGAAAAACTTTAACAAAGTTTTAAATTAATTAATCCGGAAATACATCCAAAACAATTTGGATGACGTTAGCCAGCTTCAGAGGACATTGTAAGCTGCACGACACAGCCGTTATCCCAGTGCGTAACTAGGTAATATGTTTTCACGACAGCTTTATTAAACACAACAAGTTTTATACACAGAGACCGTGTACAACCAACCAACGATTTAGAAAATGGTCAGACGTGTGACTTTCTGCCCTAATACATGAAACAATGTATTTTTGACTGTTATTAGAAAGTAGCTATGAAAAAGACACATATTATGTTTGATTTTGTGACTGTTATCTGTTACAACCAACCAACGATTTAGAAAATCGTCAGCCCTGCCACTTTCTTCCCTAGTACATGGAACAATGTATTTTTGACCGTCATTAGAAACTAGTGAAGAAAGTGACACATATTATGATTGATTGAACGACTATTACCGTTACTGAAACTTTATTTGAAGTTCTTGTTGGAATTTGTTTGTAAGGTTGTGCTTTGTTTTTGTTAACTTGTTTAAATTGACAGGTCAAATGTGCAGTAGTGTATCTACACGATGTATAAATTATTATTATGATTATGATTAGTACCTAAAAGTCGTGTGTATAACAAATTCAGCAGCACTAACATACCCTTGTAAAAATGATCTGTATATGATGTATAATTATTTACGTAGTAAATTTCAATTCATCATTCGCTGAAAATTTTTCAGTGAATACGTTTCGATAATCGTAGTGTCTAGATGCACTCCAGAGTGTACGTCAGCTCAACGCGTGGATGCACTCCAGAGTGTACGTCAGCTCAACCCGTGGATGCACTCCTTGCGTACATCAGACGTGTGACGTCACTTATAGAGTGCGCACAATGATAATTATTGCGTACACTCTACTGCGCCATGCATAGTAGTCGATTATTGTACGCCGAGCAAAATGCTTAAGTTGAAGGTTCGTTTTCAGTAAAACTTGGTAATATGTAAGTTTATTTGGAAGTTATTATATATAGGCTTATTCATAATGCATCTTGGGCAAACATGATCTTTGTTCGAGGAGTTAATTGAAGCCGGCAGACACTATGAACAAATTGGGAAACAAAAGTTCTTGGTTTTGAAAAGTAAGTCAATCATGGCTGTAAAATTGCAACATTAACTTAAAGAATTCCTAATATATTATTCCATTACATATGTGTGTATCCATGGGGTAAATTTCCGTACATGTGGCATTGACACTCGCAAAGTGAGGTCGGGTCGGGTCGGGTTGGGCCGGGTTGGATCGAGTTGGGTGGGGTCGGCTCGGGTACGCTGGGGTCGGGTCGGGTCGTATCGGATCGAGTCCAATCAAATCGGGCCGGGTCGGGTCATATCAGGTCAGGTATGTTTCTTATTCATATTGAACACTATCAACCACCAAGAGCGCGAGAATCAAGCATGTGGCGGAGAAAATCACAGTGGTCTTTTCCGATGAAAATCGGGCAACAGTCGTTGAAAATCATCCAAGTTCTAGCAAGAAAAGTATCCTTAAATCAGAATATTTGTAATTGTTTTTTTCAAAGGTGTACTATCAAATGACGTGAAAACGCCTCTTACGATAAAAAGAAAAGGGGGCCGCAAGGGATCAGATCAAACTGTAATAGGACTAAAAAGACACTAAAAGAAATACAAGGAAGCTATGTTCGCCATAAGATATAATCAATCGCGGAAAGAGGTCGAGTGTACGCAATAATTATCATTACGCACACGCCATACCCAAGGGGTGCACCAAACCGTTGAACCTACATACACTCTGGAGTGCACCTAGACACGGCGTTCGGTAATTGGTATTTGCAGTCCTTGTTGACATTTTTGTTTAAGTTTTGCTTTGTTAACTGGCTTAAATTGGCAGGTCTTGTGTGTCGTAATGCATCTACATGATGAATTAATTATTATTATTATTATTCTTAACACTATATTCGTTATAAAGTCTTGCGTATAACAAGTTCAGCAGCATAAACATACCCTTATACAAATGATCTGTATATGATGTATAATTCTTTAGGTACTAAATTTATTTCCCCATCCGGTGAAAATTCTTCAGTGATTATGTTTCGGTAATTGGTATGTTGCTTGCCTTTGAACTTTCCCTCTTTATAAAGCAGGTTCTATGAATTTGTGGATAGAATGCTCTAATTTGCATTTACATGTATAATTTTCGTACCAGAACGGTATAAATTAGAGGCCTAAATGTAACAGTCTTCCTTCCTTTTGTATAATAATTGTGTAGGAACAGGTAAGTTCAGTCTTTGTATGCCAATAAATTTACGAGAATCCGGTGAGTGTCACATTTTATCACTACTGCTGAGCTTCATGTTTCCTATACATTAAAATGATAAAAGATCTGAGTTGCATTCGATATTCCCAAAAGTCTATATCTATTTGACTTTTTGGGCAGTGTTTAGTCGGCATATTTTAAGGTGCTGCTTAAGCCAACATATACCAGACATGCCATATTTGAATTTGATAGTTAATATCTGACAAATCGTATTTCTATAGGGTGTTAAAATGCACTGTTACCAATATTCCGTTCTGCTGTAATATTGTAATATCTTAACAGATAAAAATAATTATTAAACAATTTAAAAGTAAATTTAATGTGAATCCTAAATAAACAGCAGCATATGCTCGGGCAACCTCAAGGTGGTTCGGGTTGAACGCTTTTCTTTCAACTCTAGGTATATTTCTGAAAGAAGCATCAATCCAATAAAACAATTTATAAGGGCTCCAGCAGTCTTAAATGCTTATAGTTGACTACAAACTCCAGATGGTTAGTGTTTATTTACGAGACGGTTAAATTAGAAAAGAGAGATATAAATGTGCTAGGTAATACTTGGGCTAAGAAGCAATTGTTACTATAAAACTAACGAAAGGATGAAAAAGGAAGACGCATCACGTCATAGGTGCGTCCAGTATACTTGCCTAAGCTTTAAGTGAGGAGGCCAAAATTTTTAGGACATGTAGATAAACATAACCAAAACAATTCACTGGTTAAATTAAAGTTTTCGTTTTTTTTAGAAAATAACAAAATAGATAATATACCTATATAAACATAATACGTGCAAAAATAAACATGTAAGTGTATAAATATTTAAATTACTGGGTAAAATTGATATATATATATATATATATATATATATATATATATATATATATATATATATATATATATACCTATATTGTATGAGATTATTTTGATAATGTATCGACATTTAAACGACTTGGTAAATTTAAAATAAAGATATTATATCTGATATGTTAACAGTGTATTGACATTTAAATAACTTCTTAGATTTGGAATATAAATAGTTATAATAATAATCTCAGTTAAAGGTAAGCATCGAACATTATTATTTTTCCATAATTGGCTGCCAAAAACGTCCAAATTATTACAAAAGAGATAGAAATGGTACAGATTAAATAAATAAACACTACCCAATATATAACAAGTCTTATGCGGCGGTTCACATTTAACCCGTGACGTATCCCCGAATTGTCGACATGAATTGTGTAAGGTTTGTACTTAATTCGTTAGAATGATAGTCCACAAAACGATTTTCATTACTCCAGATAATACCACTAAATTTCAGGTCAATACAGTCGATATAAAATTGGAAAGTATTTATCTTAGGAACCAATTCTGAGCAGTGCAGGGGAGGCCACGGGATCCAAATAGCATCTGCTAGGTAGTTTATGGACAAGAAAATATCTGGTATAACGGTCCTCACGCTAATACCAAGGGATGAATGGTTGGGTGAAATCTCCTCGTAACCTACTGAGTGGTTTTATTTGACGTAACTCCAAATGCCGTAGTTCTTGGAGCTTTCTATACAAATATCGACGAGTACTCACTCAGAAGTAAATAACAAAAAGGGCCACTTCAAGCGAATCCTGTAGAAATGCAATGGCGGTCGTAAGGAATATGCAATAGGAAAAAATTTAAATATTATAACTTACCAACTGCAGAACCTAACAACCAGTTACAACAACTAACAATTACCATAAAATACAATTACTTCACACATAACCGTTGTCCAAAAGGACACAATAAAATACAACGGCTCACAATATAATCTGCAGCCAAAAATGGCAAACGGACAGTACTAGAAAGAAAACGGGAAAAGCAGCATAGCAAAAAAAGTTCGAAGTAGGGGCTTCGAAGAGTGGGAGATGGAAATTTCAGATTCGCGTATTCAAAAATATGCAAATTTACGATGAGCAAAACTATAAACCTGATCAACCCTGAATATATAAAACATTCAAGTGTTACCTAAGTGGGTGAAATAAAAGGCAGAACTTGCTTTTTAAAGAACTGGACATTTTTGAAAAATATTAAAATTGACCCGTGGAGGTGTCAGTGGCCGCATATTGCCAACATAAATAGATTAAATGGAGTGGTACATTTAGCATTCTCTTTATTATATATAACGACGAACAAGAAAAGGAGTACAAAATCATAATACAAATAGCATAAAGAAATGGATACAACAAGAAAACAATAGAAAAGCTAGTAAAACAAATCAAAAACAAACAAATCAACAAAACCGAAAACAAAACATTAGAAACAAACACAAAATACACAACATTCACTAATAACCACGACATCAAAAAAATAACGCAAACACTCAAACAATATGACTTAAAAATGAGCTATAAAACCAATAACAAAATAATAACCAAAATAAATAAAAAACAAGAACACAACCCACATGAATTAAACGGAATATGTCAAATAGAATGTAACAAACACATGCAATAAAAAATATATAGGAATGACAAAAAAATCAATAGAAACAAGATTCACGGAACATATAACAGCATTAGATAAAATCCACATACCTAGCTACAAATCAAACGTAGCTACACACATTCACAACACAAAACACTAAAAACCAGACATCACCCAATTACAACTAGTGAAACATGTTAAAGACCACAAAAAATGGAAATCTGAGAACAATACTACATTCAACAAACAAACAATAAGAAAAAAATAATGCCAGAACAAATCCAAGTACAAATATTCAAACAAAACTTAATAAAGGCCATACAAATAGACAAATTTTCAAACCACAGTGATCAAGACAGGAGACCAATACACACGACATAGTCCGAAGGCACAACCAATCAGAGAACAGTAAACCGACCAATAGAAGCTCACGACGCAAGCGCCACGTACAATCTCAGACGTATACCACACAGGAGCGATAACAGTCAGTAGTGTGCTGATGATGAACGGTTCGAAACTGCAGTCCACGCAAACCAATAAGAAATCACAAACGTACAGCAAACAAATACAGTGTATATTTAAAAGTGATTACAGTGTAGTGCAATATTCCAATATATATATATATATATATATATATATATATATATATATATATATATATATATATATATATATATATATATATACAGATCTCCCCATTAGTGAATTTTTTAAAGATAATTCACTAAAAAGTAGCAGTTTACTACCCTTAAAAAACGAACATGAACTTTTGCTCCATTATACCTGGATGTTGTGGTATCAAAAGTATAAAAAAATTATAGGATGATTAGTAGCCTATACGTTCCAAATTTAACTTTTTCGTGTAATTGTTACACTAATCCACTAAAATATGCTTTTTGCGACAGTGTCTTATTTTGTGAATATTCTTTTCCAGCCAATATTACATCTTAAGCAAGAATTGTAATAATAAAACATTTCTGAGTTTTATTTCGCGTATCATAGAAGCTAATAAGATACTTTAATTCCCTTGACGTCATTTAAGGTTATAACCCAGTTTCAGGGTTTCGAAATCCACATCCACGAGCTGGTTTTATGATTCTTTTTGTTTTTCATTCAACAAGAAACTTTACTGCTTCAAACCCTCATACGTCTGTTATGTCATACATAAAACTCTGCACAAGAAAACGAAACTAGCGATTTTCAATGTACAAATTGCAGAAATCCCATCTCTTTGACTTTAAGCTTCGTGCTAGATACATTACAGTTTCCCCCACAAACGCAATATAAGTTTATCGATACTTCGAAAAGCCATTTCATGTCGCATGACCGCAAGTAAAAAATATTGAAAGCTGAGGACTATGGATGATATCATTTAACCGCCAGTGTGCAGTTCATTTTATACCCTACGCAGGGTTAGATCACTTTTAATGACACTAATTTACATTTTGTGGCGTATTCTTTCCATATGTTTTTTAGAAGTGGTAGATATATTATATTTTTCTCAAGTATTTGCTTAAAAAAGAAGGGAAAAGGTACTGTAAGTAGTATATTTCTGAAAAGAGTCACTTGTATATATTACTACAAAAACGCTTTGGAAATTTGTAAATCATAAATAAACCATGTCCAATTTTCTTAAGTATAGTAATCAGCTGGGAAGTTGAGAATGTCTTACAGTTGCTAAGCTGCATCTAATTATTTCATCAGTGTTTGTTAGATTGTGCAACATGGCAATTTTTAGTGAATTTTCGTAAAATTCGCTAATCGGGGATCTTGACTTCTAAATGTTTAAAAACTTTCTTAAAATCAGCGCGAACTAGGCTCCTTAGAACCCATATCCGGGGACAGTTGCTTTTTTAGTGAATTTTCATTAAGAAAAATCACTTACATAGAGCTAACGATGGTAAGACTTTCAGAATTTTTTTCAAATGAGCTAGAATTGGGGACTCAAAAACTACTCAACTAATTTAAACGTAACTTGGCACATATCTTCACTGTATTAAGGCCGCGGACGAGTTCGTAAATCAGCTATAACGGACATTTCCCCCCCCAAAAATACATTTTTTAAACGCTATATTTTTGTAAGTATTAGAGTAACTGGAATGAGACTTTATACGTGGGTATAAAAGGTCTAAGTAAACCTATGTTGTGAGTTTTAAGTAATTTGGCTAACAAAATTTAGAGTTTTCTCTAAATTAACAATAAAATCTGAAAGACATGAGTTGAAACGACTTAGTGGTTAAAGTCCAATGCCTGGCAGACAGAGTAGTTAACTGCCATGCGTAGATTGTTTCATACAATAGGTATAAATCATACGTCAACGGTAACTAAACAAAATAAATAACAGGCATAACACATACTACCCGAACCAACAATCGTGAAATCTCGGTCATAAATATCGCAAATGACAGATGACATGAAATTAAAAATTTGCCAAGTAATTGTGTTCAGTTTTTCACATACACTATATTTTTAGCTTGATGAGCGACCCTAAATACAGTTTTAGACTGAAAATGTAGCATAATATGGTGAAAATGTAAACAAAATAAAGTGAAGTATTTATAAAAATGATTTTAAAACAATTTGTTCTTTTATCTTTAAACTTAAACATGAGACGTTATCTAATGCGTTTTAGGTAAAAATTATATTAAGCCTGTAATTAATTTTTACGTCTACTTTTTATATAATATTAAATATCCGGGGGCAGGAAGCGAGCGTTCACTATTATGTAAACAAAACGTCAGTTAACGTATCCTGAGATAGCTCAGTGGTAGCGTGCTTGTCTTCTACGCATAAGATTTCAAAATCGATTCTCGCTCGATAAATGTTTTTTTTTACTTTGGCATTTGGAGAAACATTTGTGTACATATTTCATACGTTTTAAACAAGATCTGATTTTTGTTTAAAATGCCTGTATAACTTTGTCACCTTTGTGTCTGAAAGCACAATTTGCAGTAGACATTTCATTATTGTTGATATTGAACAAACCGGTTTGATTAGGTTGACTAAAACCAAATAATTCAGGCGACTAATAAGGAAAAATAAATGCTACGTTTATAATTTGGCAGATACATTACTTTCCTAAATGTTAACTAAGTTTCCTTCTGGAAAGCTTTTGTAACTCTGATGAAATTTGTAATACAAGTGTAATACAAGACTTACACTATCTATAAATGTAGCAAAATTTAATTTTCTACCTTCAGAAAATTGAGTTTTTGGCATTTTTCTCAAAAGAAGTTAGAACACAAATTATGTTGATAATAGACAGATATTGATGGTTACACTTTCGAAAAAATTCTTCAAACGTCCGCGTACTAAAATCGATCTTCAAGGTTTGTGTAAGTTTGAAGTATGAATTTTAGTAATATGCCGTATGATAATAGTGTACAATTCTTATAAAAATTAATTACTATAATGCACTTGCTGCCCCCCAAAATGTTTAATGTTACGTTGAATTTGAACATGTTTGTTTAGCTACCGACTGGGCCAGTTTCAATTTTTAGATGTTAATTTATATATATATATATATATATATATATATATATATATATATATATATATATATATATATATATATATATATATATATATATATATATAAATTAACATCTAAAAATTAAAACTGGCCCCCTATATATATATATATATATATATATATATATATATATATATATATATATATATATATATATAAAGATGGATGTCCGATTCGCCCTGTTGTCTCCTTCGTAGGCTGTCTGACGCATAGGTTGTCAAGCTACCTGGCTACATTTCTAACTTCACATGTAAATGCCACCCCATATTCCATCAAGAACTCAGTTGCTCTAGTCGACAGACTTAGAGATGTTCCAATAAATGAGACTTCGGTGTTGGTTTCGTTCGACGTTTCCAATCTTTTCACCAGTGTTCCGGTAAAACAGACACTACTTATACTCAAAAATCTGCTTGCATCTTCCTCACTTGGTGTAGATGTGCAGAGGGCTTTGAATGCTTTGGTCAAGGTTTGCCTTGAACAGAACTTCTCCCCTTCAATAATCAAATATTCCTGCAGAAGGATGGCCTTCCCATGGGTAACCCTTTGTCCCCCCTCTGTGCAGAGGTCTTCATGACCTTCTTCGAGAAGGATCTTATTTTCAAGGATTATAATCCGATTAAAGACTTTATCTCATCCTGGACACGTTACGTAGATGACATACTTGTTGTCTGTTCGGGTCCCACAGAGCGGCTACATCATTTCTTGACTTGGCTAAACAGCTTACATGTCAACATAAACTTTACTATGGAGTTGGAAGAAAATGGTTCCATTAGCTTTTTGGACCTGAAATTGGCAAGTTCAATCAACAACATTGAATTCGAAATTTACAGAAAACCAACCCAAACAGACCATTTAATTCCATTCAGATCATGTCATCACGTTTCTCATAAACTGGCGTCCTTGGGGTTTTTGATAGACAGACTTTTTAAAATCCCCATGTCACAGATAAAGTTTGATAATGAGCTAAATATTATCAAGCAATTAGCCATTAACAACGATTATCCTATCAGCATTGTCGATAGACTGATCAGGAAGAAAAGCTGCCAAATTCTAAGAGAAGACAGCTCAGTCATTCCAGCATCTCAGGCTGACAACACTTGCTATTTTCCGTTGACATATTGTGGACCCATTACCAATGCCATCACAAAAGTCTTGAAGAGAGAAAATTTAAAATTTGCTTACAAATCCAAGAACACCCTGAACAAGATGTTAGTTCACAATAAAGACGACATCCCCCTCTTGGAGAAGTCAGGAGTTTATTGCTTTAGCTGTGGAGATCCTGATTGCAACACTGTGTACATTGGCAGAACTGGGAGAGCCCTAAACATCAGACTTTCAGAACATCTCAGGAGCAGAAACAATGCTGATAACGTCACTTCAGCTTTTGGTTGCCACCTCAGAGAGACTGGTCATGTCTTTGATAAGGAAAACAATGTTAAAGTCCTTCACCCAATCAGATTTGGTACTGAGCAGTTCGTCCTTGAAGAGATGGAAATCTACAGATACACTTACAACTCCAACAACACTGTTCTAAATGCTTCTAATAACAGTGAAATTAACTTTCCACCAATTTATAGAAATATATTTAACTAGTGCCATCTACAGTGTAAAACCTAAGTATTCTGTGGAGTCAAGGAGCCCGGAAATGTTACGTGCTCGGTGCTGCTCGGCACGGCTGAGTAAATGTTAGGTGTCATTTGTCTGTCACTTGTCAGTCACTTGTCACTTTTAGCTAAAAGTCGTAGCTCATTTGTTTGCCCCTTCCCGTTCTATTCAGATATTCGGCTTTCGGCTTTTAACTGTCCTCCATTTCAAATGCGAAATTTTATTTGTATCGTCGTTTGTTCATTGCTGTGATTTGAGGTTTTAATGCTTCTAATTTTGCCTTCACCCATATAGTGCAAGGAAACAAAAGCGACAGTCGATGAAAATAGCCACTATGATAGATTTCTTGTAAAGTCCAGTTCCTGTTATATAAAAAACAGAACGTAAGCATTTTGGCCATTTTGTTTTACTTTTAGTAGGTATCATAGGTTTAACTCAGTGTTTTTCTCTGAAAGTTCGGCTCTGGTTGTGCAGCCCGCCTTTGCAGCTTCTTTGTCTATTTGTTTAGAGACCTTAGATTGTAGTGTGTCAGTGCAATTTTAAATCTTAATTTACACAGGTTCCTACCTGTTTTAATAACTTTTACTGCTCTTGCATTGCTATTTTTGTTGCTTGGAGGTACCTCGACTGAGCTTTGGACATTTGATGTTTTTAATTTCTCAACTTTTAGCTTTTAGCTCTGATTTTATTAGTGTAATTGTTGTGGAGCATGTTAGCTTTGACTATAGTTTGTGTTTTAGACTTTGCTTGTAAGACTGTTTAGAATTTTGTAACAGCTGGTATCGTGTGATACTTGCAGACCTACCACAGACTTTGTTTCTGACACAACCACCTTTTGTAATGTTTCAGGAAGCCCCTGAAGATGGCCAGATATATGGGCCGAAACGCGTAGGGCTTTTACTTAATAAAAATTCAGTCTGGAGCATAGCCTTGTTCTGTTTTTTTACCTTGGAAAAATCAAATAGTGAAAACAGACTTAGTAGGGCAATTGAAATTTTAGAAAAAACAGAAAACAATCCTACGTTCTCAACAAGAAAAATTTCATTTGCAACAGGTATTCCTAAAACTACTGTTATAAAAAAAGTACTAAACTTGAAGGCTTATAAAATTCAGACTCATCAAGAATCAAAGGAAACTGATTTTCCTAAACGGTTATAGTTTTGTATAATAATTCGTATTTACTTGGAAGATATATGCATTTTCTGGATAATCTAGTTATGTACGACAAAGCATAATTTCACAGGTAAATAAGCATAATAGTAGAATTTGAGCATTCGAAAATCCCAGAAATTTTATTCAGTACGTCAGATCCTCTCCGAAAGTTACAGTTTTGTGTGCGGTATCAAAACCAAAATTATTCCTTTTAGTGAATTTTCTTAAAAAAAATTCACTAATGAGGAGATCTCGACTTTCGAATTTTGAAAAAATTTCTTCAAATGAGCGCTATATAGGACCCCCGGAACCCAAATCCGAGGTCAGTTTCAGACTTTATATGTTTATATATATATATATATATATATATATATATATATATATATATATATATATATATATATATATATATATATATATATATATATATATATATATATATATATATATATATATATATATATATATATATATTTATGTGTCACACCTATAACTTAAAAAATAATGGGCCGATTTTGATAAAATTTGGCACATACCTTCCTTTCGCAAGTCGCTTGGATAAGTTCGTTAGCCAGGAAAATCCGCCGTGGTTTTCCCGGAAAATTTTGTGTTTTCTTTCGAAAAAAATCGAAAAAAATTTATATTTCCAAAATTAACAAAGTAAGGGCAACCAAATTTCATACGCGGGTTTATATCATTAAGGGAAAGTCACCTACCAAAATTTAACTCCGTAGGTTAAATGACAAAAAAGTTACAGGCATTCAAAGAAAAATAAATTTGGGTTCTCCTCAAAACGTCAAAATCGCGATTTTAAACGTCAAAATTGGTGAGTACCTTCCTTTTGCAAGTGGCTTGGATATGTTCGTTATTTAGGAAAATCCGACGTGGTTTTCCCGGAAAATTTTGTGTTTTCTTTCGAAAAAAATTTATATCTCCAAAATTAACAAAGTAAGGGCAATTTTATACGCGGGTTTATATCATTATAAGGAAGTTACCTACCAAAATTTAGCTCTGTAGGTCAAAAGGCAAAAAAGTTATAGGCATTTAAACAAAAATAAATTGGGGTTTTTCACAAAACGTCAAAGTTGCGATTTAAACGTCAAAATTGGCAACATTTAGGAAAAGAACTTGAATCTAATACCGGCTATGGAAATAAAATGTCTCAAGAAGAATGTTTTACAAACCCTGAAGTCTTAGCTTCAACCGTCATTGTCCTTCATTTTAATAAAATGTTTCCAGAAAATTTATTTCAAATAGACCCTTTCTCTGACACTTGGCAGTAGTCTTAGCTATAGAGTTTATCGTTAAGAGGGGGGTTCAATAAAATGCTTAAAATACACTATATTTGTAGCTTGTTGAACTTCCCAATTAAAGCCTTAGACTGAAAATATAGTATACAATAGATAGATTGAGGTTTGAGGAAGGCAATAAAGATTTTTGTAAGCAAATATCCCGTTTATAACGAAAATACAACGTTTTTGCCAAACCATGATTTGACAATTTTTTGTCACAGAATTAGCTCAAAATCACTCTTTGCCTAGATTAGGTATCCAAGAACAAGTTTCTTAAATTTCAGGTCTTTTGGATTCCAAATAAAAACGTAATGCAAAGTGAAATGTAAAATATGACATACCTTAATTATTTAGTCAATATGTGTTGTCAAACTACCGCGTTTCGGCACCATCCGTAGACCAGCTATTTTCTAAAAGATGGCGCACTAAAATTGTGATTCCACGAACGCATTTCATTTTCATTCATAATATGTCAAATCATCTTTAAGGTTACATGCCATTAGTAATATTTGAATGTTATTTAAGACCGAAACAGTCTACACTCGAATATGTTTCAGCGATCGGCGAAATAAATCAATCAATTCTGCAATTTGCTATTTAGCTAGCCACTTACATTTAATTTCCGATACCAAATTCCTGACGGTAAGGTGCTGTATGTGTACATACAATGTAAAGAATTCGTTTATTACGAAGCGTCGGTAGCTCATTGGAAGAGTACTTTGTATGTCAAGCGGACGATGCTGGTTCGAGTCCGGCCCGGTCCGTTTCTCCTTTTAGTGAATTTTTATTGGGAAAAATTAACTAAATTCAAATGGAGAGGTATCTATGGTGAGATTTGACAAACATTTTTTTCAAATGACTGCGAAATAGGACCCATAGGACAAATATCCTGGTCAGTTTCAATTTTTATATGTTTATATAAATATAATATAAATAAAAATTTTGAGTTTTCTTTCGAAAAAAATGTTTATCTCCGAAAATTACAAAGCTATTTTGATGAAATTTATGTGAATATGTTGTCTTGGTAAAGGCCTTACCACGTGCCAAAATTCAGGTTTATAGAAAATTGAGTTATTCAAATTTGAAGCATTTAATGAAAATTGATTACCATAACGCACTTGCTGCGTTCAGACTTTTTTTGCTTCCGCGACTTAAGCGGTTTGACCTTTGCTTTTTTTATATTTAAAAAATGGTTAATCTTGCTGTTGCGTATGGATGCAGTAATGAATATAATTCATAAAAACTAATTTCTTTCTTTTGTGCAAGTAAAATATATTTAACGGTAATTATGCAGATGATCGGCATACGTGAGTTTTGAAAAATATTTCAGTAAACATGCTTAAAAGACTCAATGTGTGCATAAGCAACAAGATATATGTTGTGGAATCAACCCCTCCAAAAGTTACGAGACCCGGAGTGAATAGGGATGCTCGGCGGAGAAGGAAATATAAAGGAAAAATCAGTAAAAACAACTTAGTTCGACCTCTATAAGCAGCCTTTTCACTTTTTGTATCAACACTTTCTCCTAAACATGTTTTTCCCCTGCACCACGTATATTTGCTCCTAGTCCCCCGCAGCTTTTTGGGGGTTGAAGGGACACCATTTTTCATGTTTATGCACTAAACACTCTACGAAGCAGACCTGAACGACCTAACCTGACCTAACCTGACCTGACCTGATCCGGACCTGACCCGGGTCCTTTTACCTAACCCATACCTAACCCTGGACTGACAAAAAAACGTAGAAGAAAACCGAAAAGCAGAATAACATGCATTTTAAAAAAAAATCTTATGATTTAAAATATTTTTGATACCGCTAGCTATTCCTCGAGACACAGTATCAATGGGCTCTATCCTGAATCTATATAAGCTACACAAACAAATTTTGTTAAAAAATAAAAAACTATAGTGAAAAAGCAAAAGCGACTACTTAAAAAACTCAAAGACGCAGCAAGTGCGTTATGGTAGTGAATTTTCATAGAAATGATCTGGCACCAAATATTTTATTATAACTTTTTTTTCTTGCAACATAGAAATCTAAATTTTTGTGTATAGTTTACTTTTTAGTGAATTTTCTTTAAAAAAATTCACTAATGAGGAGATCCCGACTTTAAAATTTTGAAAAAATTTCTTCAAATGAGCGCTAATTAGGCCCCCCAGAACACATATCCAGGGTCGGTTAAGTTTTGATATGTTTATATATATATATATATATATATATATATATATATATATATATATATATATATATATATATATATATATATATATATATATATATATGTATCACACCGATAACTCAAAAAATAATGGGCCGATTTTGATTAAATTTGGTGAATAAATTCCTTTTGCAAATGGCTTGGATAAGTTCGTTAGCCAGGAAAATCGGTCCAGGTTTTCCCGGAAAATTTTGTGTTTTCTTTCTAAAAAAATATATATCTCCGGAATTAACAAAGTAAGGGCAACCAAATTTCATATGCGGATTTATATCATTATAGGCAAGTTACCTACCAAAATTTAGCTCCGTAGGTTAAAGGATAAAAAAGTTACAGGCATTCAAAGAAAAATAAATTTGGATTTTCCTCAAAACGTCAAAATTGCGATTTTAAACGTCAAAATTGGTGAGTACATTCCTTTCGCAAGTCGCTTGGATAATTTTGTTAGCCAGGAAAATCCTCCGAGGTTTTCCCGGAAAAATTTGTGTTTTCTTTCGCAAAATATTTATATCTCCAAAATTAACAAAGTAAGGGCAACCAAATTTGGTAAGCTGGTTTATATCGTTATAGGTGTACCACCTACCAAAATTTAGCTCTGTAGGTCAAAAGACAAAAAAGTTATGGGCATTTAAAGAAAAATAAATTGGGGGTTTCCTCAAAACGTCAAAGTGACAATTGAAAACGTCAAAATTCGCAACATTTAGGCAAATAACTTGAATCTAATACGGGCTATGGAAAGAAAATGTCTTAAGAAGAATGTTTTACATACACCGAACTCTTAGTTTCAACCGTCATTGTCCTTCATTTTACTAAAATGTTTTCAGAAAATTCATTCTAATAGACCCTTTCTCTGATGCTTGGCAGTAGCCTTAGCTATAGAGTTTATTGTTTAATGGTATATAATTTTTGTCGAATTTTCGTAAAAAATCAATAAAGCTCAGTATATTCGTTATTATACAAGATATGAAAAAATATTGTATACATTAATTATACGGTGTTTTGAGCTACATCTTAAAAAATTATTGCGACAATCACAGGGTGGCCCATAAGTCGTTGGTGATACAAATAATTTTTTTTGTCGGAAACGCCTAATTTTTTTGCATTTTCCATCGAAATATAATGCATGTTTGTAAGTTAAGAAATTCTGGAGGCAGCAAGTGCGTTGTGGTTGCGAATTTTGATTAAATGCTTCATATTATAAGGTTTACCAAGAAACGAATTTTTTCAGTAACACTTTTGGTTTACTTTTGGAAATTTCTGTACCTTTTCAAACAATCAAGTTATTTTGATGAAACATGGCACATTGTTTTTACTATATATGTTATACTGGTAATCAAATTTGATGCCTGCTTTTTCTATATAGGTTATACTGGTAACCAAAATTGATGTCTGCTTTCTTAAAAAGAAAACACACATATTTGCAATAAAAACATTTTTATGAAAATTCACTACCATAACGCACTTGCTGCGTCCCGAGATTTTTTTTCAACAATCCTATTGAAAATGCTTCATTATAGCTAGACATGTTAGAAAATTTTTTTTACTCTCAATTTCAACAGGATAACTTGTTGGGGACAGCCTATTTTCAGCAGGATGACGTATAATCTAGTTATGTCTGACGAAGCATAATTTCAGTTAAATGGTAAGGTAAATAAGCATAATATTAGAATTTGGGCTTCCGAAAATCCCAGAAATTTAATTCAGTACGTCAGATCCTCTCCGAAAGTTACAGTTTGGTGTGCGGTATCAAAACAAAAATTATACGGTTCCTTTTTTCAACCATCCTATTGTAAATGCTTCAGCATATCTAGACATATTTTACTCTAAACTTCAACAGGATAATTTGTTGGGGACAGCCTGTTATGCTGCAGTAACCAGAGACTCACTAAACGCCACCTTTGGAAATCATTAGATAGGGAGAGAAGGTCCTATAGCTTGGCCACATCTATCCCCTGAACTCACAGTTCCAGACTTTTCCATAGGGGCGTGTGTGGAAGACAGGTGTTACAGTCCCATCCCCCAAAACTTGGAGCAACTTAAAGAAAATTAAAAAATATCTTCAACAACATCACCCCCGAACAAGTTGAAGCTATGACATCTTTGTAAAATGTATAAATAAATGTATTCATGTTGATGGACATCACTTTGAACATCTTTTATAAGTAATGCTTTTGTTTATTTCTCAATAAGTATTCTACCACAATTTGTTTCATCAAGTTTGACATGTATATTATCGTAAGTAGAAATTCAAGTAAAATGTTATTGTTTGTCATTAAACTAATTTAACGTTTGCAAGTGTTGCTGTCTTTAATTTCAATAGTCGACTTTTTTCCTAGATTTAAGATAAAACGCAATATTTAATTTAAAGGCTTGTAAAACCATCATTCCATCATTCTGTACAATAACTGTAACAAGTATGGCATTTTTGGAAAGGAGAGAGATTGGGCTTTTAAACTGTGAATAAATATACAGGATGTTCCATTTATGATTACACACTTGCCCTATCCTTGAAAATACGTTTTGCCAATTCCGGTTAAAGCGGAAGTGAGTATAAAAGGACACATACCCAGAACCAACCATATACAAATAAGAAGAAGACTGCCGAAAACCGCATATTTTAGATCAATTATTTAAAAAGTTATGTAAGTTTACGAAGGGTCAAAATATAATGGGGCACCCTGTAGTTCAGCTTTGGATGGAACCTGTCGCGAAAATGTTGGATCTTAATTAGTAATCAACAAAAAATATATTTGTTACATTTTCATCTGTAGAATTAGGTTTCATACGTAATGATTTAACTTGTACACGAACCTTGCCGTTTTACTTTGAATTTTATTCAATAGCATTAAATGGGTGTTATAGTAAGTACAAATCTTGGTTCTGTTATCTCCTAGAATGAAAGGATGAAAAATTCTTTCAGAATCCTTCAGAATTTTTCATCCTCTGATGACGCTAACCTTTAGTGAAACGATCGTCGGGTCTTTAAAAATATGGTGATTTGGGTTCTTCAAGTGTACTTATCAGTGCTCATGATAGGTTTCAATCTTCGCTTAGTATGTTATCTCCTATCAAAACGCATTCCATGCAGGAACAGATGATTTGATCTGAACCTGTTACCTTCTCCACTCACATTGATCAGTTCTTGCAGGTTCGAACAAAATTTTAAATTATTTCACGTTCATTCAGTCAGCTGTTAGAGGTTTACGTTAGTAAAATCAAAATTTGGTGTCGAATCTATTGCGTCTTAAGTAAAAAGTGCGTTATTAAACTCAAACCCTTCGAATTGAAATATTGATGATAATTGGTTACGGAGATAGATGTCGATCCCAAGCAGAAGTTAATCTATTACGTCCACCTCGTCACGGTAGAAGTATCGCATCGGCGACAAAAATTTCAAGATATTTTTTTCGGTTAAACGGCGCAAAAAATATCAAAACATATAGAAAACATAATTTAGGAACGAATTTTTTTTTGTCTGTCTGTCTGTTTGTAGTCACTATAACTTTAGAACGACTTGAGGTATCGCCTTTACGGTTAGCACCCGACAAACGAACGGTTCGGATCAAGCAGCTTGATGGCATAAAGAAACGTTTAATGCATTGCCTACGTTCTAAGATAATTTAAAAAGACTGAAACTGACCGATTTTTTTTTCTTCAATCTCCCCGTCACGGTTAATGGTAGAAATCAAGACCTCATTATATAGGTATTTTTCGTAGAATAAAATAATGTCAAAAAAATCCTTGGCATGCTTGGTTCGAAAGAGGTAACACAAAGTTGCATTTTTTATGTGGCAATCATAGTTGGCTGCACGTCTTTCAAAAGCTTATTTTTTTCCGACACCAATGATATAAGGTTTGATATGGTTATTACCATTAGCTCAACATTCATTTAACAAAAACTATTTGTTATAAATTATTTACAAAATTATGTTTGAATTGGATGTATTCACCGACTGCTTGCCCGAGCGAAGAGAGAAGAAACGAAAGCACATTTCGCAGAAACGGTTATTTCCTCATTTTAATGGCAGTTAAGATGTTATTGTATCGTGTGGTATATCATTGTGATCAGACAAGAATTACTTTTCAAAAATTCAAAAATCCAATATGGCGCCTATAAGTAAAATCAAAGTTAAGTATTGTATCTCTTGCATTAAGAATGCCTTGGAAAATATGACAGATTTAGATTCGCGATAAAAAAGTGTCTTAGCAATGCCACAGTTAAAGAAGTCTAGTTTCTATGGTATTTGCTTGAAAACAAAAAAACAAAGGTCTGCATGCAGCAAGTGCGTTATGGAAATGAATTTTCATAAAAATGTTTTTAAAAGCAAATATGTCTCTTTAATGCAAGCAGGCATCAATTTGGTTACCGGTATAGCATATTAAGTAGAAATAATGTACCATATTTTATCAAAATAACTTTTTGTTTGAAAATGTACAAAAATTTTCCAAACACAAATTTAAAATGTTTCCGAGAAAACTGGCCTTCTAGCCAAGGTTAATAGCAAATTGACTTATTACAATTTGAAGCATTTAATGAAAATTCCATACCAAAATGCACCTCGCGGTGATTTTTTCTTACACACATGCATCATATTTCAACAAAAAAATGCAAAAATGCAATAATATACGGGTGTTCGAAAAAAAATTGTAGGTATCACTGACGACTTTTGGGCCAGCCTGCGATTGTCAAAATAATTTTATAAACGCAGCTCAAAACACACTATAATTTACGTATACAATTTTTTCTCGTAATAATTATATTGAGCTCTACCGTAGAAATGCGTCACCCTGAATATACGTAAACAGATAAAAATTGATACTAAACCCGTATATGAATTCTAGGGGGCATAGTTTGCACTCACTTGAACAAATCTTTTTAAAATTCAAAAGTCGCGGTCTCCTCCTTAACGAATTTTTTCCACGAAAATTAGCTAAAAATTATAGACAGTTAAACCAAATACTTTATCATGACAATACAGGACACTCCAGCTGATTTCGTGTTTCAAGAATATCAGCGCCCCTAGCGGATAGTACTGACGTTACGTCGTTCGAGAACGTGTAACACCAGCAATTGCTGGTGTTTAACTGTGTATAATTAAGTTTGAGCTGTGTTTTTTACAATAAATGTGAGTGGTAGGGTTTGTGCTATCTATAATTGTTCGAATTATAACGTGCTAAATCTATCAAAGACATTTCATAGGTTTCCAAAGGATGGCGAAACGTGAATATGATTTGAAGCAGAAGACAAATTCAGGATCACTTTTATGCCAATTTATTTACCATCATGTACCTATTTATAGATAAACTTCGTAAACGGATGGTTGAAAGCTTTCAATCATAACTTGTCTTCCAGTGCGTAAAAAAAGAAATATGAAGGCAAAAAAAGTTTTGCATTATTAATAAATGGTATAAGAAAACTGTTTTTCTATACTCTTCTGTGTCTTTTTTATTTCAGTATGGCATAAATTGTCACATTTTTTCACGTTAAAAATTATTTTACTTGGTAAAGGCTTTTATCTATCTTCCCAAGACCAGTTTTTTAAGAGACAAGTAGAAATAACAGATTCAGCCCTATAATAGATCTATTCACGGAAGTAAGAGTTAGTCTCACCTTTTATCTGTACAATTTCTTAATTATGTACTAAGTATATCAGTTACATATTTTAAAATATTAGATTAATAAGACAGTTTTCATGTATAGATATAGCAAATTCAGTACTGTGCTACCATTTGTACCTAGAACAATTATTTATAGGTAAGTACAGATTGTAACTTAATATCCTCAGGACCAGCTTTTAGTATATTCCTATACCTACCCTTGAAATAGTAGTTTAACCACGGTTTCAAGATGGTACTTTAAATTATGATGAAATAAGATTATGGGTAAGAGAAATTTGCAGAATTATTCATGCTGAATTCCTTTAGGTTTCAAGCTGATTGTTGGTACAAATTTTCTTTATAACTATGTAATCAGAAAATTTTCACTGTTTTGTTATATACAAGTTATTATATCATGTATAATAAACCAATTGTCTAAATTAAGAATATGCAGGTAAATATACAATTCAGATTACCCGCTCAGTTGTCAGTACTTCACGCTAGTGTACTTGTCACAAATATCACCAATGCTAAAGCATAGGAGTGTTCCGTATTGTCATTATATAGTATTTGGTTAAACCATAAACTTAACTAGAACTACTGCCAAAACATCAGAAAAAGGGTCTATTTGATATGAATTTTCTGGAAATACTCTACTAAAATGAAGGACAATGACGTTGAAGCTGAAAGTTAAGGGTCTGCAGAATACTCTTCTTGAGACATTTCCTTTACATAATCCATATTTTTTCAGGTTCTTTGCCTAAATGTCGCCAATCTTGACGATTCAAATCGCCATTTTGACGTTCTGAGGAAAACCACAATTTTTTTCTTTAAATGCCTATAACTTTTTGTCTTTAAACTATTAGATTTAAATTTTGGAACATGGTTCTCTCTTTATATTGCAAACAGGCGCAGCAAACTTGGCTGCCCTTACTTTATTATTTCTGGAGATATAAATGCATTCCAAAAGAAAACAGAAAATTTTCAGTTATATATATATATATATATATATATATATATATATATATATATATATATATATATATATATATATATATATATATATATTGAAACTGACCCTGAATTTGGGTTCTAAGGAGCCTAGTTCGCGCTCACTTGAAGAAATTGTTTCAAAATTGGAAAGTCGGGATCTCTTCATTAGCGATTTTTTTTAAAGAAAATTCACTAAAAACAAAAATTGACAATTTCCGATTTTTCTAATGATTGAAAAACTGAAAATGACACCTTCAATTTTTTTCGGATAACTGATCATGATAGAAACGGGTAAATAAAGATAGATTTTATTAAACGTTTGGGTTCTCCCAAACCTACAAATTTAAAGAAATACATGTAAACCAAACAAATAACTTTTTAAAAATTAAAATTGTCATTTTATGTTGTGATTCATAAACACAACAAAAAGTGTCCAAGCATAATCGTCTCTATGCAACATTTTTTAAACGTTTTTATTTTCTCGACACTACACATACACACACATCCATAACCAAATGCATTAGATTTGTTCTACAGTGGCATCGTTTATTTTCAGTAGTACTTGTACGTCAATTCCACCCATCAAATGCTTTCTTCTACAGCCAATATAACACAATATGAATATCCATTGTGTTTGTTGTGTAACAAAACTTGTACAGTTTATCTAAAGAGATGGCACAAGCCGACAGATAACGGAAACTTTACACCATGAATCAAACTGTGAAAAGTTCAAATAGCACTCACTGAAAGGCTACTAGCTCGTTCAATATTTATAAATGTAACAAGAAACGAGAGACAGAATAATTTCGACCTTAATTTAATGCTTTTCTTGCTAGCGGAACTTCTACTGCAAACTTCATGTAGCAGTATTCTAGGATAGGTCTCCTGAGACTGTATTAACCGTCACGAGTTTTTTCTAGTAAATTGCTTTTAAGTAATCGCCTTTGACGTCATCTTATTTCTTCTATTTAAAGCTGTGTATACAGAAGACTTCTGAATTATGCTTGCAAACGAATCTGCACAGAACGTAATCCATTTATTCATATATGTAAGCTTGTCACTGCAATAAATTAGAATTCGGGGGCATGTAAAGAAAACCCATAAAAGCAGGTTTATACTTGTTACAGAAATGGTGGCGGTATACTATGTGAAAACGAAATTAGCAGCTATACTGGTTTTTAGTGCATTTTTGTAGAAACGGAGATTCCGAAAAAAAATTCTTCAAATGAGCGCGAACTAGACGCCTAGAACACATATCCGAGATCAGTTTCAATATTTACATGTTTATAGGGGGTCGCAAATAGAACGAGTTATGAGGAAGGGAGTAGCGACCCTCTGGCAGCTGCGTCGTGTGATAGGGAGGACCTGGGGAGTTAATCCCCGGATCCTTCATTGGATCTACACTGCGATCGTCAGGCCGAGAATCCTCTATGGGGCGTTGGTCTGGTGGTGTGGTGTGAACCAAACAACCAGCAGGAAGCTGGCCAAACTCCAAAGGCTGGCTATCCTGGGTATCACAGGCGCTATGAGGACGACACCCTCAGCCGCGCTAGAGGTCCTGTTGATGCTGCCACCGCTTCCCATCTGTATCAGAAGGGAGGCTATGGCGTCGCATCTTAGAATCCGGGACTCAGGTAACTGGTGCGGAGAGGGAGCAGTAATAGGGCATGCAAGAGTCGCCAAGGAGGTGGAAAAGGAAATTCCGATTTCCGCCATAAAGGTGAGGGATGCCGAGGACGATATTGGGTTGACTAGGCCATACACCCTCAGGATCCCCAGTAGGGATCAGTGGAGGGAAAATGAGGTTGCATTCCAGCCCGCAAGCCTGGTCTGTTTCACCGACGGATCGCGGCTGGAGGACCAGCAATCCTCCGGGGCAGGAATATATATCGAGCGCCTGGGGGTGCGCGAGAGCTATGCTCTTGGCGCATACACCACGGCATTCGAAACAGAGGCGTATGCTATCCTGTCTGTGGCCAATAGACAGGATGTGAAGATGAGTCCCGAGAAATGTGTGTGCATTTGCTCGGATAGCCAGGCAGTCCTCCGGGCAGTCTGCGCGGCCAGAATCAGGTCACCCCTGGTTCAGGAGTGCGCTGACGCCCTCAGAGGGCTAGCCAGGACGAAGGAGGTGCAACTGGTGTGGGTTCCGGGACACTGTGGCGTAGCGGGGAATGAGGTGGCGAATAATCTCGCAAAACTCGGTTCCCGGCGGCCGTTCTGTGGCCCGGAGCCTGCGATAGGCATAAGTAGGAAGACAGTCTCTGTCGTCTTAGACAGGTGGACCGAGGAAGCAACGGAGAGGCACTGGGGGTCGGTTGGTGGCTGCAGGCAGGCGAGGGACTTCGTGGAGGGGCCGGACAGAGATAAAGCTCTCTGGCTACTCGGAAGGAGTCGACCTACGGTTCGCCGCATCCTCGGGGTGCTTACAGGCCACTGCGCCCTTAGAAGACACCTCACATTGATAGGCGTAGAGAGGGATCCCATTTGCCAGGAATGTGGCGAGGACGAAGAAACGTCCTACCACTACCTGTGTGAATGCGAGGCTTTTGGGAGTCTTCGAGCAGAATTGTTCGGATCAAGGACTCTGCAGAGGAATCAGGTAAGTACCGTCCAATTGAAGACCGTCATGGCCTTCATCTCGAGGTCGAGGCGGTTTGGCGACGGAACCGAGGAAGAGTAGAGCATGGTTGCTGGGTTGCTGGGGTTGGCAAAAAGGGCCCATTGTGGCCTACTTGCTTGGCGTTGGCCTCCCCACCACTGCTACTACTACTACATGTTATATATATATATATATATATATATATATATATATATATATATATATATATATATATATATATATATATATATATATATATATAGTCCCATAACGGCAACCAAATTTGGTACGTACGTTTATAAGACTAGATGCATTCTCGAAACAATTAGAACCGTAGACCGGTTTCGCTCTCATTAGAGCTCTTCAGTACGCACGTGCCGCCACCACTTAGTATTTTAAGGCTGGCTATACTATAGCCGTGTTATTTTTGGTGCATTTTTGCTGCAATTAGTATGCCGTACTGAAGAGCTCTAATGAGAGCGAAACCGGTCTACGGTTCTAATTGTTGCGAGAATGCATCTAGCCTTACATACTTTGTCCCTATATTGGGGTAGAAATGGGCCAGGGCTGACAATTTTCTAAATTGTTAGTTAGCTGTATACAGTCTCTATTTTTTTAACACTTTGTGTTATTTGGAGCTGGCGTGACAACATACTACTTGGTTCCGAAACAAGGTGGCGGCACGTCCACCACTCACTTAGTACGTACGTTTATATTATAAAAAGTAAACTATGTACCAAGATTCAGATCTCTAACTTGAAAGAAAAAAGTTTCAAGCGTTAAAAAAACGTGGGTGTCACTGGTGAAAAACGCACGAGTCCAACACATTTTCTGTGGATAACGAAATATGTTGTATATTACAGACAAAGATTAGGTTTTTTTTGCGCAAACAGGTTAAGAAATACCAAAAAAGCTACTTTATACAATTTTATACTTTTTATTCTTAAAACGTCTAAGCCGCGATTTAACACGTCAAAATTGGAGTTCTATAGACGATATATCATAAGAAGCGTGTTATATAAAGTCTTAAGTTTCAGCTTTAACCATCATTGTCCTTTTATTTTTTAATTATAGAGTTTATGGTTTATTTGTCTATAATTTTTAGCGAAATTTTGTAGAAAGAACTCGTTATTGGAGACCGCGAATCATTCATTTTGGAAATACTACTTCAAATTAGAGCGAACTAGGCCCCCTAGAACTCACATCCGGGGTTATTTTCAGTTTTTGTCTGTTTATATATACACAGGGTGGCACATCTCTCTGTCTACATCAGGAGTGAGTGACATTACACACATGTAGCAAAAACTAGCACAGTATCCACACATCACTAGATGTTTTGTTATCTAAATATACCAAGAAACTATAGATATTACTAAGAGTGTCAGATCTCGAATTAACTGTCTCAAGTTCCTGAATGTTACACATCTCAAGAAAGTTTTCTTGCCCAATCTCCTTCCTCTATGTAATAAACAATTGCTACTTGAATAGTTAACTATATATACTTGAATAGAATATATATATATATATATATATATATATATATATATATATATATATATATATATATATATATATATATATAATTAACTATTCAAGTAGCAATTTTTTATTGGAAAGACGATAATGCACTTGCTACATCCAGACTTTTTTCAAACCGCAGATTGGTAAACATACAGAAAATAAGCAATGAGTAAAACTGTTAACACTTTAAATTTTAAGGCATGGTCGTTTTAATATACGTCTGGGGGCAGCAAGTGCGTTATGTTAGCGAATTTTCATAAAACTGTTTTTAAGCTTTTAAGCAAATGTCTTTTTTTAATGGAAGCAGGCATCCAATCTGGTTACTCATAACCTATATAGTGGAAACAATGTACCATATTTTATCAAAATAACTTTATTGTTGGAAAAAGTACAAACAATTTCCGAAAATAAACCAAAAATGTTTCCAGAAAAACTGGTGCGATTTTCCTGCAAAACGAGGTTCTTTAAGCTATTTACCCACCTACCAAGATATGATTATTCACCAAAAGCTTTTGGACAAAACTTACAATAAAAATGTTTTTCATAAAAATTTGCAAACAATTTTTTACGAAAATCTGAAAACATTTTTTTTACAATAACTTATTAAACATTTATTATTAATTGCCAAAATTTCACAAAAATTTTACAAATAATGAAACATAAAAAAAGTATATACGGAACCTCGATTATTTTCACGAATAATATAAACGAAAACCTCTCTGAATGCGTCATTTTCATGGAACTCTGCTATATATTGGTAAAAATGCCTTATCACAATTTATGCTATGTGCTAAAAATGTGATATAATTGAAATAAATCGAAAACAAAGTAGGCTGTCAAAGTTTTTTTTTTACAACATGCATTATAATTCGCTGGAAAATGCAAAAATGCAGTAATATAATAGGTCTTCGGTTTAAAAGAAGGAAATTTGTATCACCAGCGTCTTATCGGCCACCCAGTGATTATCGAAATAATTTTGTAAGATGCAGCTCAAGACACCCTATAATTAACGTATACATTTTTTCTAGTAGCGGCAATATTGAGATTGACCGTAGAAATGCGCCACCTTGTATATACGTAAACAGATAAAAACTGAAACTAATACTCTACTTCTAGGGGTTCTAGTTCGGGTTCATTTGAAGAAATCTTTTCGAAATCCAAAAGTTGACGTTTCCTCTTTAGCGAACTTTTTCTACGAAATGTCACAACAAATTATGGAGTATTAAACCATACTAGTGGAGTGGTCGAAATTGGACAGTAGTTTATCTAATTTTTAAGTTTGAACGTTATTGATGCGCTTTTGTCATAGACTGTTTGACCACAGAGTTTTATGTGTATTATTCACGTATTAATTAACGGTTTGCTCAGGATGGCGGAATCCGGCTGTTTAATTAAAACAAAGCATTGTTTACTCTATTTGCAACACATATTGTACATACATTTTATCTTTCTGCACACCTTACCCATATGAACTTTAACTATGCCAAATCTTACGCACTCTTCCGTACGCGCAATCAGGTTAAAAAAGGGGTACAAAATTTTTTCTTCACTCTATAACTAAAAACTACTGACAAGGCATCAGAGAAAGGTTCTATTTGAAATGAATTTTTTGGTACTATCTTAGTAAAATAAAGGACAATCATAATAAAAATATTGCGACATTTTCTCTACATAACTCGTATTCGTTTCAGGTTTTTTGCCTAAAAGTTGCCAATTTTGACGTCTCAAATCTCGACATTGACGTTTTAAGAGGAAAAACTATACAACTTTCAAAGTAATTTTTCTGGCATTTCTTGGCCTTTCAACGCCAAAAAAACTTAATTTTTTTCTGTAATGTACAATAAGTCTTGTTATCCACACAAAATATTCTGTTTTTGTGGGTTTCTTTGGTCATTAGTGGTACCCAATTTTTTTTCTTTAAATGCCTACAGCTCTGTTTTATTATAACTGGCAAATCTAAATTTTGGTACTTAGTTTACTTTTTATAATATGAATCCGCGTACCAAATTTGGTTGCCATAACTTTGTTAATTCCGGAGATATAAAAATTTTCCGAAAGAAAACACAAAATTATCCAGGAAAACTGAGCCGATCTTCCTACCTAACGAACTTATCCAAGGCATTTGCAAATGGAAGATACCCACAAACTTAATCGAAATCGGCCCATTATCTTTTGAGTTATTGGTGTTATATATATATATATATATATATATATATATATATATATATATATATATATATATATATATATATATATATATATATATATATATATATAAATTGAAACTGGTCCTAGTTTGCGCTCATTTAAAGAAATTTTTCCAAAATTCAAAAGTCGCGATCTTCTCATTAGTGATTTTTTTAAAAGAAAATTCACTAAAAGTAGTTAAACTTACAAATACTTTTCTCTGCTTAATCTATGTAACTAATGTGTAGTAAAACTGCGCAGATTAGTACTTCTCATTATAGGAATACCTCACCGAAAACTCTACATAGCTTTATCAGTTCCGGCTTGCTGAGATTAGCTGAATTAATATTACTTCTCTTTCGCTGTCTAGAAATATAATAATCATTTCCATAAAGAACAGAAAAGAGGGAACTGTATTTCCAAAGTTCTCTAGATTATTAGAGAACTTATAATTATAACTTTCTTTCTTGACGATGTCATATAAAAATTTATTTGAGCAAACCTTGCATATTATAGATAACCACGAAAACTATTAAATATTCTTTTTAAATAAAAACCCATAATTACAACGCAATGACTTAATGAGGAAGCAAGCGTTAACATGTATATCTAGTTGAAGGTGGCGTTTTAAGAAAATGTTGCTAAGAACTTATCTGCACATCAAAGTTCACAACTCAGTCAGAGTAAGTTTTGCTTCTTTTGCAAAAATTTTTTTTTGTTTTTAGTGAATTTTCAGAAAAAAAAATCATTAATGAGGAGATCAGGCTTTCGAATTAAAAAAAAAATAGCGTGATCCAGGAACCCTAGGGCACACACACATGTATATATATATATACACAGTGTTATCTATTTGTTTGCGAGTCACCCTGTAAAATCTTTATTTACAGTGCGATTTTAACCGGATTTTCTTTAAAGTGTAGATCTTGATGAACTGAATTTTTAGAGAAATAAGCGCCATATTTTATAAAATCCAAGGCCTACTTCGTCAGTTTTCAGGAGTAAAATTTTAATAATCCTTATTAGGGATTTTTTTATAAGAAATCGGTTCACGCCACTGGATTCATCATCCCCCAAAACGGTCCTGTATTAAATTTCATCATTTTGACTAGGAACGATTTTTTAATCAAATTAAAAATACATAATACATTACTTTCATCAATTTATTCTGCCAAGTTATCCATAAAAACATTGATATAAGATTAAGCTGATAGTAATACTCTAAATATTTTTATGCATACTTTTGACACATAATAGAAACTTAAAAGCAACAAAAAATAATAATATAAAAATAGAAAATTTACAAAATTCTTAGAAATTATATGCATATTATATTGATAATCTGTATTTTTTTGAATCAATAAGCGCCATATTTCTATCAAATCCAAGGCCTGCTTCGTCAGTTTTCAAGACTAAATGTTAAGAATCCTTATTAGGGATTTTTTTATAAGAAATCTAGGAATTTAAGGACAAATTATTTGGGTGATACCGATGATCAGAGAAACGCACAAAAAAGTCGCGATTTGAGACGTTAAAATTGGCAACTTCTAGACAAAGAAACTGAAATGAACAAAGTCTAGTAGTGGAAATATTTACTTTTGTTGTCGTATTAAAAAAATTATTTCAGTTTTTTATTAATTCTAATAATTGATTATGTGATTATTTAGCGAATATTAAAATATTGAAATTAACTTTAGCACAAAATGGTAAGAAATAATCAATTTAACACGATTACCTATGTTTACATTTTCATAATATATAAGTAGTTGATAAATTGTTTTCACAAATGTCAAATAAAACTCTAAAGTGACGTACGTAAGTACCGTTATTATTTCTGACAGGTTGTGACATTAATATGAGTCTTTTCCGCCTATATTAGTGAATCTTTATTAAAAAAATTAACTAATAGAGAGGTATCGATGGTGAGACTTTCCACACATTTTTTCAAATGAGCACGCACTAGGACTCCTAGAACCCATTAGTCGGGTCAGTTTCAATTTTTATATGTTTATATATATATACATATATATATATATATATATATATATATATATATATATATATATATATATATATATATATATATATATATATATATATATATATTGTTGTGTGTGTGTGTGTGTGTGTGTGTGTGTGTGTGTGTGTGTGTGTGTGTGTGTGTGTGTGTATGTATCCAAGTGAGAACTCAAAAAGTAATTAACCGATTTGGATGAAACGCAGCAAATCCTTTTCTTTTATTAATAGCTTGAATGAGTTCGTTAACCAGGAAAATCGGACAAGGTTTTCCGGGTTTACGTCTTCTTTCGAAAAAATATTTTATCTCCAAAAATTACAAAGATATTTTGATAAAATTTGGTTGGTATGTTTCCTTGGAAAATACCTTTTTTTTCCCTCAGGGCTCGTCCGCGGCCTGCCGCCCCGATAGCACCGCAACCCTTGGTTGATTGGAAAATACCTTACTCTGCATCAAAATTAAAGATTCTAGGTTTATAGAAGATTAAGTTATGCAAATGTGAAGCATTTAATGAAAATTCACTACCATAATGCACTTGCTGGTTGCTAGTCCCCAACTTTTTTCTTCTCTTCTAAGCGGCCGGGTTTAAGTCCTAACTGACTGCACTCGTTCATACAGGTAACCCTTCATTTTGCTTCTTACCTGTACTGGTGCTTTTTGTCAAAGGCAGATAAGGGCCATTGTTTGGTCATTCTGAATAAAACAGATTATTTGTCAAATGTTTCAAATTTCCTTAGCGAAAACGGTATATCCCTGAGCAGCTGCGACCCCATGCCTTTGTTCGTTTCTAAGTTTAAGAAGGTTTTCGATAAATTCGATTCGCTAATCTCGGATAATTATAAACAGTTATACCCGATGAATCATTTCATCCCCAGATTATATGGCCTCCCTAAGATGCATAAAGAAGGTTGCGCTATCCGTCCAGTGGTTTCGTTCGTAGGCTGCTTGTCATATAAACTTTCAAAATTCTTCACAATTTTTCATTAAGAACTCCTCAGAACTTGTTGATCGCTTGAGTAGAGTCCCAATCGGTGAAAATACGGTACTGGTTTCGTCGACGTATCCAATCTCTTCACTAGTGTTCCACTCAATCAGACTCTTATATTGTTAAAGGGGCTACTCAATAATTCATCCCTAGATAGAAATGTTCAAAATGCTCTTCATTCGTTAGTAAAGGCTTGCTTGTCGCAGAACTTCTGTAGATTCGATAACAAAATCTATATACAAAAAATGGTTTCCCCATGGGAAATCCCCTTTCACCGCTTTGTGCGGAAATCTTTATGAGTTTCTTTGAGAAGGAAATGGTCTTCAAGGATTTTGATCCATATTCCAATTTCATTACTTCTTGGACTCATTACGTAGACAACATTCTAGTGGTTTGGTCTGGCACCATTGAGCAGCTCCATCTGTTCCTGGACTGGTTGAACAGCTTACATGTCAACATCAATTTTACAATGGAGCTACAAGTAGAATCGTCAATCAACTTCTTAGACCTCAAGCTAAAACGAAGAGGTAACTCAATAGAGTTTGATATCTACAGAAAACCCACTCAGACCGACCACCTTATACCGTTCAGGTCTTGTCATCATATGTCACAAAAGATGGCTTATATCAGATTCTTGATCGATAGATTGTTTAGAATCCCATTGTCTAGGGAAAATTTCGAAAAAGAGCTAAATCTGATCAAACAGTTAGCTACCAATAATGAATATCCACTGAGACTGGTGAATAAATTGGTCGAAAAGAAAAACCGCCAATTGTTGAGGTCAATGAGTTCGAGTCTGTCCCCAGAACATTCAGAGAGACTTTCATATTTTTCGTTTAGTTTTTGTGGTTCTATTACCAACTGTTACAAGAGCACTCAAGAGAGAAAATGTCAGGTTCTCGTTTATGTCCATAGACATTGTAAAAAGTTTGTTTATCCAAAATAAAGACAGTATTCCAGTTCTCAAAAGGTCAGGTGTATATTGTTTAAAGTGTGGTGAACCCGATTGCAACACGGTCTATGTTGGCAGCACAGGGATAGCACTGAGTTTGAGAATCACTGAGCACGTAAGAAGCAGAAATCAACCCAATAACAACACTTCGATTTTTGGCTGTCATTTGAGGGAGTCAGATCTCATTTTCCGCAAAGAAAATGACGCAAAAATTCTGCATCCTTCCAATTTTGGCATTGAACAGTTTGTCATTGAAGAGATGGAAATTTATAAACATATTAATTGTTGTAACAAAAACGTACTTAATATTTCCAATACAGACGTCACAAGTTTCTCAACCCTATATAGTCAACTAGCAGATCACCAACCCACACACCATCCAAGTAGACCATGAGACAACTCTATGATATGGTCTGCCCCGTGGTTTCCAGACCTGCCATTTCGATGTTCATGCCCGTATATTTTCTAGTCGATTTGTCGCGTCTGTCTGTTGTTGGTTGCCGTTTTTCATTCTCGGTTCTGAGACCGATCTTACGTCTGGTCATTTTGGCCCACTCCGGACCTGTCCTTCGTTTTTAGTGTCTTTGACATTCCCTGGTCGGTACGTCACTTCTGTCAACTGTCACTTGTCATTTCCGTTTCCAGTTTCAGAACCGACCCTGCGCTCAGATGTTTTTGTCAGCCCGTGTTTCGTCGTCACGTGTAACGCACTTTAAATCTCAACTTTTACATTTAAAACAAAAATTATTTCTTAATTTCAACAAAGTTGTTACCTTCTCAGTTATTAGCACTCCTGATACCAATGGATCAATCCTATAACAACAGATGAAGCATGTTCCTTGGACATTCAACTGTATAGTTTTTAGTCCTGTTTAACAAGACAAGTAAGTAAGTTCGTCATTTTGGCGTTTTCATGTTTCATAAAACAGTAAAAAATTTGCTTCTGTTTCAATTTCCATTTATTTGATGAGTTTGATGTTATCTGAAAGTTTCTTCTCAGCTGCATGGCTTGCTGGTGTTTGTGCTGTTTGCTCTCGCTCCTGTTGTTGTCTTCATCTTTAACTTAAATTTGGGAGAATTTTAAGCTTTTATGAGTTTTAGAATTAGACTTATTGTAATTTTTTAAAAATCTCAAGACAAATTAACTTTTCTTGCAGTTCAGTTTGACTTGTAGTTCTTGTCATTTTTATGGCATGTAGTAGTTTATGACTGTATACCTGTAATTCTTTTATAGCTTTGTAGCTTGACATTTTAACTATTAACTTTTGACTTAGTTTTGGGGTTAGCTGTTGTTACCTCATTTTTCATCTTGTATTCCTGTGTTGTACCCTCGTAGAAGTAGCCTACCGGAAGACTCAGTTTTTCTGACAAGCCTTTTGTAAATTCTAGATTTCCCTGAAGATGACCTGTTAAAAAGGGTCGAAACGCGTCGGGACAAGGAATAAAGTATTTGTTTGGAAAGAAAAGGCTTTTCATTCATCATCCAAAGAATTTATTTCAGTTAAAACAGTTTTACTTTCATTGTTTTAATTTTTTCCAACAGTTTCTGTTAGTTGGTCGATTCCAGAAACATATAAAAACTGTAGAAAGGCATATATTAAAATTATTACTTAATCTAAGAAGCAGTACGTTTAATAGTACGTTAATATTGCTCCGGATATGCAGAGGTCTGTTTGAAAAAATGAATATTTGCTCATTACGTTTTATTTATTTAATATGCTTGAGTTTGAAACCACTTAAATGCACTTTATTGCAAATAGCAAAAGTTATACAGTAAGCCAGTATTGTAGTTGATGAGAAATGCTTCGAAATTTGGTACAAATGTAGTACAGTTTGTTATGTTATTAACAACACAAGAGCACACAAATAATTCTGTAACAATTTCTGCATAGTTTCAACAAACTACTAGTACGGTGACACTTTTCAGCGAATTTAGCAGTGCAGTTTTCATAAAGCAGATTTATAATTACACTTAAACAGGAAGAAATACGAGACGTGGTAAGAAACTATGTAGACCACAAGTAAGTAATTTATTGGTGTACTTTACACAACTTTAGAAGTAATTCGCAAAACGTAGAGCTTTCTACTATTTACGTATAAAATGATTTGGGGGATATCCGTTTAAAGACCTTCAGAAAGTATGTTGTTCAAAAATTTACAGTAGAGCTTTCATGATTAAAAAGTCTGAACGCAACAATTGCCTTATGGTAATGGATTTTCATAAAAATGTCTAATAGCAAATAAGTATCTTTTTTATATAAACAGGCATCAAATTTGAAACCATATTTTATTAAAATATATTCATTGTTGGAAAAGTAAAAAAAATTGCGAAAACAAACTTAAAATGTTGCCAAAGAAACTGGGCGGATTATCCTGGCCAAGAAACTTCTTCAACCTATTTGCCCACCTACCAAGATATAAATATTCAAAGAAAGTTTTTCGTTAAAAATTAAGGGAAAAATGTTCATGAAAATTTGCAAACAATTTTTTTACGAAAATACGAAAACATTTTTTCTGCATTTTTTTTAATAGCAAATATGTATTTTTTTAATGAAAGCAGGTATCAGATTTGGTTACCAGTAAAACCTATATAGTAGAAACAATGTATCATATATCATCAAAATAATTTTATTGTTTGAAAATATACGAACATTTGTCGAAAATAAACTAAAAATGTTCCCGAAAAAAACTGGTTTCCTTCTAATGAACCTTAGGTTAATAGTAAATTAAGCTATCTAAATTTAAAGCATTTAATGAAAGTTCGCTACCATAACGCATTTGCTGAGTTCCGAATTTCTTTTCTTACATTCATTATAATTCAATGGAAAATGCAAAAACGCAATCATATAAAGCATGTTCGATTAAACACCTGTGCCACATGTGATTGTAAAAATCATTTTATAGGATGCAGCTCAAGACACCCTATAACTAACATATACAATTTTTTCTCGTATCATGTATAATAACGAATATATTGAGCGTTACCGTAAAATGCGTCACGCTGGTTTTTGATATATATATATATATATATATATATATATATATATATATATATATATATATATATATATATATATATATATATATATATATATATATATATATATATATATAACATATAAAAATCGAAACGAACCTTGAATATGAGTTCCAGAGGCCCAAATTCGGGATCATTTAATGAAATTTTTCAAAAGTCTCACCATCGATACCTCTCTATTAGTAAATTTTTTAAATGAAAATTCACTAAAAATATATTGGACACGATTGAGAATTTGATGGCCAAGCCGTGACTCTGCAGACTTCTACGAAATTACTAGGACTTTATATCGATACCTATACAACACAAGATATTCTTAGAACATTCTCACAATGTTAGAACGTTCTTTTTCGGAATATTTGTTATATGGTAGATATAGCGGTAAGAATTCTAATAGGTACCTTATAACAGGTAACTATTTTGCATGTTTGAGTCTGATTGATTTACTCAATAATGCGTTTCAATTACGTTTTGAAATTTCATAATTTATTTTTGTCAATTAGAAATATAATATAATATTATTCATTTCATATATAGGAAATAAAGTTATATATTGATAAACTATAGATCAAACATAATAAGTACATTTGGAGAACACCCAAATCACCACAACACATATTTCAGAGACCTTACGATCGTTTCGTTAACAATGTCAACAGCTTCAGAGGAAGAAAAATTCTAAAAATTCTAAATTAGAATTTTTCTTCCTCTGAAGATGTTGACATTGTCAACGAAACGATCGTAAGGTCTCTGAAATATGTGTTGTGATGATTTGGGTGTTCTCCAAGTTTACTTCTTAGTGCTCATCACAGGTTCCAGTTTTCACATAGTGTATAGATCAAACATTTGCACAATCTCTATAGTTCGGAATGAAAACTATCCTTTTAATACTCTGCTCTGCCGTCCTACGGAAAAACACCGCAAGTGCTAAAATGTCGAAATTTGAGTTTTCTATATATTCTGGTTCAGAATTTTATGTTCTTCGATATAATCAATAAATTTCAGTGATTTTTCATGTTTTTTTGAGAAAAAAATATGGTCAAAGTTAGTCAGATTGTACACGTTCTTATATTATAGATCCTATACTAAGCATTAATACCGCATGTTGAATTTATTAGTGCACTTTGACGCATGTCTAGTGTAACTTCTGCAATTTACTAAGCATAAACACCGTATGTGAGAACATGCGTCGTTTATGCGAAGCGATTATAGAAAATATCGTTAGGCAAACACCACGGCGTTCGCGCATGTACCCTAACTGTGCACTTACGGTATTTATGCTATATATCGTTCAGATAAATCTGCTCTGGTTATAGTAAAGCATGTCATTTCTCCAGGTTGAGACCAGTCGGTTACATCTCCTAACCTTCTGTGATGTGGATGGTTTCATTTTATTGTTTTATGTATAATAAAAACAATAGCAAGATTTAATACATATTGAACGTAGTGTAACAGTAGTGCAGACATTTACCAGGTGTTCACACTTTAGTTATTACTAATATTGTTCTAAGTGTTCTCTTTTAACTGAATATTTTTCCATTGTGAGGTATGTATATATTTTGATTAATCCAAAGACAGATTCTCATGCTAGTAATTCTGTATCAGAATGGAGTATCTGAGTCGTGGAAGAAAATTAGTGGTTTTAGCGTCTAAGAGACGCACCTCCAATGAAGCGTTTACCGACCGAAGTAATGTTACGAAACTGCCAGCGAGTGAAGTAAATGAGACTGATCCCAATACAAAATTGCAGTCAGAAACAAGATGTTACTTCCTGTCAAATAGGGTATCACTGACTGACTTCAATACATTGAGCAAATTTTATCATCTCGAGGCAAATAGAGTTGTAAAGGAAATACTAGATTCTATCATAGGAATTGTTTTCCAGACTGTTAATGATTTTTTTAACATAAATATTGAGGACTTAATAGTGCTTGACGAAAACCTCGTTCCTATCTTAAACGATTCGAATGCTATTATTGAATGGGATTCTCCGATCTTCGATAATGAGCAACTGCATCTGGAAAACAATATTATTGATGGTGTTAATGGAAATGATAGCGTGCAGTATGAAAATGCGACCAATGAACGCAGTAATGCATCTAAGATAACGGATTCGCCAGATGAAAGCAACAAGGAAAACGTATACTATTTGAAGAAAGATGAGGTTTTCAAGATTGATACTAGTGCCACAAAGACTGGCGAAGAGCGTAAACGCAAGAAATTTGTTAGAAGCAAAACAGAACGGAAAAAATACCTACGCGATGAGAAAATTGAAAAACATGCAGTGAGGAGGGAGGGATGCAAGTGTAAGAAAAACTGCAATGATAAGTTTAGTAAAGAAGCTAGAGAAAAAATCAATAAGAAATATTGGAACATGAATTTTGCGGAGAAAAAAATGTTTTTATCTTCGAATATAGAAGATTATGACGTAAAAGTAAGACGTTCAGACACGCTACATGATACTCCTGTTAGAAATAAGACAAGAGTATTTTCATTCAAATCTAAAGATGGAAACCGGATTAAAGTATGCAAAACTTTCTTTTTGGGAACCCTTGGATATGCATCAAACAGCGACACAATAATCAGGAAATTCTACAGTCCTCCTATTGATCGCCGAGGAAGTTATTTGAGAAAAGGCACAAACAAGAATGTCATTGCTGATCATATTAAAAGCTTTCATCCTGCAGTGTCGCATTACAGGCGTGAACATGCCCCCAAAAGACTCTACTTACCGAGTGACATAACAATCAAGGATATGCATTCAGATTTTTTGCAAAAATTTCCGGCAGAAACTGTCTCGTATGAAATCTATAGAAGAATAGTTACAGATGAGATGAATATATCTTTCGTTCAGTTAGGGAAAGAAGAATGCGAAAAATGTGAAACCTACACGCTCCATAAACAAGTTCACACGGTCTTGGATACGATATGCGAAGTGTGTTGTCAATGGAAAAAACACATTGACGACGCAAAAAGATCAAGAGATGAGTATAGAAAAGACGTTAGTCTTGCTGAGACAAGTCAGACTGAAATTGTTTATTTTTCTGTCGATATGCAGAAAATCATAATGCTCCCTCGACTAGATATGTTTAAGCAAATTATTTTTACACAGAGGCTCATTGTTTTTAATGAGTCTTTTGTACCCTTAGGAAAACTCGCTAAAAATTCTGTTCAGCCATTCGCTGCACTTTGGCATGAGGCCATTTCTGGTCGAAAAAAAGAAGATATAGTGAGCGCGTTCAACGCATTTTTCAAAAATCATGTCCGTGACCACAAACAAATAGTTTTTTGGGCCGATAATTGTTGTGGCCAGAATAAAAACTGGTGTTTTTTTAGTTTCCTTATTTATTTGGTTAACAGTGGTGAAATTGCTGCAGATAAAATCACCATAAAGTATTTCGAAGTGGGCCACACATTTATGTCCGCAGACAGTTTTCATCATTTGATAGAACAAGGTCTGAGGAAGCATAAGAAATGCTATGATTTTCAGGATTTCTGCGATGTTGTCAAAAACTGTTCGAAATATCCAGTGTCTATCAAAGAATTATCGACGTCAGATTTCATGAAATGGCCTACTTTCACGACGAATTACCAACTTCAGAAAATGAATAAAGATAGGCCACTACTGAAGGAAATATCAGAAATAAGTGTAAAAAAGGGAAGTTATGTTTTGTATCACAAAACATGCTTCGACGGTCCAGAGAACGAACTCGTTTTGCTATCTAAGAAATGGCAAGGAACAAAACCACTCCCGGAACCTGAAGGTAACTCTTTAGCGAGAGGCATCACGGAAAAGAAAAAGCAGGGGATCATCCAGAGTCTCAAGGGATTATGTCCACCTCATAAACTAAAATTCTGGGAGAAACTGGATGTGAACGATAATGCTGTCGACCTAATCAATGAAGTGGATGACTGAATAAGTGCTATTTTTATTGCTGTATATGTAACGGTATCCACAATAAAAACTTTCACCACTTATGCTCGTCTATGCATTTTTTCTATATTTCAGAAATTTAAATTTTGGAAATTTTTCCTGTCTGCATATTATTATTTTTTGTCACTACTCCGTGGCCAGAATTAGTCGTTGAAAAAAATGGTTCAAATTATTGATTTGTATTAGTTTATATGACCATGTATTGTATAATATTTAGGAAACATAATAAAAAAAATATAGTAGGTATAAGTTAGGGTAGTACGGTAAGTAGAAATTTACTGCATTCTCTTTGTGTTGTTGTATGCGATGTATTATTCCACATGCGTCGTTTATACTAAGCATAGAAGATATTTCGTACTAGAGACTTTTGACGCATGTGGCGTTGTACTTGTTTTACGTTACTTGCGTTCTTTATGACAAGTATCTAAACTTAAGATAGTAGAGCATTTAGACGCAAGTGGCACTGTTTAGCTATTTAGAAGCAGTTTTTTTATTCCCCATGCTGTCATATGTTTAAAGAACAATATAATTAATCCTTGTATGTGAAAAAATCTACCAAAAATAAATTCCTGCAAAAATGGCGAGTAATTTTAGAGCCGCCAACTTTGACCGCCATTATTTCAGAACTACATTCGATGTACATGCGGTGTTTTTCCGTAGGACGGCAGTGCTGTAGATTTGATGAGTGGAAACTTCGTCAATAGAAAAGCTTTGTATATCCGCGCCAACATAAACCTTAACTTGCGCAATGATTCTTACTGCAGACTCCAAGACGCATAGCTACAGCAAGTCAATGACATAATGACATGAGAAACTAGTTTCGGGTTTGGTTATAGCTTTTCGTAAGTATGGTATTCTGTCTTCTGTCCAATTTTGCATTTTACAACTTATTTGGGTTTGCTTTCAACTTTCACAGAAGTTACGTTATCTAAAAGGTAAGCCCCCTGTTTTCGATTATACAATCGTTTCATAACCTACTATCAAGTTCGATTTTTACGCCTTTTTATACTGTAGTTATATATAATCACTTCCCTGTTTTCTTACACAGCATCGGCGTTTAGATGTTCTCATTAGTCTTATTGCTGACATACATGTCACCTTATGTTCTTGTAGCTTCTCTTTCTACTTTCTAAAACATGTATTTTCTACTGTTTCAGTTTACATCAGTTACACCGAAAATATACATTGCCGCACTGCCTCTAGAATGTTGATGCTCACAACCGCTTCTCTGTACATCAGCCCCATGGATTGTGCTTTGCTTTCGACTTCCACAGGAGGTATGTTACCCAAAGTAATGAAGTACGACTCAGCTCCTGTTTTTCTGCGATTACCACATGATCACGGTGATTTCACCATGTAGGTGCTACAGCCACTGATTAATAAATGTCATCAGGATCTGGGCTTGCTTTAAACATACACACAAGTTACGTTGCCTAAATGAATTGAGGTGTCACTGAGCTGCTCCGTCTTCTGAACTTTCCCTTTACCATGAAGGTGCTTACCACCACTTCTCTGTACATCTGTCACAAGGTGTAACATGGACTTTATATTAGTAATGTAGTTACCATGGTATAAACCTTGTGCACCTGGTGATTCTAAAAGCAATATTGGATTTAGATCCGTATTCTGCTACTTTTATCTTAAAAGTTTTTGTGTGTTTTATAATTATTTTTGTTTTGCTTTTATGTGTTATTTAAGGACAAAATTTCTTAATTTATATGACTGTATGTGTTATGTTGTTGTTATTGTTAACCTGTAGACGTACATGAATATCCTTGTGTCATTTAAGTGACATTGGTCTGTTTCATTGTTAATATATACATTAAACATTAAGTGTGTCATTGCTTTTGATTCACGTCAAAAACAAAAATTTTGTGTTTTCTCTAAATATTTTCTTTCCTGGTTAGGCTAGTTTCATTTTAACCTTCCCTCGTATTGAAAAGTGCGAAATGGAAACATTATTATTATTATTTGTATAAGTGGCTTAAAGTCGTTCTACGCAAATTTCTTTTATCCAAAGCTTACTAGCTGAAATAAAGCGTATCAAATCTATTGAAATCTACATTGTGTTAGTGCCACTTGTAGAATTGGAAACAGCTACTTCTAATTGGGATATATGCTTTAAATTAACCATGTTAAACATAAAACCAATGACTACAACTATTCCCGCATAGTTTCATCGTGAAAATTAACACTGATGGTTCCTTTGAAGTGACTTTAGCCTGAAGTGTTTTCACAAAACAGAATTACAACCCACTTAGGTAACAGAAGGTGGAGTTGGACATGTCAGGAACGTTTGTGCATGGTGTAGCTACAGATACTGTTGCAGAATATTCAATGGAGTTTAAGGAGTATTTTGCATAATATTATTATATTCGCTACCTATATATCTCTTCACTGTCGAGTGAAACCAGGCATATCTATATTGTTGCTAGTAGCGACTGTGCATGAAATTTTGTATAATGCGCAGTTCCTGAGGGCTTCAACGTTGCAGTCCTGCTAAATTAGATCATATGTTTTGGTTTCACCTCTGCCATAAACATAAATATATGGTTATTATAGAAATGTGCGGATCTTGAGCTAATTTGCCAGACTTCAGCGATATTGTGCATGAAATTTCCTCGTGGTCTGTCTGAATGGATGTTTTATGTTGCCCGGGAGAAATAATATCTGAATTATTCTCTTGTTCATGCAGTAGGTGAGACCTTAGATGGAAAGAGACTTTTCTTGAAATATGTTTTCGTAAACGATTGGATATTTTTTTTACCTTAACGTCGGCCTATTTCAGCGACTATGACGAATCACCAACGTCAGGGAGCAGTTTCACCTCACTATCCCAGAAATTTTGCCGCATCTCTGTCGTTCTGTAAGAAGGGTAGAGGTCTTTAACGTGCCCAACATCGCATGGACACGGGATCGACGGCTTTACGCTCGTTTCAAAGGGAAGAACGAGCACACATTTAGCTTGCCCAAAAACAATGCCAGAACATTGGTTGATGTTAATTTATTACAGTATGTACTGAAAAAGTGAAAGACGCACACTGGGAATCGAACCTGGCACCTTTAGGTCCAGATGTACTGGACTAGTATGTACCCGGACAAAATTCAAGAAAGTGAAGTGAAACAAAAAATATTAGAATTGAAAGAACATAAATCGCCAGGTAATGATAGAGTGGAGGCCAAGCCACTGAAAACAATTTGTAATGAAATAGCCGGAGCTCTTACATACTTCTTTAATAAGTGTTTATTTGAGCAAACGTTTTCAAGGGTGTTCAAGGTATGTATCATTTTTCTTATCTTTATCCAATGCAAATTATAAATTACAGACTTATCACAACAAATTCTAATATTGCACAAATATTTGAAGGAACCTTAAAATTCAGAATGATGTCTTTTATTAAAACATTTGAGGCGTTGTCTAGTCGCCAGTTTGGCTTTTGCGAGGGTTATTCTACGGAGGATGCTATAGCTTTTCTTATGAGAAAAGTTTATAAAAGTCTGGATAAGAGCCGACCAACCTTATGTGTGTTCATAGACCTTGCAAAAGCATTCGATACGGTATCCCACCAAAAATTACCGGATAAATTATATAAGAGTAGCTTTCGGGAAAGAGTATTCAAGATGCTCAAAAGTTATGTTAGTCATCGAAAACAGTGCGTAAACGCGAACTGTCATTTAAGCGGCTATGAAAGTATTAAGTATGGGATTCCACAGGGTAAAATGTTGGGTCCCACATTGTTTAATATATATGAATGGCTTATTACACTTGCCTTCAGCAGGAGAAATTGTCATTTATGCTGACGACACAGCTATTATTTACACTGCACCAGACTGGAAATCTCTGAAATAGAAAGCAGGGGTGAGTCTCAAATTCTTGAAAACTTGATTTGACTACAATATGTTAACCATAAACTTGATCAAAACACAGTATATATCATTTACATTATATGACGGTGGTTTACCATATCTGGGTAATTTAAACATCGGCAGTAGTCCAATAGTCGAAACAAAGAATATATTATATCTCGACTTGAAATAGTTTTTCGTAAACGATTGGATTTTGTTTTACTTTAACGTCGGCCTATTTCCGTGACTATGGCCAATCACCGACGTCACGGAGCAGTTTCACCTCCCTATCCTGGGAATTTTGCCGCACCTATGTCTTTCTGTAAGGAGGGTAAATGTCTTTAACGTGCCCAACATCGCATGGACACGGGATCGACGGCTTTACGCTCGTTCCAAAAGGAGGAACAAGAAGACATTTAGCTTGTCCAGAAAAAATGCCAGAAAATTGGTTGATGTTAATTTATTACAGTATGTACTGAAAAAGCGAAAGGGGCACACTGGGAATCGAACCTGGCACCTTTCGGTCCAGAGGCACTGGACTACCGAGGCTCTAACGATTGGATAAAGTAATGATATTTTCTTTAATCCTTTTGATACGAATTCGTTGTAAAAGTAGCATAAACTAGGACATTTTATATTATTGTGTTTAAGGAACATATTTAAGGGGGCCACAGGCACGTTATTGAATACGCTTTGTATTAAAGAATGCTAGACATGGTAGTGAACAAACTTATTAATAAAGTATGCTCTATTTAACCTGTAGTGTTTGATTTTCAAGGCACTGAACAATGATTTTTACTATTTCTACTACTACTACTACTATGTCCGAGTTTAAGTTCACAATGTCGTGTTGCTGTACCCGGAAATTAAACTATTAATAGAAGAAGGACTGGCCGAAGGTCAAGTAATATCCAAAATAATACGGAGACAGTATCGAGTAAGGGAAAAAGAGGGAAAAATGGGATCAACGGTGCACGCACACTGTATGATATAAAAATAGTTTAGAAACCAAAATGAGGACATTGAAATGTGAAAAAACAAAAGTTGTGGCCATACGAAATCATAATTTTGACTACCTAAGGAAATGTACAGAAATAGTGTTTCGAAAGGCGGGTTGCGAGGCTACAGTTATAATCCCCAGAAGAGAAAAACTAAAAAGCTCAAGACAGATGATAAGGAAAGTAAAACGAAACATAAGGCCCCCGTAACTGATAAGATTATTATTAAGTCGGAGGGTAAGGCTTGTGCAGATCTACTGGAATCGATGAAGAGCAACATAGATGTATGCGAGGTTGGGGACAGTTAATACTATCCCCAACCTCGGATACAGACCTAATGGTCGCTGAGGAAAACAGCAAGAGGAGACCCACTGCCGGAGGCGACAGGTGGTAAAGAAGAGAATTAAAGCAATGAAAGAAATGAGTAAAAGCAAAACAACTGACGTCATTATAGAAACCAACGACGCAACATTACATATAACGGATATTGTTGCTGACATCAACAAGGTAGAATTGAAGAAAGATTGGAAAGAACTGTGAAAATGTGACCGAAGAGCAAGTGGCACAAGTATCTTTGAGACCAAATCGAAATGGAAACCAAACCGCCACAGTAACACTTAGGAAAGATGTAGCTGCGCAACTGGTGAAACAAGGCAGGATAAAGATGGGATTAATATACTGTCGCTAAAGATATAGGATCAACATCTTTAAACGTGATAAATGCCCGAAGTTTGGACACAGAACGAAAGAGCGCACAGATTCGGATAAAAGTCACATATATATGAAGTGTGGAGGAGGAGAACATAAAGTGAAAGAATATGAAAAATGTATATTGTACAACACGTAAGAATAAAGGACATCGCGTGAATTCTTATTCGACACAACTTATCAAAAAAAGTTAAATATTAGCACAAGAAGAGAAAAGGCTAAGATAAAGGCTCAAGAATGAGAGTACTGCAGACAACCCTAGGTCGATCGCGCGCTGCCCACGATATACCCTATGTGGTAGTATATATATATATATATATATATATATATATATATATATATATATATATATATATATATATATATATATATATATATATATATGTGGAAATTCTAAATTTTGCATTCTCCACGTAATCGCCCTAGTCTTTTGCGACCATCGTGGACTCAAATACAGAATCTAAACTCGTTAGAGGACACAGCACGATTCCATTCAGCATCCCAATTTGACATGCCGTTACACCAGCAGCCGAGCAGCACGATGTCGAAGTGTCAGTGGGAGACATAAAAATGGTGTATACGAATGAAGCCCAAAAGCACGAATTCGTCCTTGCCATAGAGACTCTTTGTTGTGAGACTCCCAAACAAGCATTTCCAATCGGCCGTGTTGTGGAAACTCTGTCTAGTAAAGCCACAATCCCAAAATGTCCTCTTTCCGTCGTCGGGATCCATGACCACGGTTATGGATTCCTTCTCCAGACCACCTGGACCAACACTGTAACACTATTGACATACTGCATCCAATGCGGTCAGAAATTTATCTGATTAAAAAACCGACTCGTTGCATACCAACAATGTGCCCCCTTTCGAATTCACTTAAATCATTGTAAGTCTTCCGTAAACGGCGCATAATATATTTTTTTAAATTCAGAAATCGCTATCTCCTCATTAGTGATTTTTTTTTCTACAAAAATTTACCAACGGCATATTTTTTACTTGTGTTATACAATCGGATTTAATTTAAAAGATATCTAGGGTTTAATTTCCGTTTATAAAGTATTTTCAAATCGATATTAAATAATAAAAAGAGAAGTAATGGTAGATTGTTTTTATATACTAGGCAACATTACATCATCGTAATTCATATACATCATATGGCATTATTAAAATAAATAACCTTTGACTTTCATAAATCATTACAATTGTATTCGTTTTAGCCACATTCAATCAAAATATTGACAGCTGCCTATATGCAAAACAATATAACGTTACCTCTTTCTGAGTAGCATTTCTCCTAACGAAATTTATATTTTTGATTATGAAATAGTCCGGAAGGGGCATGTGCCAATTTACAGAAAAAATATTTCAAACTGCAATAAAATAATTTTCTGTTAACCTAGAAACTTTAGATTTTGCAGTTGGATAGGTTACTACGAGCGCAATACGTGTACCTACCCAATTTTATGAGAATAGTTTAATTAATTACCGGTAAATATTGTTTTTCTTTCTGTCAAAAATTGAGACAGATTGCACTCGTTGACGAACTCGCAAAAGAGATTTACAAAAAAAAATATGTACAAAGTGAATATATATATATATATATATATATATATATGATTTTTTAATGCGGCAATTTCTATACTATATAAAAAGAGAAGGGTTGAGGGCGGGGCGTTTAGTCGCAAGGAGATGACCTCATACACGTCAAGTGTATTACCTATTATACGATATACCGTACTCCTTCCGGCTTAACGCCCTTAACCCTTATCTTTATATATATATATATATATATATATACAGTGTGTCCCAAACTGGATGGGTATGTATTGCTATCTCCGTTATTATTAGAAATAAGGAGACGGTTAAAATAGCAATGTTTTGTAGAATTTCATGTTCGTTCCAAATATGACTTGTATTATGCTCTGCCTCTTTTCGTTTTCGATTTCTTTTTTATTCAATATCAACAGGCGTTGATCTGACATGTCTAAGACTTCCGCATTATCAGGACACTTTTTGCAGAGTAATCTTCTTGTGCTATTCTCAACTTTGGATTGTCATTTGTTTTTGAGCTACAGGTATCAACGTTTGTTTTTATTATCGCAGCCATACTGGATTTTTTGCTGATATGATAGCCTGTGAAAATAGCTTTCGAATGATGTACAACATGCTTGAGAAATCTTGTAATTGCACTGACAATTTTGAGAAAAACCGTTTTGAGGATAGTAGGATATGAAATCCAATACCAGAAAACAAATGACAAAAAAAGTGTTCAAAAGGCAGTAGGCCATGGAGTCTAACAATAGACTTCTACTTTTAACATAATTTTCCGTAATGATTCACGATAAAAAAAGGAACTTTGAGCACACCAATGAATCGGCCCATTATTACAAATGATATTTTACATTATAACATTATCCTAAGAAAATGTTATAATTTAATTAAATAGGTAAACCTAGTAAATAACTGAATTTACTAACAGAACTCAATAAAAAGCAGATTAATGATTTACGAAGACGCCTTTGAAAATGGTTTGATTTTTAAACGTAAGTCAACTGAAAAACAACAAAGGAAAGGTTGCTATCGCGACAATTAAGAATACTGTCATTCTTAATTATCTGAACAATTTGAGGTGTATTTAACACGTTATTTAAATGTTGTACTAAATAGTTTGTTTCGTGTTAATTTTAAATATTAGTCAACAATATGTTCAGTAATGAAGAATATTTTGACATGTTGGTATGTTATATTCGTTCTTACCGAAATACTGAGGCAGCTGCAAATTCATATCAAAACAACTACAGAAAGACGACAACCAAACACCAAAATATTTCGCAGGATAGTGACCAATCTATTGAACTATGGTAGCTTCCGCGCAAAGTAACTACCAATGCCTAGAAATGAAGAAACAAATAATGCCATCTTACAGGTTTCAAACGAAAACCCTCCGCAATCTGTGCGGCTTTATGGTGAACAAATTGACGTTTCAAAACGTGTGGTACACCATGTATTAAAACAAAGTCATTGCCATCCATACAAACCTACAATCCTACAAGGCTTAAATGTTAACGATTACCCTAAGCGACTTCAATTCTGCAAATGGTATCAAGGACAATGTCAGCAAGATGAAAATTTTCATTTGAAAATAATATGGACTGATGAATCCAGATTTACAAACTGTGGTGTGTATAATCGCCATAATAGGCATTATTGGGCAAATGAAAATCCCCATATAAAGGAAGAAAGACGATTGCAAGACAGATTTGGTATTAATGTTTGGTGCGGCTTATTAGGTAAAAAACTGTTATTTTTATTTGTAGATTAGACAGTTGATTTAAAAAAATATTGCAAGACAGATTTGGTATTAATGTTTGGTGCGGCTTATTATGTAAAAAACTGTTATTTTTAATTGTAGATTAGACAGCTGATTTAAAAAAAATCAGGTAACTTCATTTTTGGTCCGTTCTTTTTTGAAAATAATTTAACCGGGGAAAGGTATCTTAATCTATTGAGAAATGATATATTACCAACATTTAGAATACTTAATGATAATTTAGACGAGATTTGGTACTAACAAGACAATTGACCAGTTCGTCAAAGAATTTTTGTACCAAAATTTTAATAATCGTGTCATTTATAACAATGTGCCGGTTCATTTGTGTGCTCAAAGTCCTGATATAACACCCATGGATTTTTATTTTTGGGGTACTCTGAAGAAGGATGTGTATACATTTGATCCACCACAAAATATCAATGAATTATGAAACAGAATCACGGAAGCTATAAATCATATTAACCAAAACACCCTCACCAGAGTTTGCAGGCATGTTGCAAAAAGGTGTATAAAGTGCATTGAACAAAATGGTGGCCATATTGAACAATTTTCTATATAGTGTATTTCTAAGTTTCTATTTTATTATTTGTTGAGTTCCGTTTATAATTGTGTTGTTTTGTGGAGTTTAAGTCTCTATTTGTTATGGACGGGTTTTGTTATTAAACTGTTCAACATAATATTACCTAGCATTATTATCTAATTAATTTGACTCCATGGTCTACTGCTTTTTGAACACTTTTTTTTGTCATTTGTTTTCTGGTATTGGATTTCATAGCCTACTATCCTCAAAACGGTTTTTCTCAAAATTGTCAGTGCAATTACAAGATTTCTCAAAAATGTTGTACATAATCGGAAAGCTCTTTTCACAGGCTATCACGTGAGCAAAACATACAATATGGTAGCCATAATAAACACAAACGTTGATGCATGTAGCTCAAAAACATATGACAATCCAAAGTTGAGAATAGCACAAAAAGATTACTCTGTAAAAAGTGTCCTGATAATGTGCAAGTCTTAGACATGTCAGATCAAAGCCTACGTAGATATTGAAGAAAAAATCGACAATTTTTTTTTAATTACTCAAAAAACGAAAAGAGACAGGGCAAAATACAAGTCATATTTGGAACTAGCATGAACTTCTACAAAACGTTGCTAATTTAACAGTTTCTCTATCTCTAATAATAACGGAGATAGCAATACATTCCCATCCAGTTTGGGATACACTGTAACGTGGCATACAAGTGACGTAAATGCTTACAAATGACATGGTTACAATGTGTTGCATAATGTTGGCGTTTATAACCAAAACAATGGTGTTGTTATGTACATTAAAAACAATATAAAATTCTCCCAGGAAATAATACCTCTGGGCAGTATCAATCTATTGAGGGTACATATAAGCTGTGAAAACACTAACGACATCATTAGCATTGTCGGCTGTTACAGGTCAGCAGCCTTACATACAGCCACCTTTATTTCCGATCTCTGGGAGTTTCTCGATTCTACGACCAAGAACTGTATTAATTTATTTCTCGAAGACATAAATGTTGATATACTGCATCACTGAAATGTCTTATATGTACCTGAATATCCTGTATGAGTTTGGTTATATCCCTTACGTAAATAATTAAACTAGTAAGTGAAGATTGGAACCTGTGATGAGCACTGATAAGTACACTTGGAGAGCCCAAATCACCACAACACATTTTAAAAAGACCTGACGATCGTTTCACTAACCAAGTTAGCGTCATCAGAGTATGAAACATTCTAAATACTTAAAAAACTAACATCAACTTATATACCGGATCTCAGGTAAAGAGATCGAACCGAGATGAGACACCAGTCGTAGGCAAATTCCACAGTGTATTGTATTTTTATCGCCTGACCAGGTCTTTGCGCTATCCTTATTGCTTTATCTAAAAGTGTCCATCTGTAATAGTCTTGAGAAAGTTCAACGCCCGCTAAATTAACAACGGTTCCTTTGGCGGCAATAACTGTATACTTGTTATCGGTAAAAACGTGCCGAAAACGTGGGAATTTTATTTAGCAAAGTAATCTATCAAGTGACTCGTAATTGGCGCTGGTGCACTGTTCATACATTCTTTGTTGCAACTATAGTTCGCAATGTATACGCTCTCAAACCCATTCAGCTGACCTGGTTTTCTAACATTTTTTATTAATTTCAGATTTTCTTTATCAACGTGATGATTACTATCCCAAATATGTCGGGCGACGGCAGACTTATCTACAGTACCGTAACGTAATTGGGATATGTGTTCTTTGAATCTGATTCCAATCGATCTTTTTGTTTGTCCGACGTATTTAAGATTACAATCTTTACAACTTATTTCATAAATTCCCGACATTTTTTCCGCGCTATCCTTGTCTTTTGGATTACCTAGCAAGTTTTTTGCTAAATAAAATTCCCACGTTTTCGGCACGTTTTTACCGATAACAAGTATACAGTTATTGCCGCCAAAGGAACCGTTGTTAATTTAGCGGGCGTTAAAGTTTCTCAAGACTATTACAGATGGACACTTTTAGATAAAGCAATAAGGATAGCGCAAAGACCTGGTCAGGCGATAAAAATACAATACACTGTGGAATTTGCCTACGACTAGTGTCTCATCTCGGTTCGATCTCTTTACCTGAGATCCGGTATATAAGTTGATGTTAGTTTTTTAAGTATTTAGAATGTTTCATCCTCTGATGACGCTAACTTGGTTAGTGAAACGATCGTCAGGTCTTTTTAAAATGTGTTGTGGTGATTTGGGCTCTCCAAGTGTACTTATAATTAAACTAGAATTCAGGAAACGCATTATTTTTAGAAATTTAGGTTCTTTATGTTTTGAACGAGGAAAGTGGCTTGAAAAAGGAACCATCAGAAAAAAGTCTGTAGATGGTGGATTATAATAAACTACGCGCTGACCTATCTAGGGAAGGGTGGACATGCATGAATCAACAGAATAATTCTGATGATGCAGCCAGGAATACGGTGGTCAAGCAGATTAGTCGAAAAGATAGCTCAAATGACCCTTTGATAACGAAGACTTTACTGAAACCAATACAGACAAAGAACCAGCTATATGGGATAACAAGGTAACGCCCACTTTACATGGATGCATTAAATTGCTACAAGACGTACAAAAACTTATTAAAAAGGCTTGTCAGGAGTGCAAAATCAACGTATATAAGTCGTATTATCTAGAAAATAATAAAAGTAATCCTAAATATATCTCAAAAACTGTAAACAGAGTTTGCGCATATAAAGAAATTTCACAAAATAGAATGGAAAATATTGTAGTTGATGATCAAGAATGTTACGGTCGAGACACTATGGCTAACGTTTTTAATATGTGTTACAGACAGATTGGACAGAATCTTGCACCGAAATTCCCCAAACAAGACTTTTTGGGGAATGGGCCCTACATTAAAAACAGTATGTACCTGGACAAAATTCAAAAAAGTGAAAAAAAAAAAGAGAATTGAAAGAAAATAAATCGCCAGGTAATGATGGAGTGGAGGCCAAGCCACTGAAAACAATTTGTAATGAAATAGCCGGAGCTCTGACATACTTCTTGAATAAGTGTTTATTTGCGGAAACGTTTCCAAGGGTGTTCAAGATATGTATCATTTTTCTTATCTTTATCCAATGGAAATTATAAATTCCAGATTTATCACAACAAATTCTAATATTGCACAAATATTTGAAGGAACCTTAAAATCCAGAATGATGTCTTTTATTAAAACGTATGAGGCGTTGTCTAGCTTTTTCGGGGGTTGTTCTACGGAGGATGCTATAGCTTTTCTTATGGAAAAAGTTTATAAAAGTCTGGCTTAGAGCCGACCAACCTTGTGTGTGCTCCTAGACCTTGCAAAAGCATTGGATACGGTATCACCCAGAAATTACCGGATAAATTATATAAGAGTGGCTTTCGGGAAAAAGTATTCAAGATGATCAAAAGTTATGTTAGCCATCGAAAACAGTGCGTAAAGGTTAACTGTCACTTGAGCGGCTATGGAAGTGTTATGTATGGGATTCCACAGGGTACAGTGTTAGGCCCATGTTGTTTAACATATATATGAATGCCTTATTACACTTGCCTTCAGCAGGAGAAATTGTCATTTATGCTGACGACACAACGATTATTTACACTGCATTAGATTGGAAATCCCTGAAATAGAAAGCAGTGGTGAGTCACAAATTCTTAAAAACTTGGTTTGATCACAATATGTTAACCATAAACTGGATCAAAACAAAGTATATACCATTTACATCATATGACAGTGGTTTACCAAATCTGGGTAACTTAAACATCGGCAGCAGTCCAATAGCCGAAACATGTTATATCTGGACTTAAACATACCCTGTCGTCTAAGATGGAATATACAGATAAGTCAAATTATTAAAAAGTTGCGAAGCTTTCTGTTTAGATTTAGGAAATTAAAACAATTTATGGGAGAAACTTACCTTAGAACTGTATACCTTGCCCGTATGCAATCCCAACTGATGTATGGGTTGCTCGCTTGGGGCAGCCCTTCTGAAAAATATGTGGGAAACGTGGGTACCAGGCAGATATTGATACTGAAAATTATATGTGGCATAAATAGGATTTACCGCAGGGATTTGTTCTTTTTTGAAAAGAAAGTAATGGATATCACGAAGTTGTACTGCCATGCAATTTTATTGTACATACACAAAAACAAGAACACCATCAGTCTACCGGAACATACTTACCAAACACGGTTTAAAAATGTGGTAACAGTAAAACAGAGAGAATAAAAAAGGATTGGTCGAAAATGTTTTGTGTATATTGGTTTGGGAGAATACGATGTTTTGTCACTGGATATAAGAAAAGTACATTCATATAAATTGTATAACAATTATTTATTTAAAAAAAAATAGTTAAAAAAAGATGGTACAGTCCTGGATACTTGAAACTCCGAGATATGTTATTTATCGACTGGTTAATTAAAATTGAGATTTTTTAGACGAAGTATATCCCATCCTTGTGTTTTAAAATCTGATGTACATTTTATTTAATAGATGTTTGTATGTTATGCATCGTGTTGTATATTATTAGGTGCTTAACCTACAGAGATTTTTAATGTTTTGACTATTCTTTTAGGTCTGCGTATATTTTGTGAACGCGTTTCGTATAGAGTTTGATAAATTTATATTTGTTGTTTTAACCTATTCTCGTTGTTTTTAACACAGCTGTACATAGTTTTAAAATGTTTGTGTTTTTAAAGAGTGCTGGGTTTGGGTGTAGTTTTGTATTGGTAGGAAAGATGGATAAAAGGGAATAATAAAGGGGAGAAAAATAAGGCTGTTGTTATAGCGTGTAACTGTGTTTTTTCGTTGTGTGCGCATTGTATATGGGGTGTCTTAATTAATAAGCTACTTTTTGCTTTTCTGGGGACATCCTGTGTTAGAGTGGGGAAGGGAAAAAGAGGGAATAATGTAATGTGTGGTATTTTGTGAGCTAAATTGTTGGGTGCAGATGCTAGAAGCATTTTTATTAATATGTGATTTAGTTGGATTTTTCTTTCAGTTGAATTGCTTCACAATTATTTTAGATTCTAGCTGTTTTTGAGAAAAAAATGGCATTGCTTGTGTTACCAACAAGTGTTTGACTTGTAACTTTTTATGTTATTGAACGATCAACTCTAATGGATTTTACAAGCTACTTGTAAAAAAAATTATGTTGGTCAAATTATTATAAATTAAACACAAAAAACGGTGACAAAAAAAATGGAATAATAAAAAAAATCTAAAAATGCATGACGAAAGGACGATATGTTCAACTTTACCAACAGATAAGAAGACAACAATATGAACTAGGAACAAAAAGAAAATTCATTATAATGCGGAGAAGAATATATTACGAAGGAGAGTATATAGAGGAAATAGAGAAGATAAAGCAAGAATATTTGGGCCCGCTTATTTCACTAACATAAGAAAGTCTTTAAAAAAACCTGTCAAAAATGAAAAATAACTGTTTAAACTGATGTTGTATATCAGGAGAACTGCCCAGTGAGTTTATAAAGAGGAAAAGTATTACTATTCAGACGGTCTTAGTACCTCGATGATAACTCCGGCAAACCACTTCTGCTGGTTCGGCAATATTATTGAGCGTCTGAGGTGTTAAGTACGACCCCTGATGCCCACTGATGGTCTCAGTAACATCGATGCTGGTTTCTATAGACCACTACTGCTGGCTAGTTGAGAGTTATTAGTGTTAAGAGCGACCGAGCGCGCTGCTGGAGCAATATGAGACATACTCTTTTATACCGTTTATGTTAGTGTGGTGGAAACCGTATATCTATTGGTGAAACTTATCTATGCCCGAGGATTTACTCATTCGGTCGAACTGTACGGTGATGTGAAATGCTGCTGTCCTTGTAGATTTCTCGACAACGGCCCGATCTTAATTAGCAACATAAATAAATCATGTTACAATGTGAAACTATTTCGTAATCGTGATAATTTCAAGAAGTCTCGAGCTAATGACTTCATTAAGGGTACATATCTTTGTAAGTTTAAAGCTAGGCAATTGAAAAATCAGCCCAATTAGATATTTATGTTTCTTGTCACTTTAAGAATTTGTTTTTTAAATATGCCAAATACAGATATATAGACTTCTTACCTAGCTTCACAAGTGCTTGTTTCATTGTTGTGATCCGTAAAACAAACCATATATAGTTTATTTCATATTTAAGGCTCGACCTTCACCAGGGGTTGAATTGTTTAGATAAAAGTGGAGACGACAGAAATGTAGAAGGTTTATCTCAATCGCCTTAAAACGGAAATAAAACCGAGCAATATGGTGAAGAAGACACCTTTGAATTAAACCTCGCTTGCATGAAGTGCAACGTGACACCACAACCTAAAATAGTTTTCAACGCATTTCACGTACTATAATGACCTGTCGGTATAGTCTCCAAAAGGGGCGAGCTGTAAATTTGAGTTTAGTAATCTAAATGTTAAATAGAGAACACTTTAATAGAAACTTCACTAGTATGACGTGTAACGTGTGGCCAGATCCTAAAATACCTCCCAAAGCATTTCACGCACTATAATCACCTGTTTGCGTAAAATCCCTTAAAAGTCGCGGGCTGTAACCTTGACATTTGTCATCTAAAAGCTTAATAAAGACAACATAAAATTAAACTTCACTTGCATGAAGTGTAGTGTGAGACCACACCCTAAAATATTTCTCAAAGCCTTACACACTATAATGTCCTGTCGGTATAGTCTCTCTCAAAAGGGGCGAGCTGTAACTTTGAGTTTTGTCATCTAAATGTTAAATAAATAAAACTTTCAATTAAACTTCACTAGCATGAAGTGTAACGTGAAACCAGATCCTAAGATACTTTCCTAAGCACTTCACGCACTATAATGACCTGTTGGTATAGAGTCCCTCACAAGGGGCGGGCTGCAACTTTGAGTTTTGTCGTCTAAACGTTAAATAAAGACAACATTAAATTAACATTCATTTCCAACGTGAGACCACATCCTAAAACATTTTTCAAAGTATTTCACGCACTATAATGACCTCTTGGTAGAGTGTTCCTCAAAAAGGCGGTCTGTAACTTTGAGTTTTATCATCTAAATGCTAAATAATGACAACTTCACACAAAAAACATAGTCTACCAATCACACACAACTTAATATACTAATGGGTTGATTAACATTTAATCTGTTATTTTTATTTTCTATATTTTTGTTACAATTAAAAAACACAAGAATCTAAAGTACAATTTGGAGAACCAAATTTATTTCAATACAGTTTACAGAACTGACGACCGTTTCGCTAACAAAGTCACCAGAGGGATAAATAAATTTATACTTTGTTCATCCTTCTGATTACGCTAACTTTGTTAGCGAAACGATCGCCAGTTCTAAAAACTGTATTGTGATAAATCGGGTTCTCCGTATTTATAAGTGTTCATCACAGGTTCCAATTTTCACTCATTGGACAATACTTTAAATTATTAGCATACTTTGAATCCCTATAACATTAGCCGTAAGTATGACCAGTTCCTTAAGAATCCTGAAGCTAAAATTGTATCACTTGCATACAAACATGTAGCTGGCGTCTTTTTACTACAGAAGAATGAAGAATTGTTAAACTTATTAAAATGTTGATAGCGGTGACCTTTCTATGGCGATTTAAAAAAAATGAAAATTCGATAAATGTGTATGTATTACTTAGGCCGATTAGACGAAATAAACATAGTTAATCTGAACGAATAGAAAATCAACTTATCAAAAAGTTTGGTATTGAGTTTGGCATCCTCAACAACTGTTTTATATTCCACAACACTAAAAGTCAGTTGTTATCAGCCACAGGAAATAAAATAAACTCCCAACTTTATTTTAGTCCGGGTTCATTACGGAAAGTCCCGGGATTAAGCAGAAAACGTGATCGACTCCATCGTTAATGAAAGACATTCTATTGAGGGTAATGGTCCGTTTGCACACATAATTCCATTTCGGAATAAAAAGTTCGTTCAGGTCTGTCGACACCACTAAATCTATTTACCGATAAGCTACAAATTTGCATTCGCCCGTTTACTCTGGGAACCGCGGAGAATGAACGAAGAAATTCAAGTGGTTATCTGGAGGAGATATATTGATGACACTTTTGGAATACGACAGTTTAAAATATTTTCCGCTTTTCCAATAGAAGTGTTTAGATTTCTAGCTTTTGTTAAAACAAACAATGGTTCTGTTTTGTAAAGTTTATGTTATTATCTTGGGTTTATCGTCTTAATCCACACAACTTTAGACTGTCTTCACCTCACCGAATATAAAATAAGTTTCCTGATATGTAAAATGTGATGTAATTAAAGTTTGAATCCTTTAGCAAACAAAACCAAACGATTGCACAATGCACGGCTTAATAATTTATGCGTTTCATTTTATGGTAAGGCAGCTATAGTGTATTTATCCTTATAAAAGTTTATAACAACAGCTTGAACAAATCTCAATGAAAATATATTTTATCGCAGAGTGTAAGAAACCTATTTTGTAGCGGGTGAAATTTTAGAGGAATTTATTTGCCTCTGCAAGCACTTGTCTTCATTTTAGCAGGAGACTTAGGTTGGTGCAATATTATATATATATATATATATATATATATATATATATATATATATATATATATATATATATATATATATATATATATATATATATATATATTCAGAAAGATTTCCGCGGTCTTTAATGTGAGACATGTGTCTCGGGTTAAACCGCGTCCAGAATTTATGGAAACTCGACGTTTCGGCTCCTGTTTTGAAGCCATTTTCAAGAGGTAAAGAAAATATGTAAGGACACTCTAAGGCCTCAATCTGCCTACTCCTTAGAGTGATGGACAAAGGTGGGTAAAGGAAATATGTAAGGACACTCTAAGGCCTCAATCTGCATACTCCTTAGAGTGGTGGACAAAGGTGGGTAAAGGAAATATGTAAGGACACTCTAAGGCCTCAATCTGCCTACTCCTTAGAGTGATGGACAAAGGTGGGTAAAGGAAATATGTAAGGACACTCTAAGGCCTCAATCTGCCTACTCCTTAGAGTGGTGGACAAAGGTAGGTAAAGGAAATATGTAAGGACACTCTAAGGCCTCAATCTGCCTACTCCTTAGAGCGGTGGATAAAGGTAGGTTGGGTTGTTGTAGCTCGATTACGGGGCCTCAATCTGCCTACTCCCCAAATCTCGCCGGAGATCGTCTGTGAGGTCTCAGTGTGTTCAACCCTAGGCCTCAGAGAGATCTGGCAGTTCGTTGCAAGTCTTGTCTTATATATGTCGTTCCGTCTACCTGTTGCGTCATCAGTGAAATTAGTGGGGTCACCGTCAATTAAGTGGGGGGCTTTGGTCACGGTATCTAGAGGAAGATTATGAATCAGCCGAATTTTCCGAACCCATAATATCAAAACCGTATTCACAACAGACCAAAAACTGTCAAATCTTATAAAAACTCCCAAGGATACGATTCCAAACGAATCCCACGGAGTTTATGAAATTCCTTGTTCCGACTGTTCCCGAACTTACGTAGGACAAACAAACAGACGCATCCACAATAGAATATACGAACACACCCTCGCAGTTAGAAAATCCGACCCCTCATCGGCGCTGGCCATGCATCATATTCATACAGGGCACAAAATAGACTTCGATAATGCCAAAACAATAGCACCGGTTTACAATTTCAAAACGAGAATTATCCGCGAAGCAATCGAGATTTATTGCATCATTATCTGCCGTAACAAATGCCGGTGACCCTCTTAATCTTCCTCTAGATACCGTGACCAAAGACCCCCACTTAATTGACGGTGACCCCACTACTTTCACTGATGACGCAACAGGTAGACGGAACGACATATATAAGACAAGACTTGCAACGAACTGCCAGATCTCTCTGAGGCCTAGGGTTGAACACACTGAGACCTCACAGACGATCTCCGGCGAGATTTGGGGAGTAGGCAGATTGAGGCCCTGTAATCGAGCTACAACAACCCAACCTACCTTTATCCACCGCTCTAAGGAGTAGGCAGATTGAGGCCTTAGAGTGTCCTTACACATTTCCTTTACCTACCCTTGTCCACCACTCTAAAGAGTAGGCAGATTGAGGCCTTAGAGTGTCCTTACATATTTCCTTTACCCACCTTTGTCCATCACTCTAAGGAGTAGGCAGATTGAGGCCTTAGATTGTCCTTACATATTTCCTTTACCCACCTTTGTCCACCACTCTAAGGAGTAGGCAGATTGAGGCCTTAGAGTGTCCTTACATATTTCCTTTACCCACCTTTGTCCATCACTCTAAGGAGTAGGCAGATTGAGGCCTTAGAGTGTCCTTACATATTTCCTTTACCTCTTGAAAATGGCTCCAAAACAGGAGTCGAAACGTCGAGTTTCCATAAATTCTGGACGCGGTTTAACCCGAGAACCAAGCATGTCATATATATATATATATATATATATATATATATATATATATATATATATATATATATATATATATATATATATATATATATATATATATATATCACACCGATAACATTATTATTATCACTAAATTATAAGAAAAAATTGACAATTATCGAACAATTCACTTAATAAGATTCTCAAAATGGCCTCCGCCTACTTCAATACATTTTTCTAGTCTCAACCCAAAATTTTGCCTCACCTTAAAAAAAGTTTGATAATCGTTTTTCATTATATCACTGGATTCGATTATTCTAGCCCAAAGTTCATCTCTGGAGTTACAAATATTCTTATATACTAATTCTTTCAAGTTTTGTAACTCCAGAGATGAACTTTGGACCAGAATAAAATTTCAGATTTGAGAGATTTTCAATGCACACCATTATTAAAACCGCAATATCTCGGTAACCACTCACTTTATGAGTTTCAACTAAGTATACCTTTTTCGTACAAAAAATTAGTAGTTTTCAGTTTTTCTGAACAGATTTGCAGAAAGTTGATCATCGAAAAAGTTATGCCCCTGTAAAACATTCGGGTTTAGTGTAGGTGGCGCCAACTATGATGTAGCTCAAAATAGGTATCACGGTTGGAAGCGGCATCCTCGATAACCCCCCATTACAAAGTTCCAAATCAATATTCCAGTAATTAGCAGAAAAACGAGCGATTTAATTTTTTTCAAAGTCAAATTTAACACCCTGTATATCGAAAACAAGCAACAATCGGACAAAACGTATTGATGAAAGTCTATTTAATTTTTGATGCTCTATCCGAATATATGGGTTTGGCTCATTGTTAGAGGGACACGCTGTATATATATTATATATATATATATATATATATATATATATATATATATATATATATATATATATATATATATATATATATAGTCCCATTAAAGGCTATCGACCTCATGTTCCATTGCTGGGTTGCTTCTCTTACTTTGTTTAGCTTTCGGCTCCTGGGAACGCACCAAAAAAGGTGCAAAATATAAAGCATTTTAAGAACCTGCGTCTTTTGCTGTCCATATTTCTGTGGTCAAATGTCTTAAGTGAGACTTAACATTTTGGATACTAAAAATAACGACCGTTATTCCCTATCAATCTGTCTATATGATGAAAATTTCTAGAAGTATGTTCTCTATAATTATCGGTTCAAAGAAAATAGTTATAGCTTTAGATAGTTCCCCGGTTATACCGGAAGTGAACATCTACTTCCTTATTTCAAATATCTAATTTGAATGTACTCCCAAAAAATAGTGGATTGTTTTATAGTGATATTTAAAAAATCGATACTTCCCTGTTTTAAATTCATTATTTTTGGTTTGAGTAACGACATTGTTTTCTATTTTAGCAACTATATGACAGTAATGACAAAGCTAAATGTTGACTGTCCAATTGACATTTTTCCAGGGAGGATGCCTATTTCCTCTAGAAGTGAAGTCTTGTTTAACTATTTTCGTGGTAGGTCTAGGTTAACTTGGACAACAACAAATATGCGACACGCCCTATCAGCAATTGTGTGATATTCACCGTAAATAATAATTGAATTTAGCAGGTCGTTATTACTATATTTTCCAAATGACAAAGCCATAACACTTAACTGGAAGGAGCAAAGAACAGTACTGTCACTTAGGCAGTTAGAATATGTCAAATCTGACCACTGGTATTTGTTTCATAGCAACCTTGCTGAAGACAAGACGGTAGTTGTGGATACATAATTCTTAAAAAAGTTGATTTAGTTTCCATTATACAATTTTCTGTATATCTTGTGGAATTTTTTACAAAATAACTAAATAAATGTCATGTTCTACAAAGTTTGTGCATTTTCTCAACCAGATTTTATTATATAGTATCCAATCTAAGAGAAGATTTATAAAAGTGACTTAAATTCACAAAATAATGAAATAATTTGCTTAAGACGCAAAAATAATATAAAACAGTATATATTTCCGTCACAAATTAAACCATGAATTCAAATATGTAATAATATACAGCGTGTTTAGCTTGAAGTCAAGTCACGGTTATTTGGAGTTTCTAAAAAGTAATAATGTTATATATAATCTCACCATAATTAGAACCGCAGACCGGTTCCGCTTTAATTATAGCTCGTCAGTACGGTATACTAATTACAGCGAAAAGACACCTATGGTAGCTATGGTAGCCAGCCTCCTAAAACATTGTGAGATGTGCGACAGGGTCTCCATCTCGGTGCGGAACCAGGTAGTATGTTGTCACGACAGCTTCAAATAACACAAAATGTTATAAAATAGAGACTATGTATAAACAACTAATAATTTTGTAAATTGTCAGCCCTGGCCCATTTCTTCCCTAATACAGGGATAATGTATGGAAGGTCATACTACCTGGTTCCGCACTGAGATGACGACCCCGTCGTATATCTCACAATGTACTAGTAATAAGGTGTTAGTAGCACCCTGTATAAATTTCTCGAACTGTCAACTGCATGAGATCAAGTAGTATTTCAGCATCAAGATGTAAGAAAATTGTAGCTGAAGAGATAAAACTCAGTTAACATGAACATTTTTACTAAACCTCTTCAGATGTCAATTTTTGTATTCAGGCCGCCATATTTTAGAAACTATTAGAGATAACGACCAACTATACATAAAGTCATATTAAAATTTGATAGGGTATCTAAAAATGTCCTAATATATACGATGTTCTATTTGAAATAAGAAGGTTGATGTTCACCTCCGATAAAACCGGAAACGATCTAAAGTGTAACTATTTCTTCAACAAATAATTATAGAAAACATACGTCTAGAAATTATCAGATTTCAGATTTCAAATCAGAGTAGTAATATACGGATAACAGTCCAAGTTTGTAGGAAACATATATATATATATATATATATATATATATATATATATATATATATATATATATATATATATATATATATATATATATATATATATTACCTTGAAATAAGATCAACCTAAAAAATTTGTGATGATCGTAATTGTAACATTGTTAACATTTATTTCTAAGTTAAAGGTGGAAACATACCAAGACAATATTCTCGTCCTCATTTGAACAATCATATCATTTTCATTATTAATTTTCCGAAAGCCGTAAATAAAAATAATTCTTTTTTCCAACGTTGGGACTGTAAAAAACAAGGTAGTTTTCTGAGTCTTATCCTTCTAAACTTTTACACTGAATTGTTGACAATACGGACAAAATAATATCGCGCAGGCGTTCGATGGTTTATGGTGGTAAGTAAAAATTTGTTTTGACTTTTTTTATTTATTTTTTATTTCAACGACACACCACGACGGCTCACAGCCTAAATGCTATCGTACCGTGTCGACAAAGAAGAAAGAGGCAATTTGTTAATTCTGGACTTGAAGGTTTGGAGGTTCGGAGCAGAAGGAAAAACATGTGCCGGCAAGGAATTCCACAACTTGGAAGTCCTCGGGACAAAAGAGCGGGCATAACAAGATGCTCTATGTCTGGTGACCTGGACAGTAAAAGGGTGCATTGGCTTTGTTCCTTTGTTAGATTTGTTGGGGCCAGCAGGTGGAGGAACTATGGAAGAAAGCTCCTCTGAGCAGTGCCCGAGCAAATATCTATATAAGAGAGAGAGAGAGAGAGAGAGAGAGAGAGAGAGAGAGAGAGAGAGAGACGTCACCAAGCGCACGTCGGTGGGCAAGGGATTGCAGCCTTTGGGTGAAGGTAGGGTAACCGATGAGACGTATATCTCTATTCTGAATGGAGTCCAGGATAGCGAGTGTAGAAGCGGCAGCAACACCCCAAATGTGGGAGCAGTATTCGAGGTTTGGTCTTATTTGTGAAGTATATAAGGTATAGAGATTAGCTGGTGAAAAGTATTTGCGAGCTCGAAAGAGGAAACCTAATTTCTTAGCAGCCGCTTCTGCAATTGATGTGACATGTTGGTGCCAATTGAGATTTCGATCTACAGAAATTCCAACAAATGAAAAGACTCATTACTTTCAATAACTTGGTTGTTCATTGTGATGGGTCTAGAGCTGGTGTATCTCTTATGAGATAGAAAGCAAGAAAGAAATTTGGTGGAGTTGAATTGTACAAGATTTCTACTTTCCCATTTCAATATTTTTTGAAGATCTACACAGACAGAACCCTCCATGAACTGCGATCCTTATCTAATTGGGCTAAAGAGACAGGCTTAGAATATTGTATATTTGAGTGGAGTGTTCTGTCATCCGCGTAACTGTGAACTGGGTTGGATGTGCTAGAGAGGAGGTCATTGATGTGGAGAAGAAACAAAGTTGGGACTAAAGCTGAACCTTGAGAGACTCATGCATTAATTGGATACAGTTTAGAGCAATGGCCATGCACGACAACAGAAATGCTCCGGTTGGAGAGGAAATTTGCTGTCCAGGTACAGAGCTTTGGTGGTAGGCCATTGGCCGCAAGTGTATTAAGCAGCGCTGCGTGCCAGATCTGCTCGAATACTTTGGATATGTCTAGCGCGACAACCTGGGATTCACCGTGTAGTTCCATAGACTTGTTCCAATGAATGGGTGACAAAGGAAAGGAGGTCGGCAGTTGACCTGCGCTGACGGAATCCATACAGCCTGTCGTGGACTAGACTGTGTTTTTCAAGAAATTCTAGTAATTCGTGTTGATATACTTTTGCATCACTTTAGAGACGACTGAAAGGAGAGAAATAGGCCTGTAGTTGCTAGGAAGCGCTTTGGATCCTTTCGGGGGGGCGGGTTGTACTCGAACAGTTTTCCAGTTACTAGCGAATACGCCTTGTTTTTTGCCGTCTATAACTTCAGATGCTACATTGTCGATTCACCTGACATTATCATAAGCACGGACCATCAGCCTTTACGCTGGTTGGTGTAAATTAAAACACCAATTGGAAGACTTGCCAGGTGGGCGTTACAGCTCCACTCATTTAACCTCAAGATTTAGTACACATCGGGTAAAGCCAACGTCGTAGTTGATACCTTCCGACGACACCCTGTAACTTAATACGATCTGCCAACAAAGGAAGTATGCGAAATCACGATTGATTTGCCAATGATTTCACCAAGTGACTTGCGTATACGTCAGTTCATAGATCTTAAAATTTGCGATATAATTCGAGACTTAAATTTCCATTCCATAAAGATGGAGCTTGTAAGTGGTGAGGACGAGGCTACATCATGGAAAAATGTATTATGTATTAATAACTTAATGACAAGAAAATGTCCAACTCATTGCCCAAACAAGACAGAGGAGAAAATTCTTAAACAATTTCATGAACAAATCTCATGCCACGAAGGATGAACGTAGACTTCAAAGACCACGAAGGGTTAGTACTGGCCAGAAATGAGAAAATCCGTTTTTAACCGTGTAAAATTTTGTGTCGAATGTCAGCGTTACAAGGCGTTGAACTAGAAGCCAGTTGTCCTTGTCCAGATACCTCTGTCACCTGCCAGGTTCGTAAACACTTAAGTGGACTTCTTCGGGCCCTTCCCAGAAACACAGAAAGGTAACTGGTGGATTATAATCGTAGAAGATATTGCCTCCAAATGGATAGAGATGTTCCCTACGAAACAAACTGTTGCCACAGCTACTATTTCAGTAGAATAAATATATTTGCGATATGGCATACCAAGACGTTTAAAAAGTGATAAGTGCGTGCAGTTTATTAGCAAAGTCATGCAGGACGGCTGTGCCTACCTAAACATATCCCAAGACCTAATTCGTCTATTCCATGTGGAAGACAATCCAGTCGAACGCAAGAAGCGTGACAAAGCCAAGACCGGGAACACTGACAGCAAGCGACCATACCAGATGGGATGAGAAGCTGCCTTCTATACGCTTCTCCTTAAATACAGCTACATGCAAAAGTATAGTTTATACCCCAGCATTCATAACATCTGGAGCTTCATTCCGTCCATGAAGTAGCACACAAGATGCCCCAAATTATCAATACAGGGAACTATGTACCCGCCATCACACCTTATTTACTGTGTATGAGTAGAGTTCTTGAAGAAGCTCGCGAACGGCAAGAATACCTTCAAGATAAGAGCAAGAAGTATGCTGACCAGAAACGTCAACGAGATCTCAAGTACGAACCAGGTGAGCTAGTGCTAGTAAAATCGCACATATCCTCAGTAAAGCATCCCATAACGCGACCTCTAAGCTTTCCCCAAAAAGAGATGGACCTTACCTCATACTGCTATCTGCGACCAAGCCAGTTATCATATTGCGAACCTTCGAACCCAGCAGTCTTAATTGGCAAGTACCATGTGTCAGACCTTACACATGGTACTTACACCCTTTCACCAGCAGAGTGGTCCTCTTCCTTCTTAAGCTCTGCCAAAACGCCAAAGAGGAAGATCCAAGAGAATTCGTGAAACAAAAGTGTTCCGCACCCTGTCCCTTTGCGATACTGGAACATAAACTTTACTCCAGCACATCACACGAGGAAGTTTATGACGACCCACCTCTTTATAAGCTGGTAACGGTGCCTTGTGTACATTCATCCACCGGCTATAACGGACAAGTGTGTGTTCCACGAATTACAAAAGCAACAGGCGAGTATTTTCGTCGCGATAGAGGTAGTAGTGTCAGAGTAGTTTTAATTGAATAAGTCCCGGTGTTACCGTTTTCGTTGTGTTAAGCGAAGCGCAGAACGACCCTCCTTGCATTTGCATCGAGTTTATTGTATAGTTAGTTATTCATAAGCATATTGTTATCCAATGCCAAAGAACTCATGACACATTAGCAGGTGGTAGTGGAATTTTCCTTTATGTAATAGTAAAGGATTTTTTCACGCCCGAGGAGGTACCACCCCATACATCAAGGGGCCGGTGAAGTCCCAACGGACGTTTCCGGTTCTGGTGTATGAGTCGGTTTCCCTTATAAGCAAAAATGATGATGGCTCCTCCTTGTATAAAATATTCCGGAGGCAAAATACCCCTCCATTCGGATCTCCGGGAGAGGGGTGTACAGGGGGCGCCAACATCAAGATTTAACATATCCTTTTCGAATATATGTGGCCTAAATTCTAACCTGAACTCCGTCCACCATTTCCTCCAGGCTAACAGGCCCCAACTCCTCTTCCTCACCGAAACCCAAATCAGTGCCAAAACAGCCACTAATCACCTTAATTTCCCGGGGTATGAGCTCCTTACTGCCTTTAGATTGCATGGAGGCGTGTGCGCATACGTCCGTAGCAATCTACCCTGCACCAGACTTCCCAATTTAGAAGCTGGAAGAAAAGACATACTATGGATAAAACTCTCTCTCAGGGCTGCAACTAAATTCATCTGTTGCATTTACCGGTCACCTTCTGACAACAACTTTGTCCAGCTCTTTGACTACCTTTCTGAAAAAAACGATTATCTGATTTCTGAATATCCTTCCTCCGAGGTCACTATTCTTGGCGACTTCAATGTCCATAATAAGGAATGGCTAGGATCTTCAAAAACCGATCCACAAGGGAGAGCAGCGGAGGCCTTTGCAGTCAGCAATTCTTTGGCCAATATGGTTCAGCAACCTACTTACTTTCCTCGTATCCCAACACACAGCTCAAATCCCTTGGATCTCCTTCTTACTACAAACCCTGAATGCTATAAGATATCAGTCACCGCCCCCCTTGGTCGCTCAGACCACGGCATGGTCACTGCTTCCTGTGCAATGCAACCCGAGGTCACACAGTCATCACACCCACGTATCGTTTGGCACTACAACTCCGCAAACTGGGACGAAATGCGGGATTACTTTTCCTCATTTCCATGGGCGTCTGTCTGCTTCTCTCATCCTGACCCCTCTGATATCTCACAAAACGTCACCGAAATTATCCAAGCTGGCATGGAATTATTTATTCCACGTACACAGAAAACCTCTTCAGCCACTCAAAAGCCCTGGTTCTCTAAATCATGTGACAAGGCCAGACTTGAAAAGGTCAAAGCTCACAAAACGCTTCTACACAATCCCAGTCAAGAAAATCGTCAAGCATTCAACGACGCAAGAAACCGCTATGTCCGCATTCTTTCTGAGGCAAAAAACTCGTTTAATAACCACATCAAAAACAAAGTCCTCTCAAGCTCCAACGGCGGCAAACCCTTCTGGACTCTTGCTAAGTCTATTGGGAATAATTTCTGCAAGAGCACGTTCCCACCTCTTGTCTCAGGGGATGAAATTGTTTCTACCGCCCTGGGCAAGGCTGAACTTTTTGCTTCGTTGTTCGCCGGAAATTCTACTCTCAACCCACCTCCAAATGTTCAACCACCAACAGTCCCCAATGTCGCGCATAAAATGACTGATATCATTTTCAGAACTAAAAATTAATAATACCAGGAAAGCCTCTGGCCTTGACGAGATCCCAGCAATTGTTCTCAAAAAATGCGCACCAGAACTTGCTCCTGTCCTGACTCGTCTGTTTCAGATATCTTACAATAAAGGCATATTCCCTAGTAACTGGAAAACTGCTCGAGTACAACCCATCCCCAAAAAAGGATCCAAAGCGCTTCCTAGCAACTACAGGCCTATTTCTCTCCTTTCAGTCATCTCTAAAGTGATGAAAAAGTATATAAACACCGAACTACTAAAATTCCTTGAAAAACACAGTCTAATCCACGACAGGCAGTATGGATTCCGTCAGCGCAGAGACTGCGACACGCGTGACCTACAACTTGCGTCGTGCAGTGTACACTAGAGCAAAATAAGTTTATCTACTTTTGAACTATCATCTAAGATTCTAATGTCTGTTGGAGCTACACTGACAAATGACAGTGCATCGTAACCTAAATAATCAAATAATGTTAAACGCTAGTTAATAGTTAATTGTTTTACAAAGCGCTTCCTAGCAACTACAGGCCTATTTCTCTCCTTTTAGTCATCTCTAAAGTGATGGAAAAGTATATAAACACCGAACTACTAAAATTCCTTGAAAAACACAGTCTAATCCACGACAGGCAGTATGGATTCCGTCAGCGCAGATCGACTGCCGACCTCCTTTCCTTTGTCACCCATTCTTGGAACAAGTCTATGGAACAACACGGTGAATCCCAGATTGTTGCTCTAGACATATCCAAAGCATTCGACCAGGTCTGGCACGCAGCGCTGCTTAATAAACTTCCGGCCTATGGCCTACCACCAAAACTTTGTACCTGGACAGCAAATTTCCTCTCCAACAGGAGCATATCTGTTGTTGTGGATGGCCATTCCTCTAAACTGTATCCAATTAATGCAGGAGTTCCTCAAGGTTCAGCTTTAGCCCCTACTTTGTTTCTTCTCCACATCAATGACCTCCTCTCTAGCACATCCAACCCAGTTCACAGTTACGCGGACGACAGCACCCTCCACTCAAATATACAATATTCTAAGCCTGTCTCTTTAGCTCAATTAGATGAGGATCGCAGACTCATGGAGGGTTCTGTCTCCGTGGACCTCCAAAAAATATTAGACTGGGGAAGTAGAAATCTTGTACAATTCAACCCCACCAAAACTAAGTCTTGCTTTCTTTCTCACAAGAGATACAGCAGCCCTAGACCCATCACAATGAACAACCAAGTTATTCAAAGTAATGAGTCCTTCTCTCTTGTTGGCATTTCTGTGGATCGAAATCTTAATTGGCACCAACATGTTACATCAATTGCAGAAGCGGCTGCTAAGAAATTGGGTTTCCTCTTCCGGGCTCGCAAATACTTTTCACCAACTAATCTCTATACCTTATACACTTCACAAATAAGGCCAAACCTCGAATACTGCTCCCACATCTGGGGTGCAGCTGCCGCTTCTACACTCGCTATCCTGGACTCCATTCAAAAGAGAGCTATACGTCTCATCGGTGACCCTACCCTCACCCAAAGGCTTCCATCCCTTGCCCACCGACGTGCCGTTGGTGACCTCTCTCTCTTTTATAGATATCTGCACGGGCACTGCTCAGAGGAGCTTTCCTCCATAATTCCCCCACCTGCTGCCCCCAGTAGATCTACCAGGGGAACAGAGCGAATGCACCCTTTTAATGTCCAGGTCACCAGACATAGAACATCTTGTTATGCCCGCTCTTTTGTCCCGAGGACTTCCAAGTTGTGGAATTCCTTGCCGGCACATGTTTTTCCTTCTCCTCCGAACCTCCAAACCTTCAAGTCCAGAATTAACAAGCTGCCTCTTTCCTCCTTGTCAACACCCACGGTACGATAGTATTTAGGCTGTAAGCCCTCGTGGTGTGTTGTTGACATTAAAAAAAAAAAACATGATATTTGTATCTAACGTGTAACCGTGGTGTAGAGGTGGTGTAGTGGTGACAGTGATGTATATTGCATGTTATGGTAATATAGTTGTACATATACTTCGGTTGCTTGATAACATCCCCCCACAATTACATAATTAATATAACGCAAAAGATACGTTATAATTACGTTATAAATATCATTACGCTTCTTAATTACCCATTACTCAATTACGTGGACATACTAACTTAAACAGAAATAAATGCCGCAAAGCACAAAAAAACATTTTTCGATGACATCGCAAACTATTTTACTAACTGCGAGCAGATAATTACAATTCTGAGCAAAAGGTGAATTAGCATTGTAGATTGCGGTAATTATTAAGCTGGAAGTCTGCAACTAATACAATAAACCAACAGAAAGGTCGTGCTTATCTACTAAACAGATTGATGACACCATTTGCTAGTGTGGCACTTTAAAATATCTATGCCCATTTGAATGGAACTACTTGCATCCTGAGCTTTTGTCAAACTAACAATAGCTATTCTCCAAAGCTCGACTGAAACAAATTCCTCCATATTATAAATTCATACGTTGCTGTAATATAGTATGTTAGCATTGTTCACGGAGGACATGTTCACACATCATAGCCATATAATTTGAGCTTATGATAAAGCTCAGCTTGTAAACAAGGTTATGTTTCCTTGAAAATACTTGCATATTATTTATTTACGACTCTGTTATGTTCGATCCGCAGAATCAGAATGCGGGATATCTTTATAAAATATGTCCCAAAACCTTTTATACACTTGTCCTATTTATATAACGGCAAAAGTATGTGGCTTTGGAGGATGCTATTTCTGTTTCTGGAATACAGCGAACTGTGTTTTAATGCATTCGTATGTATACGTTGCTCTATAATTTATCAAAAAAGAGAAAGAAGATAAAACGCAGATTTCAAATTTATTACAGCTCATAGGAACTGCATAGAGAACTACACTATATTTTAGACAAAAGCAAATATTCTAAGCTCATTGAATAGTTTCTATACAATTTGTCATACTTGTTTATTAGCGAGTTTCTGTAAAAGACTAGTGATGCAAAATGAATCATAACTTCCACATAGCTGTCATAATCACTCTCTTCACAAAAAGACATTGACATGAAATGAATTTAGGGTCCATGACTTGACCACAAATAAAATATCCATACTCCTGTGCCCATAAACTTCTGAAACGTTATGTTACTCGAGTTTTAACGAAAAAAATGTCAATTTCATAAGTCACCCCTCAGTTATCCCCTACCCCCTGAAGAGATCTTACCCAAAAACAATTATAAGCGTTCACTTGTCGGCTACTCACTGGATACCAAATTTGAAGATGATATCTCAATTGGTTCGAAAGTTATTGCGCCTACTAACAGACAGACGTACAGACCGACAGAGAAAAAAATTATTTCCAGAATCAACGTTTCTATGTGCTTTGACATTTTTACGCCGTGTTAGCAAAAAAAAATTCGAAATTTCTGTCACCGAAATTCCACTCCCACACATTTAATCCCTAATTGATAATTAGCACAAATTACCAGATGTTACATGACATTGGAAGTTCTCTAATAAACAAACCCTAATATGTTATATTACACGAATTTTGATGAAAAAATGTCGTTTTTCACCAAATCATCGCCCATTCATCCTCTGCCCCCAGGAACGATATTACCCAAAAACAATCTGAACCGTTCGTTACTCGGGTGCTACCTGTATATCAAATTTGAAGACGATATCTTAATTGGTTCTAAAGTTATCCTGACTAAGAACAGACATACATACGGACCGACACACGCAAAAAAATCATGTTTTCTATTTGTTTATCCACTTTTTACGACGTTTAAGCGAAAGAAAAACATAAAATATTTTGATCTTGAACCCTGTTTTTACCTGCACCTCAAACAATTTGTTTCTTTAAACGCGTACAACTTCTTTTATTCTAACCTCTTCACCTGAATTCTGGCATATACCATACCTGGGATTGGGATCAACTTGCGTACTAAATTTGGTTACAACTTTGCCATACCTGGTCAGATTTTCCTTTGTAACGAACTTATCCAAGCCATTTACTAAAGAAACACGCGTGGCAAAAACCGTTCCATTATTTTTTGAGTTATTGTGATGATATATATATATATATATATATATATATATATATATATATATATATATATATATATATATATATATATATATATATATATACACGTGTGACAAAGACCGTTCCTGAGACACTCGTTATTCAAAACAATGTTTTTACAAAACATTTTCGACATATTTATTGCTACAAACTGGCCATATCCAATTTTTCGTAGCGTAAACAACTTCGCTGCTATGGCAACAAAGACCGTATCTTTCTTGATACGGAACTATAACACTTTGGATTCTATTATAAAAAAATGAGAACAAATGTCTTAAAAATGACATCCTTCGGTTGGACTTCATTATTCAATTTCTTATCAAATTATCAATTGAAATAATGTGAGTGTATCTGTAGCTGTCAATTGCAAACATTAATTGTCGTCAGTTATCTGCAGTTTGTAATACTTTAAAACGCTTCACTTTAGAAAATTGCGAACTTTCACAATTTAATAATGATTATTATTATGTCAAAATAACGTGAAAAGCTGGGATTTTAAATATTCATCATGGTGGGCTATGGTGTAAGGAAACGAAGTTATAAAGAAGTGTGCATGCTTTTTGATGAACTGTATTCTATAGGTCACAAATTACTGAAGGGTATGTTTCCAAGTTATTGAAAAAATTTAAGGAAACTGGTAGTGTCAAATATAAACTAACCATAGGAAATCAAGAAGCAAAAAAACGGCCGTAGCTTGTAGTGAGGCATTAGATATATTGTTGCATTTTGAAAACCTTCATTTGCCTGCAAATAAAGATGTTGCATTACACAATGTTTCACAAACAGCTGTGGTAAATTTTCTAAAATTTCACACGTACAAAGTACAGGTGGTACGAAAACTTGTAGATGGCGATTTTGAGAGGCATAGTGAATTTTGTGATATTATGATAAGCAAATTTAGTGGGAATCCCGACCTTGATATACACATTCTTAACTCTGATAAAACTACTTCAACGCTGCATAGATTTGTTGATAAAATAAATTATCGTTATTGGCCTCAGCAAAATCCACATTGGATGCTGGAAACTTAAACCCAGCGACTACAAAACATGTATGTAAAGGCCGGTTACATACAGCAATATTATTGGTCCGCCGCTCTTCATTCAGCGAAATCCTCTAGGGAATATAACATTTGAAAAATACTTAAATTTCTTATTAAATATATTATACCCGCTGTGGTTGCAGTGGGCCCAGTTAATGAAATTGGGGTTCTGCGAGATGAAGCTCCCAGTCATTTTGGCAGACGCGTGCGGTAATGATGAAGTTTTCGCAGAAAAGTGGATTGGGGGCGGTGATACTCTTGAGTGGGCTGGTCTCTCACCTGATTTGACACCATGTAATTTATTTGGGTCACTTCAAGAATGCTGTCTACATTAAATTTGGAAGACTTAAAAGCTAGAATTATTGCCCAAACAAGACGGATTGTGTATTCCAGCTTAATTTATGCAATAAATTCCTTCAAAAAGCGAGTTGAATTGTGTAATTGTGCATTGATAATAATGGACAGCAATGAGAACATTTAATCAGCTGATAATTATAATTACTGTTCATCTTATGGAACTCGATTAAAATTTTTTAGTGCCGTATCAAGAAAGACGCTCTTTTCCAAAATACGATAAAAAAATTCGCATCTTAACATTAAAAAAAAATGTTGCCATAACAACGAAGTTGTTTGCGATACGAAAAATTTAATATCGCCAGACTGTAGTAGAAAATTTGTAGAAAACTTTTGTGACAACATTTTTTTGAATAAGGAATATCTCAATCCCTGTACATATATAATATAAATATAAATATATATATATATATATATATATATATATATATATATATATATATATATATATATATATATATAATATCGAATGCAATCAATTTTTAAAACACACTATATTTGCAGCTTCAACTGCCCCAATTACAGTTTAAAACTGAAAGTGTAGCATAATATAGTGGAAATATAAACAATATCAAGTCACGTCTCTATAAAAAGGATTTTAAAACCGTTTGTTCTTTTATCTTTACACTAAACCATAAGACGTCATCTAAGATCGAAAGAGTCGTTGCATGTATATCAAGTCACAATTCAACTAACTCTTGTAATTAGTTTTTACGTTTACTTCTAATGTAATATAAAATTCCCGGGACATGATGTCGGCGTCAAGTATCAGGTCAACAAAACTTTAGTTAACGTATCTTAGCTGTTTCAATGCTGGTATGCTTGTCTCCTACGCAGAAGGTTGCGAGATCAATTTTCGGTCGATGAATGTATCCTTTTTTTGTTTCACTTTGACATTTGGAGAAATAATATTGGACAAATTTCATAAGTTTTGAACAAGTACTTATTTCTGTTTAAAACGCCTGAGTAACTCTGTCTGTCACCTTTGTGTCTAAAATTATAATTTTCAGCAGACATTTTGTTATTGTTGATATTGAATTTTTATTAAGAAAATTGGTTTTTAAAAAGCTTTTTAGCTGTTGAAAAAACTGGTTTGATTAGGTTGACTAAAACGAAATCATCCCGCAGTAGAGTACAAAGACAAAATAACTGCTTCGTTTATAATTAATTCATAGAACGAAAAATTCACTAATGGGGCGATATGTATATATATATATATATATATATATATATATATATATATATATATATATATATATATATATATATATATATATACACATACCACCCGTAGAAAAAAATTCCGGGGTCAGTTTTTACACGTTAACGAGGAGGCGCATTTCTCCGGTAAAGCTCAAGATGTCCGTTATTATCCAAGGTAAGGAAAAAATCATGTAAGTTAATTACAGGGTGGTGTGAGCTCCATCTTATAACATTCTTTTGATAATCACAGGGTGACCCATAAGTTGTTAATAATACAAGTTTTCTTTTTTTAATGGAACACCCCTGTTATTTCTTATTTTATTGCACTTTCCATCGAATTATAAAGCATGCTTGTAAAACAATATCGTCCACCGTTTTCGAGTTATTTCACATTTTTGGCACACCAATAGTTATAGCAGTTTTTACCAATAGAAATAGGAGTCCCGTGAAAATGACGCATATAGAAAGGTTTTCGTTTATATTAGCCGAGATGCCATATACAGACGCTTTTAACCGTGGCTGAATTTGAAAAAAATTAAGTTACCGTAACTCATTTTTTTTCAAATGGAACAGTTTATGTTTCAGAGGCCAACCGCATGCCCTGTGCTCCAACTCTTGTATTATATCCCGTATACCTAAGGACTATAGTTTTGGAAATATAGACATTTATAATCGCATACCATAATTCATGTAGCGATCAGTTTAACAATTTTTTTTCGGTTTTTACTTCAATTCTATTAACCCATCAGATTATGTTATTATCTCGCGAATTTTTTAGGAAAAATATTAAAATATTTAAATGAACTTTACCAAAAAAAAGTAACAAATAATTAATTTGAATATCTATACATATTTACATTTTCATAAATTGTTTTCACAAATGCCAAATGAAACTTCAAAGTGACAGACTTAAATACCCTTATTATTTCTGACAGCTTGTGACATGAAAATATGACTATTTAATAATAATAATAGTAATAATAATCGCCTTTATTCACATACACACTTTACAAATATAAACTATCAATTAGACATTAACCTTTTTAGACATTTTCCGTTTATATTTTTCTTTACTTACATTGGTTCAAATTTCTCTTTCTTTTAATAGTAATTTCACATTAGGTGCATAATTTGAATTTTGATGTATTGGTTCTATAAATTTTCGTATAAAAAGTTATTGTAAAAAATCGTTGCGAATTCACATGAAAAATTGGTTTCGAATTTTACTGGAAAAAAACTTTGTATAGCAAATTTTCGTGTAATTTTTTTAAGGAACTTCCGTAAAAAGATTTTTATTTAATTTTAGTGCAAGATTGGTTGGCCTATTTTTGTAAAATATGGCGTTTCATGAAACAAAAAGCTTTATGTGAATAATTATATCTTGGCTTGTGTAGTTTTTGTGTAAATTACTTCGCCAGGAAAGTCAGACCATTTTTTTTGTTGGTAAAATTTTAAATTTATGTTCCGCAAATTTAGGTTTATGATTTAGAAGAGTTTGACTTGGTAGTAAACATAAAAATGATAATTGGGTCTACGTAATGCTTACGTAATGTTCGCAGCATAATTGAAGTCTTGATAATTGAAGGTTTCAGCAAATTAGAGAAGTGACAGTGTCAGAAGATGTTTGGCGTTTTTATTTATTTTGGACTTCTTAAAAATTGTGTTATATACAAGCACAAGCTAAAGCTTATTTTATGTCACGCTGTATAATATTAAGGTAGATAAATATACTATAGTATACTATAAATTTAGGCACTTTTCCAAACAAAAAGTTAGTTTGATGAAATATGGTGCATTGTCTCTACTATAAAGGTTATACTATCTACCAAATTATATGTCTTTAAAAGACCTGACGATCGTTTCACTAACCAAGTTAGCGTCATCAGGGGATGAAACATTCTAAATACTTAAAAAACTAACATCAACTTATATACCGGATCTTAGGTAAAGAGATCGAACTGAGATGGGAAACTAATCGCAGGCAAATTCCACAGTGTATTGTATTTTTATCGCCGGACAAGGTCTTTGCGCTGTCCCTACTAGTTTATCTTAAAAGTGTCCATCTGTAATAGTTTTGAAAAGGTTCAACGACAGCTAAATTAACATCGATTCCTTTGGCGGCAATAACTGTATACTTATGTTATCTTTAGAACGTACCGAAAACGTGGAAATTTTATTTAACAAAGCAATCGATCAGGTGACTCGTAATTGGCGGTGGTGAAGCGTTCATACAGTATTTGTTGTAACTATATAGCTGTCCTGGTTTTCTAACATTTTTTATTAATTTTAGATTATCTTTATCAACGTAATGATTATTATCCCAAATGTGTCGGGCGACAGAAGACTTATCTACAGTACCGTAACGTAATTGGGATAAGTGTTCTTTGAATCTAATTCCAATCGATCTTTTTGTTTGTCCGACGTATTTAGGATTACAATCTTGACAACTTATTTCATAAATTCCCGACATTTTGTCCGCGCCATCCTTGACTTTTGGGTTACCTAGCAAGTTTTTAAGGTATTTGTTGTTGAAAATGTTAGCTGTAAGTTGACTTTTTTAAAAATTCTGTCTAGATCCCTCGTGATTTCAGGTTCAAATGGTAAGCAAACAAAGTTTTTCTCCGATTTTTCTCTTCTGAACGTCGTTGATTCCGTCAACATTTTCTTTGTTTTCTGTTTGTTGCTTAATTTTTCCACTAGACAAGCAGTGTATCCGTTATATTCGGCCACGTTCTTAATATAATTTAATTCTTTGGTATATCTACTTTTGTTTAAAGGAAAATTAATTAACAGATTTACTAAAAAAAATCAGACTGGCCATTTTTTGCGTACGTATGATGTGAGTCGTTCGGGATGTAGCTTAGAGTAGTGGTTTTCTTTCTATAGACATCGAATTCTAAAGTGTCTTTATTCTTGACAACTAGTACATCTAAAAAGGGAAATTTATAATTAATTTCTAATTCGTGGGTAAATTTTATAGAGTTTAATTTAGCAATAAAATCTTCTATTCTGCAAATGTTTGTGTTAAACACCGCGAAAATATCATCCACGTAACGACACCACATTCTAGGAAAATAACCACTTTCACTTTCAAGATCTGTTTCAAATCTGCTCATGAAAAGGTCTGCAATAAATGGCGATAGCGGATTGCCCATCCTTTAAACAAAGAAAACCACTACTCTAAGCTACATCCCGAACGACTCACATCATACGTACGCAAAAAATGGCCAGTCTGATTTTTTTTAGTAAAGCTGTTAATTAATTTTCTTTTAAACAAAAGTAGCTATACCAAAAAATTAAATTATATTAAGAACGTGGCCGAATATAACGGATACACTGCTTGCCTAGTGGAAAAATTAACCAACACACAGAAAACAAAGAAAATGTTGACGGAATCAACGACGTTCAGAAGAGAAAAATCGGAAAAAACTTTGTTTGCTTACCATTTTAACATGGAATCACGAGGGGTCTAGACAGCATTTTTAAAAAAGTCAACTTACAGCTAACATTTTCAACAACAACTACCTTAAAAAACTTGCTAGGTAACCCAAAGGACAAGGATAGCGCGGACAAAATGTCGGGAATTTATGAAATAAGTTGTAAAGATTGTAATCTTAAATACGTCGGACAAACAAAAAGATCGATTGGAATTAGATTCAAAGAACACTTATCCCAATTACGTTACGGTACTGTAGATAAGTCTTCTGTCGCCCGACACATTTGGGATAATAATCATCACGTTGATAAAGATAATCTGAAATTAATAAAAAATGTTAGAAAACCAGGACAGCTAAACAGGTTCGAGAGCGTATATATTGCGAAATATAGTTACAACAAAAACTGTATGAACGCTTCACCACCGCCAATTACGAGTCACCTGATCGATTGCTTTGTTAAATAAAATTCCCACTTTTTCGGCACGTTCTAAAGATAATATAAGTATATAGTTATTGCCGCCAAAGGAATCGATGTTAATTTGGCTGTCGTTGAGCCTTCTCAAAACTATTACAGATGGACACTTTTAGATAAAATAGTAGGGACAGCGCAAAGACCTTGTCCGGCAATAAAAATACAATACACTGTGGAATTTGCCTGCGACTAGCTTCCCATCTCAGTATGATCTCTTTACCTAAGATCCGGTATATGTTGATGTTAGTTTTGTAAGTATTTAGAATGTTTCATCCTCCGATGACGCTAACTTGGTTAGTGAAACGATAGTCAGGTCTTTTAAAATGTGTTGTGGTGATTTGGGTTCTCCAAGTGTACTTATCAGTGCTCATCACAGGTACAATCTTCACTTAGTGTATATGTCTTTCTTAAAAAAAATTAACATTAAAAGCAGTTCTATCAAAATTCGCTACCATAACGCACTTGTTGCGTCCAGAGTTTTTTTAATATAAATTAAGTTTCCTCCTGGAAAGCTTTTGTAACTTTAATGAAATTTGTAATACAAGTTTCTTTTAAAGAGACACAGTATCTATAGACATAACAAAATTTAAGTTTTCAGGTTCAGAGGATATTGAGTTTTGGGAATTTTTCTTAAAATGAGTTAGAACACAAGATTTTTTTGATAATATCGATATCAATGATAACACTTTCGAAATCATTCTTCAAGTACTAGGAGCCCTAAAATTGATCTTCAAGGTGTGTGTAAGTTTAAAGTATTAATGTTAGTAATATGCTGTATAATAATAGTGTACAATTCTTATACAAATTCACCACTATAACGCACTTGCTGCGTCCCGAAATTTTATTAATCCTATTGCGTTGGTGTCAACTCTCTCCTCCAATCACAAAGTGGAACCTATAAAATGTATATGGTTACTTCATTGTTTGCCATTTAATTTATCCAGCTGTGATGTAATAATCAAGCACGATTTACACACACAATAAAAAGAAAACAGCGATAACATAAACAATATTTCTTCACCCTATCTGTTTGCAGTGAGCGTAAAAGCAATTGCAATTTCATTTCAAACAAATATGTTCCAGTCTGTTTGCCAAATTGTATTTTTATTGCGAGAGCAAATAACCTTCATTGTAGTACATGACAACGTAATTTTTTCTGATAATCCTGCACTGACTTGTTTGGTAAAATCGAAAATATATAATAAATTGAATAAACACAGCGATAATGCATAGAATGCCGGAAGTTCAAGATTTAAAATACACAGTTGTATATTGCACTTATGTACGAGCGATGGCGCTTAAGTCCTGTCTCAGACCCATTTATAGTTAGGGAAGACGTGGCATGAACGGAAAAAGCAAAGCGATAATAAGGGAATCTCTTAAATTACTTAAGGTAAAAACTTGCGCAAATGCCTGATAGATGGCAACAGTTTAACTATAATATATGTAATATGATGCTTCCAGTATGACACGTTCGCTTCCTAGACAACGTTCTGTTTTACAAAAGTAAAGTAATTTTCGACGAATTTCGTTTAAAAAATGTTCCATCCATTGAATAATTTTTCATACAAAAATTCTCAACAAACGTTTCTTTAAAGAAAATTCATTAAACTCATTTATAAGAAAATTCATTAAACTCATTTATAAGAAAATTCTCGATTAAAACAATATTTTGTACAAAAAAATTCGCTAATAAAAATAAATTAAATAAATTAAAAAAATAACTGGTATGATTTTCCTGGCCAAAGAACCATTTCGAGTTATTTACCCACTTACCAAAATATAATTTTCCACAAAAACTTTTTCGACGGCACTTAACAATAATTTCATGAACATTTGCAAACAATTTTTTAAGAAAATACATAAACATTTTTTTATAATAACTTATTAAACATTTATCATTAGTTACCAAAATTTCACAAAAACCTCTTACAAAAAATGATTTCTACGAAGCACAAAAGATTTCTGCGAAAACTGGCTAAATTTCTATTACACAAAATTTTGCTAAAAGAATACATAAAACTCAAATTAGATACCTAATCTGTAAGTCAAATTGAAAATAAAATAATTTGTTTGCACGTAAATCCATTAAACCCTTATTTTGGACAAATTTCGTTTAAACAATTCTCCACCAATTGAACAATTTTTTATACAAAAATTCGTAACCAATGTTTCTTTGAAGAAAATTCATTAAATTTATTTATAAGAAAATTCGCCATTAGAAATAAATCAAATAAATTTAAAAATATACAAAATCTGATCCGAATACATAACTAGATACCTTTTCTGTGGCTTCACAGAGAAAATTATTTTCTCTCTACATCTATGTTAACTGTGGAAAGGTTTCACCAACCAATGGCAACAGCTGCTTTTAAACTTGAATTAAAAGTCTTAAACGTGCTTATCTTTCATTTTCAACAAAAAGTCGTTAAAAAAATATTGGAAATACACAATCTGATCAGATAACGTTAAAATTAAACCAAAGTCTAAGAAAAGTAAAAAAAAAGTTCAAAGAAAATTCAGTCAGCGTGACATTTGAACCGGCGTCCCTTCGCTCATGAGCAATGCATCTAGCAATTACACCACTGTAAGCCTTCTATCAGACTCTGCAAGAGAGGTAGATAACCGATAATTGTCTTAAGTTATTTATTTCTTATATGTAAGGTCTTTAGAGGCAGATTTTGCAACTATTTTAACAAATGAGAAGTGTAGCATAAATCTATAACATTTTAATATATATTGTATGCAATATTTACCATTTATAAACCACAATACTTATACTAACTGTCGCGTTTCAAATATCCAGTTTGACATTTACAGGAGAAAAATAATAAAATTTTCAAAGTAATCATTCTGGTACTTCTTCAACTTTTTCCGCCATGAAAAGATAAAAAGTTGTCTGTAATATTTAATAGATTTTGTTTAATAGATACAATATTTTGGAATGGCATCTTATCCGACTTTTAGTGGCACTACAATTTTGCTTTATGAAGTGCCTATAACTTTTTTCTTTTGATTTTCAGTGCAGATTTTGGTTTTTATAATATAAACCAGCTTGCCATAGCTTTGTTATTTCCGGAGATATGATTTTTTTTCCAAAATAAAACCTACAATTTTCTCGAAAAAACTGGACTGATTTTCATGGCTAATGCACTTATCCCAGTCACTTGCAAAAGAAATTTACTCACCAAATTTTATCAAAATCGGCAATTATTTTTTGAGTTATCGGTGATATATATATATATATATATATATATATATATATATATATATATATATATATATATATATATATATATACAAAATTGAAACTGACCCCGGATATGTGTTTTAGGGGGCATAGTTCGCGGTCATTTAAAGAAATTTTTTCAAAATTCAAAAGTCGAGATCTTTTCATTAGTGATTTTTTTTAAAGAAATTTCTCACCTTAAGCCTGACGTTTTCCTTACGAACGTATCAAGTTATTAATTTTTACATGGTTTTTTGATAATCCACACTAGAGGGCTCTGGATCGTAGAATGGTGTTGTTGCTGCTCTTTTGCAAGGAAAGCTGCTTCCTCGGTTCCTTCAATGCCTTGATGCCCTGGTACCCACACCAAAGTTACTTTGTTGGTCGTAGCCAGTCGCTTTAAGAATTTTTTGAAGCCACAAGTTAGGTTAGATTTGGTTTTTAAAAATTTCAGTGTCTTTAGTGCTGTCAGAATGTCTGAGAGGATACAGTTCTCTTTAGTTCTAGTTGGATGAACTCTTGTACACAAAGATTTATAGCAAGCATTTCTGCTTGGAAGATGGTAGATGTTTTTCCTAGGGACTTAGCGAGTCTGAAGTTAGGTCCTCTTGTTCCCAGTTCCAGACCTGTCTGTATGCCAAAGGACGAGTTGTTTATTGGCCTTTTACTGTCTCTATCCCATACCCGGCGGTCGTTATGACCTGGCGAAATGAAACTTTCATGTCCAGCTTAACTCGCATTTATCTGTTGGTTTGGCGAGTGAGTCAAACTGAATATTTCCAGGATTTTTAATACCTCATTGAGTAATGGTTAGACGTGTGTCGGGCCAGAGAAACTCAGAGAGAGGGTGATATCCCCAGTTAGGTGACATAACCCCTAGAGTTGAGATCTTCGCTGTAAACTGATGCAACCGATTCCGCCTGGATACTGCTCGGGAGCGAAAACTCTTATGATACCGCCTTGAGTCGAACAGAGTAAGGCTGAGATCTCTAGGCAGGTGAAATCGCTACTAGAACTTAAGATCACTGTGAGCGTTCAAAGGGGCAAGCGATTAAGTTTATATGGTAGAACATCCCGGAGAGGACACTTACGATTTATTTTTGATACAGGTAATAATTTGTCTCCCGTACTACTATCCCTTGCGTAGTAGTCTGACATGATGATATAAAAGTGTACAACTCACAACTGATAATTTTTATCGCATTTAAATATTTTTTCGACAAATTAGGACTATCTAATGAAAGTCTTTTGCTGCTCATCAACACCATCAAATTTCCATCAACAGGCACTTGCATGAGAATTATAAAAAATGTACCAAGGAAGATACAAAACAAGTTATTCTCATCCCTATGCAGTTGATGTTGATGGAAAGCTAAAGATGGCACCAAGTTAGCAATTTCTTGTCCAACTGCCTTTGCCTTCCATAGAAAAGGAATGAAAAGAGTCGATCTAGCTGATCAAATGTGTCACGTACCTCTCTGTAAACCGTATTTCACACCATATCGCGAACGAATTAATGCGTATTTTGCCAGTAAGCCTTTTTCTGCGCTTTAATCATAACTTATAATATTAATACTGTTGAGACATTGTTAATTTGGCCGTTTGAGAAAACAATGGTTACGTCTTTGATAAACTATTTCACGGAACAAATAGTTTATCAGGTCACCGTTTCACACTTTCGGTTACATAATTATAATTACAATGCGATTTAAATGTTTATATGTAGCTATAATATATAATTATAATTCACCAGTAAGATATAAGGTGAAAACGTGTCAGCAAAGAAAATTTGGTATAATTGGAATGTGTGTGAGCGTATTCAGATTCAGTATATTATTATGAGAGATAAAGGGAAGCATTAAAGTACTAATTACAAGATAGCGCTGTACGTAACAGAACGACTGCTTTGTTGTGGCTTAACATCTCTAATTATGTTACCTAGAATAATTTAATTAGTTTATGTATCAAATTTATAATGTTAATAAAAAGTTCACATGTATCAAAAAAACTGCAGTAATGCTGGTTTAATCGAAAGACAAATACCTAAAAAGTGACCTACTCAAGCTTATAGCTACTTTCAGATGAAAACTAATCAAATAGGTGTTAAGCCTTTGAATTACTTCTTTAAGCAAGAGGTAAAAACGTTTGAAGCAAGAGGTAAAGAGTTAGGGTGGTGGCAAAATTCTATAAGTCACTATGGTTTTTTATCACACTTTTGTAGGAAAAATTCTCTAATGAGGAAATCATGACTTTTGAATTTTCAAAAATTTACGGCCGTTGAACAACGCATGTTCTATGCTAAAACATACCCTATATTTTGCACCTTCAAGAGCCTGGAAAGAGTTACAGCTATAATATACCATTCATAATTAACTTAGAATTACCTACCGAAAATTGAACAAAGTAAAAGAAGCAACGAGCGCGCACACACACACACACACACAGAGAGTGAGACATCTCACCGGTTTGGTTTATATAATTATATATATATATATATATATATATATATATATATATATATATATATATATATATATATATATATATATATATATATATATATATATATAACATCCAGCTCTCGGTAGGTAATTGTAAGTGAATTATGAATCGTATATCATAGCGGTAACTCTTTCCAGGCTCCTAAACATGCACCATAAAAGGTGCGAAATATAGCGATAACGACTATTATTCCCTATCAGTCTGCATATATATATATATATATATATATATATATATATATATATATATATATATATATATATATATATATATATATATATATATATATATATATATATATTGTGTGTACAGGGTGATTCATGTAAAACTCCCAGGCCACATATCTTGGTAACGAGTAGGAATTTTTAAACTTTGTAAAAAACAAATGACTGTGGCCATCGGTGGCTATGTTTAGCAGACTAATGTTGATATGTCATATGGGGATTGTAGGTGGCGCTGGCGTCGCAAGATATTATTCGATGGCAGGAACTTTAAAAAGTAGTTTCTTGATATCACCTGTCATTTATAAACAATTTGTGTTTCATCAAAAAATTTCTAAAAGTTCACAGATTTTAAGATAATGGAGGTAGTATTATGAAACTGGTTTGGGAGATTAAAACTTGAGGACGGAAAATAATTTTTGTAATCTGTGAAAACTGAACGACCTAGGTCAACGATGACTTTTGTTTAGAAGCTTAAGCAGAATGCACTAAACGTAATTTATAGCTGGCGCTGATGTAGAGTATTTTTTTCGATCGCAAGAAGCTTTAAAAATAGTATGTCTGTGTGACTTCTGATTTCAAGCTAATTTTAATATTATTTTATGATAAAAGAGGAAAAAAACAGCAACTCAAGAAACACAGTCCGATTATTGAATGATCTACATATTTTGAGAAAAAACATTTTATTTATGAACATAACTATAATCATAGCCATCACATAAAAACAAATCAAGAAACCCTACCACATCATTCATAGTATTTTGCTTTTAGTCTTCTACATCTATTTTTTTGTCATTTGAGGTGAATCTGGGTAGTGGTCTTTTAACATTCTGCTAGTTCTACCAAGAACTTTCTCAATCTTTCTATGTATAAAAAACAAATATTTTCTTCATTTGTATAATTGCTATTTTCGTTCCTGTTCTTAATTTTCACTCCTTTTGACAAAAATGAATGCACTTTAAAATACCAAAGGAAGTTTCAAAAAGCCGAACATTTAAACACGGTAAGGTGTTCTTCAGAAAATATGATTTCGACAAGCATAGCTTAGTAGACGACCCACAAAATCCCACCAAACGCTTTATCTTAAAAAATTGCATGATCTTCACACTAGTTTCAAGGTTAAAAAGCTGACGTATATGGAAATATCGGCAGCTTTGACGAAAGCGTACCAATTACCCTTTCAACACTTCTAGAAACTAAATTAAACGACAATTAGCCACAAAATAAAACGTTTCTCCTTTCTTGTAATGATTGAAGTTAACATTGTTTCCAGGAAGCTGGAAACAAATATCCTTCTTGTAGGATATCAACAAGAGAAGGCATATGATTGAAGTTAGTTTAGAAGCACACATTTTGTGCTATCTATGTCATACATAAATATAAAAATCCGGTGTTCTGGCATTGTTTGAAACCCCCAGGTGTACTTTACACAATACTCAATGCAGATGTCGAAGTTATTACCATTATTACAGCTCAATCAATTTAAACCAATAGCTTTAACGTTCTGCCACACATATAGAGTATAAATTGATTGGGGATTATACAAAACCGAAGAAACGTCTAACAGTCTATAATAATATATTTTGAAATGTAATGTATTATATAAATTAATACTTGGAAAATAATAGCAGCCATAACGCATCCAATATACCATTAATTTAATTAAAATCATCAATTTATGTTATATTTACATAATACCTATATAATAAAACTGTAACATTCCATTTAGTTTTAAATGTGTTTAACAATATATAATAGATACTCTGATTTTGTAGAGCTGTTTTTTCAGTCCAAAATCATTAAAATAACGAAGATAATAAATGTTTTAATTACTGTTACATCCCTATTTATGAAAGCTTTTAATGTTTTGATAACATGATTTATTATATACAATAACGCCCTAATTTAAATGCGAATAAATACCTTTTTCAACAAGTTCCTAAAAAGTAATGTCTCCCGAAAATCCATAAGCCCGTAAAATCGGTGAGACCTATTGTTTCAGCTATAGATTCCCCCACATACAATATAGCGAAATGGTCAACAAATGAATTTAAAGGCTTGCCTATCAAACAATTGAATATTAAAATTTAGGTTTACGGTTCCTGAAAGAGTAACTACAAATCTAATGAAGTAATTAAACGTTACCTCAGGATTTTATCGGGTTTTTTACCGTCGAACCGTTCTGGTTCATCATCAGCACGCTACTGTCTATGATCGTTCCTATGTGGTCTATGTCAGAAATTGCACGTGACGTCTGCGCGTTGAGCTTCTATTGGTCGCTTTACTGTTCTCTGGTTGGTTGTGTTTTCATACTGTGTCGAGTGGATCGGTTTTCTGTTTTGATTATTGTGGTTTCATAATTTGTCTATTTGTATGGTTTTTATTAAGTTTTTCTTTAAATGTTTGTATTTGGATTTGTTCTGGGATTAATTGTTTCTTATTGTTTGTTTGTTGGATGTAGTATTGTTCCCATATTTCCATTATTTTTTTTTGGTGGTCTTTAAAAGCCAGTAAAAGAAATCGAAAACAAACCACTCAACAAAACCGAAAACAAAACACCAGAAACAAACACAAAATACACAACATTAACTTATCACCACCACATCAAAAAAATAACACAAACACTCAAACAATATGACTTAAAAATGAGGTACAAAACCAATAACAAAATAATAAACAAAATAAATAAAAAACACGAACACAACACACATGAATTAATATATGAAATAGAACGGAACACATGCAATAAAAAATATATATGGGAATGACAAAAAAATCAATATAAACAAGATTAAAGGAACATATAATAGCATCAGATAAAATTCAGATACCTAGCTACAAATCAAACGTAGCTACACACATACACAACAGAAAACACCAAAAACCGGATATCAACGAACTACAACTAATAAAACATATTAAAAACCACAAAAAAAAAATGGAAAATATGGGAACAATACTACATCCAACAAACAAACAAAAAAAAAACAATGAATCCCAGAACAAATTCAAATACAAACATTTAAACAAAACTTAATAAAAGCCATACAAATAGACAAATTATTAAACCACAATAATCAAAACAGAAAACCGATACACAGTCCGAAAACACAACCAACCAGAGAACAGTAAACCGACCAATAGAAGTTCAACGCGCAGATGTCACGTACAAGTTCAGACATATACCACACAGGAACGATCATAGTGAGTAGCGTGCTGATGATGAACCAGGACGGTTCGAAACTGCAGTCCACGTATACAATTAAAAAATCACAAAAAGTACAACAAATAAATTAAGTGTATATTTAAAAGTGATTAGAGTGTAGTACAGCATTAAAAAAAAAACCACACACACACATAAATATATATATATATATATATATATATATATATATATATATATATATATATATATATATATATATATATATATATATATATATATATATATATATATATATATATATTTAAATTTAAATTTTAGCAGGTGTGTGAATAGCTTGAAGAGGTTCGTTGCACAAAAAAATCGGACCAGTTTTTTCGGGAACTTTTTAAGTTTATTTTCGGAAAATTATTGTACTTTTTCAAATAATAAAGTTATTTTGATGAAATAAGGTACATTGTTTCTACTATACGTAGGTTATACCAAATTCCACGCCTTTTATTTAAAAAAGACATATTGATCATTAACAATATTTTTATTAAAATTCACTACTATAACGTACTTGCTGCATCCAGACTTTGTTTTAAAAGACAAACCCTTTTTATTTTTAATTTTGATAAATCATTAATTTCTCTACACGGTTACATCAAAATTTTGATACCTTACATTGTTAAATTTTCGAATGAAAGTCATTTAAAGAGTGACAAACATGAAAATTAATCAACAAATTCAAGTATTGTTTCCTTTAAATATAATGTTCGAAATGCAATCCACCGACTTTTTGACAATATACAACTCTGTTCGCACATTCCTCTTGTACACTGTGACTGACGTCAGGCTAATTCGATTCATTTCATACCTAAACCGATTTTTCAAACCGCCTAGGTAATTTGGTAAAATAGATTTTTGATTTTAAATACCCGTATAAAAAATCTAGGGGCATGATATCCGGGAACCTAGGGGGGGGGACACTCTATTGGTCATCGCCTATCGATTCATTTGTCAGGAAAGCAATCATTTAAAAACTCGCGAACAGGACTTGCAAAATGCGTAGGTGCAACGTCTGGCTAAAACCAAATATCACCAATTGGTAAATCAGGATCATCTTCATTTGAAAAACAGTAAGAGGAGAAATGCTTATTTCTAAGGAATGAGCTTTCATTCATTAGAAATGATATCGCTGCTCAGTGAGAGTTTCGTCGAAGAAGAAACTATCTATGATTATATCGTGGATTATTCCTGCCCACACGATAACTTTACGAGTGTGTTGTGTATGTGCTTCAGTCAGATGGTGAGGATGCTCTCACTCCAATAACTGTAATTTGTCTATTCACTGTTGCATTATTCTGGTTGCATAAATCTTGCATTGTTCTATAAAAATTCATTGGTCGGTCAAAATCATCCTCATAGTTCGTGCAGCAGCTGTGTTTTGTAAGGATGGTAATTTTGTAATTTTAATGCACGCAATACTGATCTATGAGAAATTTCATAGTCTGCTGCAATTGATCGAGATGCAACATGATGATTCTCACCCACACTTACACTTTTACGTTTCCATCAATTCTCTTAGGACGCCCTGCATGTGTTTAGCATGTCCAGTTTCTCTGAAGGTCTTCTGTATTTTACTCAAAGTGGATTGGCTGATACGCCTATCTGGATATTTAGCATTTAACAAATTGCACACTTCTTGCGGTGTTCTGGTTTTATAACTACATCGAACAAGAATTAAAATTTCATAACGCTGAGTTTAGCATAAATGTGCCATACATAATAAGCTTCAAAAAAGAGATTTATGTAATTAAGAATAACGTTCATTTGACCATGACGTACACCTGATTCTCCTGTATTATTGGTTAGTACTTACCTGAGGATATAATCTTAAACACTTTAATTACAGGAAATAATCTTATCTTATTCGTTATCTTTTGATTGCTGTTTATGTTTTCCACTCTTTAAATGAGAAGTCAGAATGTGAGCCTCTGAACCAAAGAGTACTGGGTTCGATCCCAGGGTTCTCCTTCCATTTTCTCAGTACATACTGTAACATTAACATGAACCGAGGTTGTGGCATTGTATTTGAGCAAGTTGAATGTCTGCACGTTCCGCACTTCGGATGGGGCGTAAAGCCGTCGGTCACGTGTCCAGGCAATGCTGGGCACGTTAAAGATCCCTACACTCCTTACAGAAAGGCAGAGGATCAGCAAAATTTCCAGGATAGTGAAGTGAAACTGTTCCCTGGCCTCGGTGATTGGCCATAGTGACGGAAAGAGACAAATAAATAAAACACGCTCTTTAAATACTTCAATGTGTAAGTCTAAGAATGTGAGGTAGCAAAATTTTGATTGTACCATCTAGATAATTCAATGATCTATCAAAATAAAAAATAAAAGGATGTTATCATTGAACAAAAAAGTTGGTGGCGTTATATTTGAAAAGCAGGCGTGGGAGGAAGGTAAATTTTATGCAAAATGTGTATTTTTGAAAACTAGAGCTGACGTGTCCGAGCATTTCGCCAAAACCCAATTTGCTCATATTTTAAGGAGTTTCTTCCTTAATTTTGCCGCTCACTATATATATATATATATATATATATATATATATATATATATATATATATATATATATATATATATATATATATATATATATATATATATATATATAATTAATGCTAATAATGAGAGTTCTCACGTTTTGGTTGTGCGTTCTGGTGTGCCAGATGATATCACTATCTGATTATCGTTTTTCTTGTTGTTAGCTTCTGGTCTTAATAATAATAAACTGCTTCTTTTTGCTGATGACGCTTTTCGCTTTGGCTATTACTCGTAATTGAATATAAAGTAATGAACTGAGAGCTGAAGTTGGTTAATTCGATGCAACGGTGTTGCTTATGAAATAGTCTTATCCTGAACCGGCACAAAACCCACAGAATGGTTCCTAAAAGTCTATGAAACAAGAGCGAACTGAGTATTTTGGAGAGGCTTTGTGACAAGTTTCTCCAGCAACATAGGTCAACGAATCTTTCAGGTCTTTACGGAGATTCAAAGTGTACCTGCACAACCCATATTACAAAATTATCTGCCCGGTTGTCATCCCGTTGTTTATTTGTGCTTTGTATACTCCGTAATTTTATAAGTATACATTTATTACTGTTTTAGTGAATTTTCGTAGAAAAAATTCACTAGTGGGGAGATCCCGACTTTTCAATTTTGAAAATTTTTTTGCAAATGAGCGCGAACTAGGACCCCTAGAACCAATATCTGGGATCAGTTTCAATTTTTATATGTTTATATATATATATATATATATATATATATATATATATATATATATATATATATATATATATATATATATATATATGTATGCATATATATATATATATATGTATGTATATATATATATATATATATCACACCGATAACTCAAAAAATAATGGGCCGATTTTGATAAAATTTGGCACGTACCTTCCTTTTGTAAATGGCTTGGACAAGTTCCTTAATCAAGAAAATCGGACGAGGTTTTCCGGAAAAATTATGAGTCTTTATTCGAAAAAAAATTTTATCTCAAAAAATAAGAAGCCGATTTTAATAAAATTTGGCGTGTACCTTCCTTTTGTAAATTGATTGGACAAGTTCGTTAATGAGATAAATCGGACGAGGTTTTCCGGAACAATTTTGAGTTTTCATTTGAAAAAAATTTTTATCTCAAAAAATAAAAAAGCTATGATAACCAAATTTGGTAGGTAGGTTTACGATATAAAAAGTTAACTATACACCAAAATTTGGATTTCTATGTTGCAAGGAAAAAAAAGTTACAATAAAATATTTAGTGCCAGATCATTTCCATGAAAATTCACTACCATAACGAACTTGCTGCGTCCAGACTTTATTTTATTATGGTTAGATTTAATTCAGATTGTGGCAATTTTTGTTGGAGTAGTGACAGTGAAAAGTTACAACTACTCTTATTGTAGAAAATAATTATAAGAATTATTGCCGCCTTATCCTCGAGTTATTTATGTCGTTAATTATTTAAGTCATTTAAAATTATCAGAAATACATCACTCCACATCTTTAGCTGTTGTGTATGTCAATATACTAAGGAGAATAAAGAATTCTTATTACGCCAAGGTAAAATGTTACAATACAAGCCAATTATGAACTGTATGTACCTACCTACCGCTAGATTAAAACTGAAATGGCTCCTTAATTAGGACAGCATGATTTTTAATCATACTCCCAGTTTGTCAAAGAAAAGCATCCCGTTTACAGCTTTAAATTTGCCTTCATAAATTTTAATCGGAATTGGTGTATACAGTTTTTAGGAGTATTTTGACTGCAATACGAATGTTTGTTTGACCTATCTTTAGGTATTTGCTTTTTAGTAAATTTTCGCAGAAAAAGTTAACTAATGACGAGATCGCGACTTTAGAATTTTGAAAAAATTTCTTCAAATGAGCGCGCACTAGGTTCCCTAGAACACATATCCGAGGGCAGTTTCAATTTTTATCTATTGGTGAGTGCGTTCCTTTTGAGAGTGGCTTGGATAGGTTCCTTAGCCAGGAACATTGGACCGGTTTTTTCGGGAAAATATTGTATTTTCTTTTAGAAAGTTGTGGTATCTCCAAAATAACAAAACGATGGCATCCAAATTTGGTACGCAGGTCTATATTATAAAAAGTATACTATATAAGTTTTTTTGACGCAAAAAGGTCAAAACAAACTAGAAAAATGACTTTGAATTTTTTTTCCTTGAAACGTCGCGATTTGAAACATCAAAATTGGCTACTTGTAGGAACCTGAAACGAATACGGGTTATGTAGAGAAAAGGAGCGTATCTTACAAAAAGGTAAGTTTCAGCTTCAACCGTCGTTGTCTTTCATTTTACTAAGATAATTTCAGAAAATTCCTTCCAAATAGACCCTTTATCTGATATTTAGGCAGTAGTTTTAGTAATAGAGTTTATGGTTTAATGGTATATACTTTTTAGCAAAAATGGTGTGGAAAAAATTCGCCAATGAAGACACCACGGTTTTTGAATGTTGAAAAGATTTCTTCAAGTGAGTACAAGTGTATGGTTTAATAGTCTGTAATTTTTAGCGAATTTTTGTAGAAAAAAAAAATGTTTTGAGGAGACCACAACTTTTGAATTTTTAGAAGATTTCTTAAATGCCCCCTAAAAACCACATCCGATGTTTTTATCTGTTAACATATAAACAGGATCACGCATTTTTACGGTAAAGCTAAATATATCCGTCATTATACAAAATACGAGAATTGTATATGTTAATTATAGGGTGTCTTGAGCTGCATCTTATAAAATTATTTTGACAATAACAGAGTGTCGTTGATGATAGAAATTTTCGTTTCTTTAAATAAAACACCTTTCGAATTATAATGCATGTGTGTAAGAAAAAAAATTGAGAGCTTCATCGTTTTCGAGTTAGTTAAATTGTTTTGCAACTTTTTACTTTGGCACATACTACCAAATATGATACGGCGTTTTTACCAATAGATAGCGGAGTCTCAAAAAAATGGCATACTCAGGAAGGTTTTTCATTATATTATTCATCGAGAAAATCTAAATGCCGTATACAAGCGCTCTGAAATAGTGTACAACGCCGCCTATACATAGACTCTAGTTTTGGGAACATTTACCTTTATAGTCGCATACCACGATTCATGTAGATTTTAGTTTTTCCTTTTTTTTCAGCTTTTTATTGAACTCTTTAAATTATGTGTTTACTTAGCGAATCTTCGAAGACAAATATTAAAATATTTAAATGAACTTTGGTACAAAAAAAAAGTAAGAAATAATTAATTTGGTAAGGTTATTTATGTTTAATATATAAGTAGTTGATAAATAATTGTTTTTATAAATGTCAAATGAAATTTCAAAGTGACAGGCTCAATAACGTTCTTATTACTGGCAACTTGTGACATGAAAATAGAAGTATTTCTTCGATTCTTTACTTTCACTGGTTCTAATTTCTGTGAAAAAAAAAATCCTTTTTTTAAATTTTAATTATAGAATCGTTATATAATTGTTTGTATTCTTTTAGCTAATTTTTGTGTAAAAAATATTTTGTCAGTTTTCGCAGAATATTTGGTGGGTTTTCGTAAAAATTATTTGTATAAGATTTTTGTGAAATTTTGGTAATCAATAATAAATCTTATAAGTTATTGCAAAAAAAGTTTTCGGATTTTCGCGAAACAAATTGTTTGCAAATTTTCATGTAAATTTTTTTGGAAGTTTGAAATATAGTACTTGGTTTGTACTATAAGTATTATACTTCTAACAAATTCGATGTTTCTTATTAAACAAGAGATATTTGCAATTAGAAACGTCTTTATGAAAATTCACCAACATAACGCACTTGCTGCGTCCAGCTAGTATTTCAACGATGAATCAATTATATTATTATTAACCAAAGCAAGCGTTATTTTAATTATGTAGATATCCATTCGCTGGCTTGACAAGTGTTCGCGCAATTTCTTTTATTGTAAAAATTAATATAAAAATGATTACCGGTGTATCCTCGACTTCTTCTTGTCTTGTATACTTAAAGTCATTTAACATTATCACAGCTACTTTACTCTACATCTTTAGCTGTTGTGTTAGGCAGAACAAGCAAGGATTTGTGAATCATTTAGTATGAAATGGTGGGTGTTGGTACCATTTACGATAACCCTAATCTGAAACTGTATATATGAGAAAAATGTAAATAATTAAAAATATTAATGAAAGTGATTTAATTTGGTTAAAAGAAATCTAGAACTACGGTTTACTATGTATAAATATTAAGCTTCCTATTTTTACGGCATTTGAAAGCCATCTCCATCTCTCTAGTTTAACCTGAGAACACCACTATTTGTCATTTCTTACCTGACAGGAGTCATGAGAGACACGTGTACGTTCTGCGCGTAACCCCAAAATCGACTGCTAATACCTTACAATCTCAAAATATAAAACAACTACCTATATTCCAAGTTTGATACAAATAGGTAAATAGTAACCCAACTTTTAATTTTAACATAACTCTAAAAAATGCATTTGGCCGTCGACTGTGACCGTAGTATATTAAGATTCTAACATCCAATCAAACAAATAAGAAAGTGGTTATGTATTGTATTACGAAAGTGAAAATTATATTTAGAAAAATCGTACCTACCGCAAACTAACATAAGTATAATACCTAGGGTATCTAGGTACTTATGGGTTTCTTTACTCTTAGCTTTCACTATTTATGGAACATTTGAAGTAAAGGAAACTACACAATATCATTATGTGAAAACTGGAACCTGTGATGAGCACTAATAAGTACACTTGGAGAACACCCATATCACCACAACACATATTTCAGAGACCTTACGATCGTTTCGTTGACCATGTCAACATCTTCAGAGAAAGAAAATTTCTAAAATAAAAAACTAGCTACCGTGTATTTATATCGCGTCAAAATAAACGAACTAGTCCGAAGTAAAGTTTTCGTCCAAGAACGATCGTTTGTTTATTGTGTAATAAAAGTAAGAGGTCTAAGACCTGCTTGAATCTTCTGGTCGACAAATTTATGACCCTTATCTAATATAGGTCCAAACGACCCGAGTTATTCAAGGGATCAGCACGTTTTCTTTCGATATAGAAATTTACTGTGTGGATATTGGAACATGCCGCCACAAAAATCTGGTGAGATAAACAACATAAACTCAACTCATCTCTTTTAAATAGAAAACTAAAACCCCGAGTGTCTGTCTCTCCATGTTAACTCTAAGAAACAATAAATAATTGAATCAAATACTACATAAAAGCTATATTTATATTGATTTTAATTCTTCGTGAAAGTATTTATATTGAATAAATAGATACAATAAATCGAAAGGGTCCTTAATTCGAGACAAACAAAGAGATTAGTATATGTATAAACCGGCCGAGTTGTTGACAGTAATTTATTATTCTACCAGACAAATTTGGAGTGTTTGAGCGGTCAAATGCAAAGAGAAAATAAAGAGCTTGAAACTAAAGGTGCCGCACGATTCAATGAAGTTTTGTTCTTAATAGACTTTAATATAAAAATACTTTCTAATGAATCAAGCATAGCTTGATGTCTAACATTTTTGACAAGTTTCAAATTTTCTTTGTCAATGTGGTGATTATTATCCCATATATGTTGTGCCACGCATGATTTGTCCACCGTACCATAACGTAAATGTGCGAGATGTTCACGAAATCTTTCTTAAATATCGTACATTTAGATATCATTTTCTTTGTTCTGTGTTTGTTAACTAATTTTTCTATTAAACCAACCGAGTACCCGTTATATCTCGCCACATTTTTTATGTATTTTAATTCTGTATTAAATCTATTTTTACTTAACGGAAATTTGATCAATTTATTTACTAAGAAATTTAAACTAGCCGTTTTTTGTGCAAACGTATGATGTGAGTCGTTAGGAATATAACTAATAGTAGCCGTTTCCTTCCTATAGACATCGAATTCAAGCGAGCCATTATTTTTATTTTTAATAACTAGTACATCTAGGAACGAAAGTTTATTGTTGATTTCATTTGTTTAAAACATATTTCCAAAAATGAATTTTAGGTTGCCTTAATTGTTAGTCTCACATATAGAGCTGCAATATTTTATCAGCTACAATATTTTACCGTTTAAAAAAAGTATGGATACAGCAAAAGTAAATAAATGACGAAGAGGATCTGTGTGCAGCAAGTACGTTGTGGTAGAGAATTCGCATAAAAAGATTTAAAACCCGATAACTAAATTTCTCATAAACCTATAATCTTTCATCTTGAGTCATAGTAAAACCAATATAAAATACGTTTTTGGTTCTTGTGTTTGCAAAAACTAGTCCGATTGGGTTGACTAAAACAAAACCATCCAAGCAATTAGTAAGAAAAAATACCTGCCATATTGATAATTTGAAAGGTACATTCCGTCTGTAAATAATTATTAATAAAATTTGTAACACAATTTTTTAAAGCGAGTTGTAGTATTTACATAGATGTACCAAATTTTCATTTTCTAGCTCCATAGAAAATAGAAATTTCTTCAAGTAATCGCTTGGGAATCACTGGGAGCTCTAAAACCAATATTTGAAATCCATATAAGTTTAAAAAATGTTTTAATAATATACCTTACTATTAGTGTACAATTCTTACGAAAACTCACCACAATAATGCACTTGCTGCGTCCCAAACTTTTTTTCATTTTAATAGATATATTTAAAAGTGGACTTAAAGAATTTGGGTTTTGAATCACTGCTTAAAGTCCGATAGGGCTAATTATTTATAAAAATCATAAGATATTTAATATATTTCCAAGGATATCTACTTTAAAGCCGAAACTGCGCAAGATTCTATTGGTCGTCTCAAACTTTTCTGCGGTATCACTACCTAATACTGAATCCTGAAGTATAGAGCTATCAGGATAACCATTATAAAAAGGGCTCTCTAAGGCGGTACATCCTGTGAAGGAGATACGCTCCCTTTTGTGTGCTGCTAGGTATAACCCAATGCAGTGGAGCAATATAATTCAAGATATACATATTTTACCAAAGCTAGCAAGAAAATATAAAGTTCCTACAGTTTTTCATCGCGATATATAAATTCAGCTCTGTAGCGATATACATTAATATTGAGGATTCTTGACTGCACAAAGATTCTTTGGAAACATAATGTACATCTGCCGCGTCAGCGTTTAACGACCTAATATATCTACATTTTATTGCAACTGCTTTACGTATTTAAATAGAATAATATTTGATATTGTTTGAAATTCTCATAAACCTTTTATACATACATTATGCAGTTACCTTTATGCAAGCCTCATATTCACATATTTATATGCAGTTACGTTGGAAGATAATAATATAATCGGCATTAAATAGCATTTGTAGTGTTTTAAAAGATAATGAACAATGGTTAAATGTGTTACTCTGATGTGAGTGCCCGATTTCTATTACTTCAAGAAAATTACTTATTCTATTTGTTTGCTATTTTGTATCATATAACTGTTAGTGTAAACACTGATTTTTAGTGAATTTTCTTAAGGAAAATACACTAATAGAGAGGTATCGATGGTAAGCCTTTCGGAAAATTTCCTCAAATAAGCGCGAATTAGGGCTCTGGAGCCCATTTCCATGGTCAGTTAAAATGTTTATATATATATATATATATATATATATATATATATATATATATATATATATATATATATATATATATTGCCACGGATTTTTATCAAATAAAAATGACAAGGCGTACGGCAGCTCTATTGTCGGAGGCAACTGGGTAGAGGGTCGGACTTACCTTTTTCATGTGTAATGTTTCTTAAATGAAGATGGGGCGGCACACATTTTTTATAGCACACAGCTGTTGAGCTTTTTGAAGTCAATGAAATGTAAAAATTGATTCAAATTTGTTACTTCCTAAACTCTACAATTTAATGAAAACACGAAAGACAATTTATTGATTTAAATAGTAATGTAGAAATATGTAAATGAGAAATATATGATGAGAAATGGTAAATGTAAATATAATTATAATGTATGAGTGAAACTAAAAATAAAATAATTGGTAACTTAGCTATGAAGAGATTTACGTTATGATTAAATTTGAAATTACGTATTTGCGTCAAATTAAATTTCCCCTCGCATGGTATACCTTGCTCCGGTTTACAAGTTTATGTCGCCCAGTTTACACGCGTGACCTACAACTTGCGTCGTGCAGTGTACACTAGAGCAAAATAAGTTTATCTACTTTTGAACTATCATCTAAGATTCTAATGTCTGTTGGAGCTACACTGACAAATGACAGTGCATCGTAACCTAAATAATCAAATAATGTTAAACGCTAGTTAATAGTTAATTGTTTTACAAAGCGCTTCCTAGCAACTACAGGCCTATTTCTCTCCTTTTAGTCATCTCTAAAGTGATGGAAAAGTATATAAACACCGAACTACTAAAATTCCTTGAAAAACACAGTCTAATCCACGACAGGCAGTATGGATTCCGTCAGCGCAGATCGACTGCCGACCTCCTTTCCTTTGTCACCCATTCTTGGAACAAGTCTATGGAACAACACGGTGAATCCCAGATTGTTGCTCTAGACATATCCAAAGCATTCGACCAGGTCTGGCACGCAGCGCTGCTTAATAAACTTCCGGCCTATGGCCTACCACCAAAACTTTGTACCTGGACAGCAAATTTCCTCTCCAACAGGAGCATATCTGTTGTTGTGGATGGCCATTCCTCTAAACTGTATCCAATTAATGCAGGAGTTCCTCAAGGTTCAGCTTTAGCCCCTACTTTGTTTCTTCTCCACATCAATGACCTCCTCTCTATCACATCCAACCCAGTTCACAGTTACGCGGACGACAGCACCCTCCACTCAAACATACAATATTCTAAGCCTGTCTCTTTAGCCCAATTAGATGAGGATCGCAGACTCATGGAGGGTTCTGTCTCCGTAGACCTCCAAAAAATATTAGACTGGGGAAGTAGAAATCTTGTACAATTCAACCCCACCAAAACTAAGTCTTGCTTTCTTTCTCACAAGAGATACAGCAGCCCTAGACCCATCACAATGAACAACCAAGTTATTCAAAGTAATGAGTCCTTTTCTCTTGTTGGCATTTCTGTGGATCGAAATCTTAATTGGCACCAACATGTTACATCAATTGCAGAAGCGGCTGCTAAGAAATTGGGTTTCCTCTTCCGGGCTCGCAAATACTTTTCACCAACTAATCTCTATACCTTATACACTTCACAAATAAGGCTAACCTCGAATACTGCTCCCACATCTGGGGTGCAGCAGCCGCTTCTACACTCGCTATCCTAGACTCCATTCAAAAGAAAGCTATACGTCTCATCGGTGACCCTACCCTCACCCAAAGGCTTCCATCCCTTGCCCACCGACGTGCCGTTGGTGACCTCTCTCTCTTTTATAGATATCTGCACGGGCACTGCTCAGAGGAGCTTTCCTCCATAATTCCCCCACCTGCTGCCCCCAGCAGATCTACCAGGGGAGCAGAGCGAATGCACCCTTTTAATGTCCAGGTCACCAGACATAGAACATCTTGTTATGCCCGCTCTTTTGTCCCGAGGACTTCCAAGTTGTGGAATTCCTTGCCAGCACATGTTTTTCCTTCTCCTCCGAACCTCCAAACCTTCAAGTCCAGAATTAACAAGCTGCCTCTTTCCTCCTTGTCAACACCCACGGTACGATAGTATTTAGGCTGTAAGCCCTCGTGGTGTGTTGTTGACAAAAAAAAAAAAAAAAAAAAAAAAAAAAAAAAAAAAAAAAAAAAAAAAAAAAAAAAAAAGTTTGTGAATATGAAAAGATAAGGAACTTACTACTTTAAATAAAAGAAAATGCGTACAAAAGGCTTACGACAAATTTAAAGAAGCTATTGAAATTTGAACACATCAAATCGGTAAGTAATATTGACTATTATATGTAGTTAAAGGAAATAATTAAGGTATTTTCTAATGCTGCGTGATTGGTTTTGATTTTAGAATTATTTCGTAACTATGGATCTTCTGCTGCTGCTACATGCTTTACTCAATCTCGAGATGGATATAAAAATTAATTACGGATGCTGGACTTACTAGAAATTCAATCTTTATTATCCTACATTGTTACCTCTAGACTGTGATTTGAGGAGGTACTTCTGCTGCTGTGAAGTTAGTTATAACCATTTTAGTTAACTGATATCGGTTTATGAAATCACCTGGAATTGTTATATAGGTGGGTAGACCTTTACACCATAAAAATTCATTTATAACAGGCATACAATAGACAGAAACCATTCAGCTACAATCTAGCCCCCAGAAAAAACTTGCAACTGTATTTTAAAAGACAATTAGACGAATTTTTACTAGAAAAGAAATTAAATCCTTACCTATTTAAACTGGCAGGCTTTTACAAAAGTTAGGTGCAGACTGAATTAAAACGAAAGCAAAACTTTCTCCTTTTTTTTTGAAAGTTGATAATAAAATTCCAGAAAAAACTGATAATTTTTAATTCAGAATTTATTAACAAGAATGACAAAACCTTACTTTGACATATGTCAAGGGGAATTTGAAAAAGATAAACAAAACAATATATAAATCATGTTTTAAGAACAACACTTGATAGAAACAAATGATCGCAAACTAAACAAAAGCAAGATATATAATAAAACGACCCTAATATTCCTGTAATTATGAAATTTTTTTCCTTTTAGGTCATGTCCTGGAGATGACAGTGTTTCTGATATTATTTAAAATACACCCAAAGAAACAACAGCAAGACAAAAGGGAAATTTTGCTCAACTGTGGAGCCACACGGTTTTAATATTTAATGAAAGAAATAAGATATGCAGCAACGATCGGCAACCTGTGCAATAAAATTATGTGTAGTGCATAGTATAGGCTCGCATGCTAGTGATCAATGTGCTGTTACTGTTTATTGCGGTTATTACATTGTCTTAAGAAACATGTATGCCTTTCATTGCTACTCTTCACAAAATTCACAATTCACATGTGACACCATATATATATATATATATATATATATATATATATATATATATATATATATATATATATATATATATATATATATATATTGTAACAGTATAAATTGAGTAGCTAAACAGCTAGGCTAGATTGGGCGTATTTGTGGTTCCTCCTCTGCTTTAAACAGAGAATTATTGGCGACGATCATGGTTATTTCTTCTGGCTATCCCTCGTATACTGAATGAAATTGAGATATTTCGTTAAATCATTTCTCTTTGAACTACCCCTGGTATATCTTGTCGGCTGCCGCGCCTGCGATGTGGTTAAAAATGTTGGTGGTTCGAGAATGGTCCGCATGTTGAGAAAGATAGATGGCTGGGGACGTATAGGATGAAGTGAGAGCGAACGGTGGCGCTACTGGCTGTCAGGTAGGAAATGCGAATATTCCGGAAGGTTCGAGAGAGATTTTGTTGGTAGTAGTTGGAGCTAACACGTGGTTCTTTTTGAGAAGCAAGTCGGATATTATTTATCCCCATAGTGGATTAAATTGCACTCAGAAAATATTTTCAGTCTTTTGGTGATATCGTAATTTATGTATCTGATGTTGAAGACTGTAGAGATACCCGTTTCAGGGGATATAGGTACCACTTTGATCGTGTCACGTTGGTTGGAGTTTCGTATGCCCTCTTTGGAGGTAAGAAATCATCATCTCTCGTAACTATAACACCTCTAGCATTCCGTTACTTATTGTTTTTAGGGTTCTTGTGCTGGGTAGAAAGTCCTTGTACCGGATAGAGAAATTCTTGTACCGGATAGAGAAATTCTTGTACCGGGTAGAGAAATCCTTATATTGGGCAGTCCTTTGGCAAATTCACGTATCATAGGAGAATTTTGAGTGGAATAAGTCTCGCATGGAATGGCGAATTTTCATGTACCGAAAGAAGTATGGCTATTGAGTTAAATGGAGTTTTTATGTGCTAGTCAAGAGCAACGATAATTTCCGTCAGCTGTGAAATCTGTGGTTTATGAATTAGGATCTCAGTGAGGAGGTCTTCGCTTTCCGTTGTTGCATTGCCTTTCCGTTTGTTGCATTGTTCCCGTGGTTGCAGTTCCGTACCCTTAAAGGCCCTAGTTTGGTATGGAAATTGTTGGTAATTTTATGGCCTAGAAGTCCAGGATGTTCAAGTAAGAATTTTCCGTTTTGTGATAAAGAAGAGAGACAATCTTGATAAGCTAAAATTTTAAATATTCACATCTGTTAAATTTGCTGAAATCAAACTGAATTTATTTTATTTAAACTTCAATAAATGTGGTACAGATTTTTATGAGACCCTTGTTAATATAATTGCTTCACTTTTGATAGTTACCACAGTTTATTATATATTGTTAGCATTAGTTAAGCTTATTGATTATTCTTTGGGACTTGATATTTAATCAGGCCACTTAACTTAACTAACGTGTAATTAATTACTATTTGGGAAATAAGTTGTAAGCTTTGCGTGCACGAAAAGTGAAATTTTTCCATAGAACAATTATACTTTTGGAGCACATTCATGCATACTCATTAGATATCTTGTATATTTTGTAATAAGCCATTTCAGTTATATAATAGAGACTTTTTATTTTAGATCAGAATTTTAGAACAGCTTTTTAATAATTTCTTGTATGCCAAAGAAGAGTAATAAAAGCCCTGATTTTATCAGATTATAGGTGTGTTTTGGTTTTGTGTTTGTGTTTTGTTTTCAGGGCTGTTGAGAATACTTAGTGTTATTAGATCCTTATCGTTACTTTTACTTGTGAATCTATGAGACCATGCCGTTCTGAGTTTTAGTTTGTTTTACCATAACTATAACTCCCTTGCAGCTTCCTGTGCTCGATTGTGGTTGGCTATAGTTGCCAGTGTGATCCAAGAATTCTTGGTTGTGTTGGATCTGGGCAAGGAAGTATATTAGTGAACATCTTATTAGAATATCCGGAAGTGGAGGTTAAACAATCAAGTGGCGCCCCTAGTTAACATCTTATTTTGACCCACGCCCATCTCCACTGTGTAAAAGCTGGCGGCCCTCTAATTTCCCGGTAACCTAGCTTATGCCAATGACAGATTAGGTTTGCGAATAGATTGAGAATTATTTGAGCATTGTCATCTGGTATAAAAGGAAGTGCGTCTTCACTGATTTGAACCAAATTTGGGAATTACTCTTATTTTGCTAATGTCTTGAATGAGTTTGTTCATAAAATCTTAACAGTCAATTTCTTAATAAAAAATTAAAAAATATTTTTTTAAACGCAATATCTCTCAAATTGTCTAAGTGATTAAAACAAAAATTTATAACTTAAAAGAACATAGGTAGACGTGGTTGTGTACTAATTTTCAAGTCGTTTGATCAAAGAAAAATAAAGTTTTCGAAATTAATAATAAAATAATCCTCGACATCACTTCAGATTCTGTAATGCAATATACACAATGTTGGACAAAGACAGATAACGTTATCTGTACTGCTATGTTAATTAAATAAATCGTAGATAAAAATATAAACAATGGAAGTTATTGCAAAAGGTCAGACATTGCGAGAGATACGACAGGGACGTCATCACGGGACCAGGCAGTATGTTGCCACGATAACTCTAGTTTATATAAAATTTTATAGATAGAGCTGTGTACAATAGTCAACAATCAACTAACAATGAGCTATCGCGCTTGAATTAGCCGCTAGAGGCACTAGTCTAGAGTAGGATCTCTGGAAATGTCAGATAGTCAAATGTCACAAAGTTTACATTTTACGTCTCTTTTATCGGAGGTTTTTACAAATTGTTCATTATTGTTGTGAAGATTGTGCCATTACTGATTAATTAATTATGGAATACATGCGGTATGGCTCAATGAATGTAAGTCCTTTAAAAGAAAATAGGTATAAGAAAAAGAGGTGCGAAATTAAGCGGACCTAAAGAATAGCTAATTCAGAGGTTAGTACCTGTGTGTTTACAATGTATTTATTTAGTAAAATTATGTATTGTAGAGTTTTGAGCTTTGTTTTTCTGTTCACAGACTTAAAAGACTATGATAGAAATAATAATTATAATAAACCAGATACTATCGACGAATTAAAACCAAGAATGAGCACTGAATGTACTAATATTTGTAATTGTAATGTAACCAAAGATTTACTAAGCCAAGTCAAACGAGCTTGAACTCGATGCATTTACCGTTAGTCATTGAACAAGTAAAATTTTAAATCGATCGGACAATCGGAAATCTGTTAAAATTCGATTAGAAGATTTGACGCCCAGGCAGCTGTTGAACTAAATTATATAGCTCAAATATAGCCATACTAAATATACTGTATTTCAATTGGGAAGACTTTTCATTTGATACCCATATACAGGGGTTATTAAGAAATGAATATTCCGTCTTTTTACGTCAGCTGATATTTGTTTTGCTTCATAAAAGCTTCCCCTAGCCCAATTTATTATACTTGTTAAGCCCTTTCTTTTGATACCAACGTCAAGGGACTGTAAAGAAAAATATATTCCGTCATCTTGCATCGGCGGCCATATTGAATTTATTAAAGCTCCACCTAGGCCACTGTTCTTTTACTCGTGAGGTTCTTTCTTTTGGATACCCATGTTAAGGGGGTTGTGAAGAAAAATATAATTTGCCATCTTGCACCGACCGCGATATTGAAATTATCAAAGCCTACTGTATTCTACTCGTGAAGCCCTTTCATTTGATACCCACAACAAGGATGTTTTTGAGTAGTATTTCAACATCCCGCGTCGGCCGACATTTTAAGTTCATACAAGTTTGATGCCACCATAATATTGTGCTGTCATCCAAACTAGATAAGCTTGGAAATTTTCAATTTGATGAGAAGTGAGTTATAATTCGATTACAAGATCTGATTGTCAGACAGCTGTGAGAGTCAATAAACTCGTTTAAAAATGTTGTCGGCCCGACGATCTGTAGGTCGGTCTGTCGTTCTGTAGGTCGGTCTGTCTGTTGGCTCCCGCGATAACTTTCAAAGAGATTGAGGTATCGACGTCAAATTTTGCACGCGGGTGGCAGTCCACCAACAAACGGTTCGAATCACAGTTTTTGAGCGAAATCGCTTCAAACGAAGGGTGTCGTATATGGAGCTGATTGATTCAAATGTGGACTTTAACATTAAAAGTAAAAAAATATCAATTCAAACATTACCACGGACTTGACATTTTCTAATGAAAATCAAGCGGATTGATTATGCAGCGGTAAAATATTAAATTATTTTGTAATTGAGCCATTCACAGTTAGTACACAGGCAGCTGTTCACAAACAGATGGCCTGGATTGTTTGTGAGTAAAATCACTTAGAAGAATTGGACCAAGTAGGGGGTTGATTGGGGAAACTTGACACTTTTCAATAAAAAAATCGAGTAATCTATCTTTCAGAATTGTATGTGTACAGAAATATGGATATTACTAAACATCCGACATTTTCTCAAAAATTTAGGTCTAGGTTGATATGGAGTGGTTAACTATTAATTTTCTTTGCAATCAAGTTATTGTTCCCAAATTCATTTATCGAAAAAGCCTCTCTGAGGAGAGTGGATTATCAAAGAGATGTGGAAGTTGACAGTTCTATTTTGAGTTGCTCCTTTCTTCAGTTTCTCAGAATTCTGAGATAAAAAGTCAGAATTATTCGAGAACTATACGGTGGTGCCACTTGCAAAACGTTTACCTATTTACTATTGATGTGTAATTAGGTAGGTAGCTCTGCCTGTGCCGGTTTTATAGTTAGTTGATGGTGTTTACAAATTAAAAGGAAACAAAATTGGTTCATTGACTATTATTCTCGTTGCGTTAATAGAATAATGCATAGTGCATAGGTGCATGTATTATGATTTTACTAACTATGTACGTAAATAAGTCGTCATATACATATACAAGTATATTATTGTTTTAATGGACATTATACCACGGAAACTTTAGCTGAATTAAAGTCAAGTCAGCCTTAGAAGCACATAAATAAATATGTTTTTTATTTTATCTTTAACGTCGATCTATTTCCGCGACTATGACCAATCATCGACACCAGGGAGCAGTTTCACCTTGCTATCCTGGAAATTTTGCCGAACCCTGCCGTTTTGCAAGGACAGTAGGAACATTTAACGTGCCCAACATCGCATGGACTCGGGACCGACGGCTTTACGCCCCCTCGGAAGGGCGAAACGTGCAGACATTCAACTTTATCAAATACAATGCCACAACCTCGGTTGATGTTAATGTTATAGTGTGTACTAAAAAATGTGACAGGATAACCGTGGGATAGAACCCAGTACCATTCGGTTCAGAGGACACGTTCTTACGACTGAACTACCGAGGCTCTTATAAATAAATAATCATGAGATAAAAGTACGTTTGTTCTTGTTTGATGATTTGTTTTTGTTGCTTAATAAACATCATCACCATCACAATCGAAATGCGATACCATCTGTCGCAATCGAGAATCTCCGTCTGTAACTGCCCATTTTAATGCAGTGTAGCTTCCACCTTCAATCAATATTCTACCATATATCCAGACGTTTTACTTTTGATCTACCTCTTCCTTTTTGTCTAAGTATGTATCTTTCAAATAAAACTACCAGAAAGATGTTTTAAAATATGTCCTATATATGTTGCCTTTTCCTATCAGTTTCTTTCAGCAAGCATTTCTATTCTGTCACCTCTTCTAGCACACTTTTTTATTCCTGTTTCTATCGGTGTACCTTATTGTCTTTGTCATTCTGGTAGTTTTATTTGAAAGATACATACTTAGACAAAAAGGAAGAGGTAGATCAAAAGTAAAACTTCTGGAAACATGGTACAATATTGATCGAGGTGGAAGCTACACTGAATTAAAATGGGCAGTTACAGACAGAGAGTCACGGTTGCGACAGATGGTATCGCATTTCGATTGTGATGATGATGATGGTTATCGAGCAACAAAAACAAATCATCACACAACAACAAACTTACGTTCATCTCATGATTATTTATTTATAAGAGCCTCGGTAGTTCAGTCGTAAGAACATGTGCCCCTGAACCGAAGGTGCTTAGTTCGATTCCAGGGTTCTCCTTTCACTTTTTCAGTACATACTGTAACATTAACATCAGCCGAACTTGTGGCATTATATTTGAGCAAGTTGAATGTCTGCACGTTCCGCCCTTCGGAGGGGGCGTAAAGCCGACGGTTCCCTGTCCGATGCGATGTTGGCACGTTAAATATTCCTACTATCCTTGCGGAACGGCAGGGTTCGACAAAATTTCCAGGATAGCGAGGCTCCCTGGTGTCGGTGACTGGCCGTAGTGGCGGAAATAGATCGACGTTAAAGATACAAAAACACAAACATATCTATTTATAAACTTCTAAGGCTGACTTGACTTTCATTCAGCTAAAGTTATTTATATATATATATATATATATATATATATATATATATATATATATATATATATATATATATATATATATATATATATATATATAACGTCGGCTTAGAATGAAAACCTCGTATCTCAAAAAAAATCTAAAATTATTTTATTGCATTATTGTATAGAAAACCTTGTATCTCATCTATTCGCAAGCCGTTATAAAATAATGACTTGCGTGCTGCCCTCTAGAGACGAAAATAGAAACCACGTATATCGCTAGGCAACTGAGTCAAGTGAGAAAACCACGTATAACTTGTGAACTTTTCTGCAGGTGTTTCAGTGATTTTTGAGGTGTTTTTTGCAGCTAAAGCATACAAGTAATATTACTAAGTAAGTATATTTATATTGGTTTGTCTTTCAGTTGTGATATTAGTTACCATTCCTTGTAATTGTACCACCAAAACATTAAGACTGAATGTGAAAACCTTGTATTTGAGGTTAGGTCCGACTGACTAAGAATGAAAACCTCTTAATTCAAATATACGTGGTATTCATACTTATCATGCGTGTGTTGATATTGGGGTATCTATATGCACCAATAGCCTTCAGCCTTGAATTACGAGGTTTTCTTTGCAAACGCCAATATAATAGCAAACGAAATATTTTAGTTGTTGATAAAATAAAACCTAATAAGCGATCTCGAGGCATGTATAACAGTTCAAAACCTATTATGTATGATTGATATCTTTTCAGAGAGCGAAATTATGAGTCAATTCAGTCGAACTAAATTGATATTAGAGTTGGCTTTGAACCAAGCATCACGTTCTAACAGAGATGTGAGAAAAAAAGGTAAGTGATGAATTATCATGGAACATAATGTTTAATGTAGGGGCACATGTTTTCTATGTAATACTATACTAGTACTTGATAGTAATTTATATTATTGGTAACAAAACGTTCTGTTTTTACTGAATTCATTCATTACAGATGGCGAAAAATTCATTGATATATCAGATACAAATCAAGCTACCTACATTGAAGATGTTACTTCCACTGAGGATTCCACTCTTCCTAAACATACAGATGACAACATAGTTCCAACCATATCTAATTACATTTTAGTTCCAAATGAAGATGACAACAGCTTTGTCTTGGAACCGAATGATGGTAACCCCGGCATTTTAACAGACCTAACCAACTGTATTATATTCGATGAAATCCCAGAACAGCCGAAAGCTGAAAGCAATTTCAAAGAAAATAGTTTATTGTCAACTTCGAACTCAAACTTAGTTGCAAACTACTTAGACCTAGATACTCTGCCTGTAGTTGATGTTGAAAACAGTGTGACTCTAATGGAAACTAATATTGCGAACGTAGGAGAAATTGACAGAGTGCCCGAAAGAGTTAATCATGAAGATGAGGATTACATACCCTCGGGAGATGAAAGTGATGTGCCTGAAGACCATACTTATAGCAAGGAAATTTCCTCCCAACGTAAAAGAGCTAAAAGAGGAAAAGGCAACAAAGAATCGTGGATCGCAAATGATAATAAACTAAAGAGGTCTCAAGGACTAGAGTATTTTGGTAGACGTAAAACTGAAGCAGGTAAAGCTGTTTTCGATGTGAAGAGGCCAAAAAAAATCATGAAGAGCCGTTGTTCATGTGTGGAAAAAAACTTGAGAGGCTTTGGCTGTGCAGAGATTGTTGACAGTATGAGAGAGAAGATCTTCAAACAATTTTATAGGTTGAACCATGGTGAGAAACAAGTTTTCATAAACGGCTTAGTTGACAAGAGACCTGTGGCACAGCGAACAGTTGAAGCTGCAGGAGCTTCACGGCGCCATTATTCTTTTGTCTACTATTTGAAACCGGATGAAGCTGGCGAGCGTGTTAAAGTATGCAAAAGGATGTTCCTATCTACACTCAGCATTGGAGAGTGGGCGGTACATGATTGGGTATCAAAGTTACCAGAACAAAATGATTCTGAAAACAATGCACAGAACGCAAGAATACATAAAAAAAGCAATGGAAAAGAAGTCTCACCAAGGAGACCTCAGACCGACAGAGTTAGAAAACTTTTATCAGATTTTTTTGAAAGCCTGCCTAAGCTTGAATCTCATTATTGTCGGAAGAGTTCAACAAAACTTTATCTTGAGCCTAGGTGGCAATCAAAGGCAGAACTGTTCCGGCTATATAAAGATTTCTGTAAATCTCTAAACAAAGATAACCCTGTAACATCCATTTTTACTTTCTACTCTGTTTTTGATGAGTTCAACTTAGCATTGTTTAGCCCCAAAAAAGACCAGTGCGACACTTGCTGTGCTTATAAAAGCGGAAATGTATCAGAAGAAGAATTTAAAGAGCACATTAGAAGAAAAGATGAGGCAAGAAAGCAAAAAGAGAGCGATAAGACTAGCGATGACAATAATACATCAGTATTCACAATGGACTTACAGGCCGTTTTACTTTGCCCATCCCTAAAAGCGTCGGCGCTATACTATCGCACTAAACTAAAAGTGCACAACTTTACTTTGTATGATCTGAAAACAGGGGCTGGCTACTGTTATTTGTGGGACGAAACTGAGGGGGAACTGAATGCTGATGAATTCGCAAGCATTCTGTATAACTTTATTATAAATGAGGTGGAGAATGGTAACAATATTATTATATATAGTGACGGTTGTACATACCAAAACCGGAACACTATCATGGCTAACACACTTCTTCTGATTTCAAAGAAATTAGGTATCGTTATTACTCAAAAATTTTTAGAAAAGGGACACACCCAGATGGAGTGTGACGCTATGCATAGTTGCATTGAAAGAAAAATAAAAAATCGTGAGATTTATTCTCCAGTTGCCTACATTGAAGCTTGCAGAACAGCAAGAATTCATCCAGCACCATTCAAAGTGCAATATCTAGAACATACTTTTTTCAAGAAATTCAGTGATTTGAAGTTCGTAACATCCATCAGACCTGGACAAAAGAAAGGTGACCCAGTTGTAACTAATCTCAAATGTATAAAATATACACCTGATGGAAATATTCAGGTAAAATTAGACTTCAACGAAGATTTTTCAAATCTCCCTAGAAGGTTGAAAAATATATCAAGTGAGACTACAGTCAGATGCTTATATGAAAACAAAATTCCACTCCAAGCAGTCAAATTTAAGCATCTACAGGAAATGAAATCCGTGCTTCCACGACAAGTTCACAGCTACTATGATGCATTACCTCACATGTCAAACGCTGAAAACAAATTATGTGACAAAGGAACTTGTTGTTGCATCATTCCAGTAAATGTAAAGATTTAAGGTAAAATGTAAATCAAAGAAATTTTTTATTTTCTAATAAAACACTTTTTCTGATCTCAGTCTTGGCTTTTATTGTATCCTATCCTATGCTTGAACTGATTAAATTTAAAATGACTATGAAATTATATTGAAATCATACACTATACAATAATAATCTGCCATTATATTTTGATATTCATCATGATAAACCAGATTTTTTTTTAAAAACATCAAATAAACAAAGTTTTGTATTAATTGAAACACATTGAACACTTGTGCAACAACTTTTGAGCCTTGCAAATATTTTGTCAACCTCGGTAGATATTACATGATGAAATGAAACTTGAAAATTAATTAGTTAAATTAATAAAATCAATCAATGTAGTTCTGATCAATTTCATTATAAAGATGAAAACCTCGTATGTCCTTTCGGACCACTAGAAGTTAAACCACGTATATCAACGTTAAATATGAAAAGCACTTATATCTTGTAATCACAAATTGTAAAACCACGTAAATCGATTTTCAATATGACAAGAAAAGGCAAACTTCTGTTAAGCACATGAATAATCAGAAAATGAATAATATTAAGTCATGTGTACTTCAAATTATTCAAATCTTACTTAATATTTCCCAAAATCACTTTTTTTCGCCTCCTGTAAAATTTGCATTTTCTGAGATACGAGTTTTTCTTTCTAAGGCGACGATATATATATATATATATATATATATATATATATATATATATATATATATATATATATATATATATATATATGTATATTTATACGACGACTTATTTACGTACATAATTAGTAAAATCATAATATATGCACCTATGCACTATGCATTATTCTATTAACGCAACAAGAACAATAGTCAATGAAACAGTTTTCTTTTCTTTTAGTTTGTAAATACCATCAACTAACTGTAAAACCGGCACAGGCAGAGCTACCCGCCTAATTACACATCAATAGTCAATAGGTCAATGTTTTGCAAGTAGGCGCTGTCGTATAAAGCTCTCGAATAATTCTGACTTTTTATCTCAGAATTCTGAGTTAAAAAAGTAAGAATTCCGACTTTTTATGTCAGAATTCTGAGTTTCTAATCAGAATTCTGACATGAAAAGTCAGAATTCTGATTTTTTTATCTCAGAATTCTGACTTTTTATGTCAGAATTCTGTGTTTTTATCACAGAATTCTGACTTTTTATCTCAGAATTTTTACTTTTTTATCTCATAATTATTAGAAAATCATTTTTTAACGAGACCCCAGAACGCCGTTGTACTAAAACGGTAAAGTAGAAGTTCTTCTAACAGTGGGATAAATATATTGCACAAAAAGCGCTCCAAAGCTATTGAACAATGAAGAGCCAACTCAGTTGTTGAAAACTTACCTAAGCTTACACAAAGGAAAGCATTAAAATTAGAAGTTATGCTAAGACAGAACTAGCATGAAGGAATAAGTATTATTAAGACAGCAAGGCGGTAACAAATGTCTCTAGCATTGCCAAGGATTACATAAAGTTACCTTATATGATTTAAGATTATCAAAATAACTTCCCATTATAGATGGAAGAAGTTGGTGAAAAGCCAGCTAGAACGTGTTGGAAACAACTATGCAGAGAATGCCGTTTTCGGATAAATCCCGTCTGAAATAAGACTGCATAAAGTCACACATTTAAATATTCCTTGCCTCCTTATCTCAGAGTAATACGTGTTTGTTAGAAGGGTAGTATTTTAGCAGGTATTTAAGACCTTAAGCCGACAGTTACATAACGCTTAACTTCGATGTAATTATGTGAAGTGAAACCGGGTCATGTTATGATTTAATTACATTTTTGAAGATGAAATTATAAGTATTAAAAGCCCTAACGTAGCAAGTGCGTTATGGTAGTAGAGTGAAAAAATGGTTTCTACTTAAAACTTGTTAGTCAAAGCTGTCGTACATCTCACAATGTTCTAGGAGGCAGGCTACCATAGCCGTATTACTTTGTAGGCGTGTTCTCGCTGTAATTAGTATACCGTACTGAGGAGCTCGAATTAGAGCGAAACCGGTCTGCGGTCTTAATTATAGTGAGAATACATCTAGTCTTACATACATTGTCCGTGTGTTAGGGAAGAAATGGGCCAGGGCTGACAATTTACAAAACTGTTAGTTGGTTGTACACAGTCTCCATCTTATAACATTTTGTGTTATTTCGAGCTGTCATGACAACATACTGCCTGGTTCCGCACCGAGATGGCGACCCTGTCGTACATCTCACAATGTTAAACGAACTGAACTGAGAAGTTGTACAAAATATACAAAAAAATATACAGTGTGATGATAAAGTTTGGAACATAATTCCTAAATGCGTTATTTAATTTTTTCAAGAAAAACGCTCGGATAGTTCATTTTTAGCTGTTAAATTGACAATTTGTGACGTAAAAATGACATTTATGACATCACCTATTTCTGAATGATGGCACCTGACATGTTTTTTTTTTAATTTGCATTATTTACTTTAAAAACTCTGGACGCAGCAAGTGCGTTATGGTAGTGAATTTTTATAGAAATGATCTGGCACCAAACATTTTTTCAATAAAATGCGTATCTCTTGTAAGGTATAAATCTAAATTTCGGCATATAGTTTACTATTTATAACGTAAATCTACGTACTAAATTTGTTTACCATAGCTTTCTTATTTTCTAAAGGAAAACCCAAAACTTTCACAGAAAACCTGGTCCGACTTTCCTGGCTAACGAACTTATCGAAGCCACTTACGAAAGAAAAGTACCTGCCAAATGTCATCAAAATCGTCTGAATATTTTTTGTGTTATCGGTGTGATACATACAAACACACACACACACACAGATATATATATATATATATATATATATATATATATATATATATATATATATATATATATATATGTATATATATATATATATATATATATATATATATATATATATATATATATATATATATATATATATAAATTGAAACTGGCCCCGGATATGGGTTCTAGATCCTAGTTTGTGGTTATTTTGAAAAAGAAAACAAAATTCTTAAGTCTGGATCTCCTCATTAGTGAATTTTTTTCTAAGAAAATTCACTAAACGGGGTAACGTAAATTTAATAAGAAATAAGAAATATTTCTCACCGTTTTTATTTAGGACGAGCTTTATTTAGAGTAATGGGGTTTACTTTTCTGAAACAATGGACACTTGACTTTGTGATTGTTGGTACGTTGTTGTGTAACTATTTAAGAGCTGGAACAAAAAAAGTCAAAGTCAATTTTTAACAACACTCGTTGTGATAATTTATTGATTACTCGCTGTTATTTGTATCTAGTTATAGGACTTTTATCGTAGTGTGGATTTAAAATTCAGTGAGTAGACAGTAATGCTAAATCGTGAATTAATTTCAATTATTACCTGTCGTTTAAATTAATTAATAGTTTCAGTGGTGGAAGTGTAAAAGTGTTAAAAGTAATCAACTCTGATTCGAAGTTAACAAAAATGATACGTTTAAATGAAGTGGAAAGAATAGAGCTAGTAATAGTGCCTGGATATGGAGACAGGCTTAGAAGCCATCAGGAAGGATGCGAGTTATTTAACCAACAACATCCTGACCGACCGCCAATTGCAAGATCTACAGTAACTGAATTGGTTGTCAAATTCATGACAGACTCGGAATTCGTAAAAGTTTTGCCTCAACAAGGTCCACCTCGAGTGAGTAAAGAAGCCAGATTGGATATATTTCGTAAATCTGAAGAAAATCCTCACCATTCTACAAGGCAACTAGCTCTAAATAATAAAGTGGACCAATATTTAGTGGTAAAATTATTCAAAGAAGAGAAGTATCATCTTTTCAAAGTGCAATTGATACCCAAGTTAAACGATGATGATTCAGACCGCCGTTTACAGTTTTGTGAACAATTAATGTTACGCTGCGATGAAGATCACAATGTTGTTAATAACATTCTCTTTTCTGAAGCCACTTTTTGTCTGAATGGGACCGTAAACTACCACAACTCAAAATATTTGTAAGGGCAAAATCCTCGTTGGACTCAAGACAACGTGGCAAAGTGGATGTATGGATGGGCATAATCTGACGGCGTTTCATAGGGCCTTATTTTTTTCAAATACAGCTTACAGCAGCACGTTACCTAAATATATTGCGATTGGATAGGTGCCAGCTCCGACAGTATTTTTTTCAAATAACACGACGCAGATGCGCCCGATCAAGATATTTGGTTTCAGCATGACGGGGCACCTTCTCACTTTGGTGTAGACGTCGGTCAATAGCTAGATGCCACATTTCCTAAAAGATGGATAGGGCATCGAGGAGCAATTGAGTGGCCACCGCGTTCCCCAGACTTGACTCCCTGATTTTTTCTGAGGGAGGGGGGGGGGTGAATTTAAAAGAGAAAGTTTATTTTAACAGACTAAATAATTTAGAGGAGCTACAGCAACTAATTCGCGCTGAGGTGGAGCAAATTAGTCCTGACATTTTTGAGCGCAGTGTACAACGTATTTACACTCCTATCGGATAATGCCAAATGGTAAGTGGAGAACAATTTGAATATTTCCGCTAATTTTTGTTTGTTTTCCTATGTTCAATAATTTTTCATTTAAACTTACATTTCCATTTTCAAAGTAAATAATCCCATTTTTGCAAAAAAAAAATTGTTATGTAAGGTATCAATTTTTTTAATCATTATTTTAGTTGTAAACAGGTCTATGGTAAAACAGCAAAAAAATATGGCAGTTATTTTTAAAAAAAACTTATAATGACGTTACCACCCGGAAATAGGTGACATCATAAATGTAATTTTTACGTCATAAGTTAGCAATTGAAAAGGTAAAACTTACTTGCCCAAGCGTGTTTCTTGAAACAATTAAATAACGCATTGGAACTATGTTCCAAACTTTATTATTACACTGTAGGTCGTCACACCAGTAAACTAACCATGATAAGTTTACTTTTGGAGGACTCAATTACCACAACACATTTTCAAAGACCTGATGGTCGTTTCACTAGCAAGGTCCTCAGAAGATAAAATATTCTAATCGCTTAACAGCTATAATTAACTTTATATTAGGTGATAAGTAATTGACCGCACGTAGAGGGAGAAATCACAAAGACTGGTCCGGTCAACTACGTATCACCTAACATAAACACAAATTTAATGTAAACACATTTTTAATATATTCTTTTTTGTTTTATGTTCAGACGCGCTGTAAATATATCTACAATGAGACTCCATCAAGGAATCAACCTGCACCTGTCCTGTGCTCTTTATCGCTGACGTGGAACATTCATCTACTTGGTATTTGTTACAAATTTATTATTTGCCCTTATACATATTAGATTTCTGTGTAGATATACATAATCGTACTAAGTGCATGGCGTGGTGTTGGTGGTGAAAAAAGTGGTATGGCTTCGACAGAATTGTCATTAGCCACAGATTTGTTGAAGTGCATGGCAAATACTGTGATTTTAAACTTGAAAATTATGGCTTTAGTGGCATTTTGTATCTATAGCTATGCTGTACTTTCTCTTTTAACATTTTCATTCATATTAACAAACGTTGTTATGCTTGTAATGTTTCTCTGTGAATCTACATATACATACCACAACAATATATACAGTGTGTCCTAGCTTTTATTATCCAGGCTGCAACCCTTACAATAATTATGCGATTGAAATGAAATTTGGCAAGCAGATATAATGACTTTCTGAGGAGTATATTGCCCAATACAGACTGCTTCCGGTTATACCAGAAGTGCTTTTGCTATGTAAAATATAATACCCTGTACATTTCAACATTTTTGAAATCCACGATTAATTGTACACACTTTTGGTGTACCATCACCTATCGCTGACCGTTTTCGATAAATTCGAGTTTAGATTTATCATGTATGTTGTTCGAAAGCAATAAAAAAGTGAGACACTTTATTGCATTGAATATAAAAATACATAGTAAAAAAGTATTACATTTTACTGCATTGAATATAAACATACATAATTATAATATATGTTCAAATTGTCTTTGATTTGCTTCAACACAAGCTTGAAATCGTTTCAGTAATTCCCTTGTACACGATTGTCTTATTATATCAGAGTTAACATTATGGCATGCGCGTCTTATCCTACATTCAAGATCATTAGCATAAGTTGGCAGGGAGGTGTAAACCATTTCCTTGATATGACCTCAAGGGTAGGAATCTAGAGGGGTCAAATCAGGTGAACGAGCTGGCCACTTTATAGGTCCTCTATTACCAATCCATTGATTAGGGAATCTCTCATTTAAGTAATTGGCACAATTTTATTGTTACCAGAATATTGTCGCACGGTCACGAAGAGGAATGTCTTCTGGCAATTGAGCAAGAGGGTTTTCAAAAAAAATCCAAATACTAAATCTCCCCATTCAACATATTTAAAAAATATGGACCTCTCAGAGGCCAATTGTGTATCCGCACCATCCATTGATGCCTCACATTGTTTAGAGATGTGTTTGTTTGACCTAATGTAGATTTTACACTGATCAGCAGTGAGAATTGTGGCGATTTATCATCCCATTGTTGGGAAATCTCGATTCATCACTCCATAAGATTTTCACTAATGACGTATGGTCCTCTTCAATGATAACTCGTAGAAGAGAAATAAATTACAACCTTCGTTCATAGTCTGTGGGAAAAAATGCTTGAACAATACATACTTTATACGGATGGTATTTTTCTGATTTGAGAGTCATAATCCCCATTTCTAGAGAAATCTCTCTGACAGAAGCTTTTGGATTCAAGTTTGTACGCTAACACCCTTATCAAAAATTCTTAATTTCTTACAGGTGCCTCATGATGGGAGTGTTGTATCGATATCGGGAATCTACGTGTACGCATTTTTGACTCAATCAAGTGAAAGGTGCATGCTGCTAGTGTCCGACGATTTGGAAACCGTTGTTGGTACATCCGCCATAACCAGAAGTTGTTTGTATTCGACAACGTGCTTATTAAATGGGCCACCGGTCATTATATCTACTACCGAATTCCATTTTAATCGCATAATTATTATGAGAGTTACAGCCTGGATAAATAATAAATAAAATAATATGTTGATGTCGTATTTATTTAACTATCAGGTAATTGACTAAAACACTTTGTGTCGAATAATTTATTAGTTTATAGACTTCTAACCCCCAAAAACCGTTCTTTTAACATCTGTTGCACCTGTCACTAGGAGTAGACAAATAGTCGTGACATACCTGCTGAGCCTGGTACCAACTGCCGACGCTGAAGTTCCCAATTCCCGGGTGTAGCGTGGAACCATTCTCTATTCTTTCTCTTTTACTCTTCCATGCGGTTTGTTTAATTTCCTTCTTTCTTTATTTTTCCGAAACCTCCCTTTTCTTAAATTGTAACGGGCTAGAAGCCGGGCAAACTTTTCATTATTTTTTTTTAAACCCGTGAGAATTAATTGTCACGGGTCTTCTTAATAAAAAAATTTATGAAAAGCTTGCCCGGCTTCTGGCCCGTTACAATTTAGGAAAAGGGAGGTTTCGGAAAAATAAAGAAAGAAGGAAAAGGAAATTAAACAAACCGCAGGGAAGGTATAAGAAAAAGAATAGAGAATGGTTTCACGCTACACCCGAGAATTGGGAACTTCGGCGTCGGCAGTTGGTACCAGGCTCAGCAGGTATGTCACGACTATTTGTCTACTCCTAGTGACAGGTGCAACATATGTTAAAAGAACGGTTTTTGGGGGTTAGAAGTTTATAAATTAATAAATTATTCGACACAAAGTATTTTCGTCAATTATCTGATAGTCAAATAAATACAACGACATCAACGGTAAGTGAAATTTAATAGCTGGAATCACAACAGTATAAGTGAGGAATGGTTACATTAATTAATTGTTGTATTTTAGGCTGACAGTCAGCGATGGTAATAATGTGTTACTGTATCAGGGATGTAATTGTTAATTTAATTTAATTTAACAAAGATGCAGAGATCCCCCTTACAGTCGACTGTTCGAGTTTACACACAAAGACAAGCTTAAAACATCAACTTAAACGTATGTATAGCTTAATAATCATCTGATTGTAGGTGTACTACTCAAAATTCAACAACAGTTACACAAAATAAACAAACAAAAAAACTTCGTGGACTTATCTGGAACTTAGTCCTTGTCCTTTAACTTCTTTAGGCCCTGAGGTGTGAGTGCTGACCCAGTTAAAGCAGAAAACACCACCAGATATCAGCCCCAGACAAGAAACGCTGATAACTTAATTGTTGAGTCTGGTTTTGGATTGAGTACTCGTTTCTTCGCTAGAGACTCATCATCGTCTGAATCTGACAGAGTTAGATCTACTACCTCTTTTTCCTTTGGTCAACTTTTTTCTTTGGGTTCTTCTTTGGATACAGATGTTGATGTAGGTGCAACCGTACTGATAAAGTCATCATCTATAATCTCTATATCAACTATCGGCACTTTCTCAGCCTTTGGAATCTTCTTCTCAACAACTTGTGTGCATAACCAGAAGTTGTTTGTATTCGAATTTCAATTCAATCGCATAATTATTATGAAAGTTACAGCCTGGATATACACACACACACACAAATATATATATATATATATATATATATATATATATATATATATATATATATATATATATATATATATATATATATATATATATATATAAACATTAAAATTAACCCAGGATATGGATTATAGAAACTCTAAAACGCGCTCATAATTTAAAAAAATAATTACTTTAATCCTTACTTCTCTGCAAGGAAATGGTTGTACGAGAATCGATTAAAAAGGAACGCGACCAATAATTTTAAACAGAGTCGGCGTTAATATAAGTACTAAAAAAGTAGAGTTCCATTATCCAAATGCCTAAAATTCAATATTCGCAAATTACCGATACACTATTTTCCCATTTGAGCACCACTCACGCTTCCCCATTTACTTGTTGCTAAGCGTATTCACCATTTATGTAATTGCTAACATGATTTATTCAAATAACAATTCAGCTTTAAATCATATATACGTAGAATTTCATCAATCAGCCTCTATGGAGCGGTATATGGTCGTAAATTCCATTGGTCTGAGCTGATAATGCTCGATTCTAAGTCGCGGTTGCAGCCATAGATTAGCCGAAGTTAGTATAATTGAACCAAATTCAGCCACATTTTCCAATTGATCCTGTTCAACCAGCTGCGCCAGATATGCAAGATTGTGTTTATCGTGCACCTTATCAATATGTGCTTTCAATTTCCTCAATTTATATTGTAGTAATATAGAAATATGCATAGCATTTGTGGATGAAGTAATTGACTTCTTTTAAGAAAAATAGACAATTAACGGTAGTATTTTTATTCGATGAACCATTAGGCAAGGTTATAAGGTATAAGGTAGTATTATATAAATTCCTTCTTCAAATTTATTCTGCTTAGTCCGAGACGTAAACCTGGTTAGAACTGGTATGCCAAAGTTAGCCAGACGACGCGCAGTTGGTTTTTTAAGTGAGTTGTGATGGCTCTATACAAAATAGTGCAAATAAAAGTAATAAATTCATTATTTTGTAAATAGACGACTCTCAAAAAAAAATCTCGAAGCATGTTAATTTTTGTTTTTAAACGTGTGTTTTCGTGACATATTTGTTTTAATTGTCATATCCTTTGTGTGAACAATCCTTTTTAGTAAATTTTCTTTAATAAGCGCGCATATTCCAAAAGATATATATATATATATATATATATATATATATATATATATATATATATATATATATATATATATATATATATATATATATATATATATATATATATATATATATATATATATATATATATATATATATAGAGTGTGTCCACGGATTGAGTGTGGGGAAAGTATAAGTGACAAAAAATTTTTGAATTAGATTATGATATTCTGGGAATCGCTCCTGCTTTGTCTTAAACTAAGATGTTGAGGAAATGAACAAAATCAATTAATATACAGGCTGGTTTAGAACTGATTTAATTAAATGTGTTAACAGTAAACTAGCTTCGTTTATAAAGACACCGCAAAAAGTTATTAACAAAACTTGTGTAGAATTAAAATTTATGAGAGGCTCTCAATTTTCAGCCAGATTAGCCTACTTTGAATTTTCGAGTAAATGATTAACATTTTTTCCCTATCAACATGGAGCTTTTTACCTGTGGTTTTCTGAACGCAGGTGCGCAAAGTGAGTAACCATGCAATGTTAAATAACAATTTATTAGTAAAATACAAAACGCTTATTGCTAACAAAAATCAAAACGAACAACGAAAAATAAAGAAATTTTTCAAATGTGCTGCCACCAACCGATACACATAACTCAGCCCGTTTAGTAAATGCTTTGTAGGCATTTGGAATATGTTGAATTAAAATACCGTCAATTACATCTCTGAACCTCAGTTACAACAAATCAAGATCGTTGTTTAATGGAGCCGCGTAGACTTTCTGTTTGAGATAGCCCCATAGTGTAAGAAACAGTACACCACACATTTACTTTTTTATGGCATTGTCTTCTGCAATTAACTCTATAATTTGGATTCTCCATAGACCAATGCCGTGCATTTTGGGAATTTACCACCCCATTAGTGGTGAAAGTGGATTCGTCCGAAAAAATAATACTTCTGCCAAAATTGAGATTTTGTAGATATTGCTCGCCGTACATTAAACAAAAATCTTATCGTTTTGACTCGCCATTTTCTTCCAAAGTATGTATAAGTTTTGCTTTGAAACGTTTCACCTTGTTGGTACGATAAATTTGTTGCAAATGCGATTTGCTAATATTGCCAATTTCCAATGCCCTTCTTCTTAATGATAATATCGGAAAACGCCTAACAGAATCCATAGCTAATGCAGCTGCAACATTGTTTTTTTCATTTAGGTCGGATTTTGTCTTCTTAACATTTAAAACACTCCCAATGCGCATAAATTTTGTAACAACTTTTTTTACACCAGTAGCGGAAACCGAATAATTTGGCCATGGTTCAAGGAATTTTCTTATCACTCCCTGATAAGAATGTTCTTCACCCAAACTATAGCACTGCACAATAAACACTTTTTGTTCTGTTGTTAACATTTTTAAATGCAGAAGCTTGCCGTTCGTGACAAATAAAATTTACGTTTGAATTTTCCAAATAAGTAGTATCCCGGGAAACGAACAACAAGGCAGAGCTCAAGTAGACACGCAACTGTCCAATTATTGCTTCGAATGTCCAATTGTGCGTTTACTTTACTTTTTTTATTGGTTGAGATGAAAGCAAACCTACTACTAATTTTTTAAAGTACACCTAATCACAGAAGCCGTCGAACGTCGTTTAAATAAAGTCGCAGCTACAAAAATTCATAGTAGGCTGATCTGTTTGAAAATTGCGAGCCTGTCATAAATTTTAATTCTAAACAATTTTTGTGAATAACTTTTTGCGGTATCTTCATAAACGAAGGTAGTTTACTCTTAATACATTTCATTATATCAGTTATAAACCACCCTGTATATTAATTGATTTTGTTCATTTTCTCAACATCTCAGTTTAAGACAAAGCAGGAGCGATTCCCAGAATATCATAATACTATATATACATATATATATATATATATATATATATATATATATATATATATATTTAATGGGTGCCTGGTTCGTGGATTGTAGTTATTGCGGTTACGTATTATAGCGGACCGTATCGTGTTATAAAAATAAAATCACTTGGAAACACTTAACTTAGTTATATATTTAAAGTAATATAAACCATATACTATTTATGTACATTAATATAGACAGCACGTGTAATACTAAAACGCGTGGTCGAATACGAATTATTATTGTTGCACTCGGTGCAAGCACTTGGAAACGAATAACGAATATGAATTGAAGCTCTTGGAAGCTAACGAATGAATGGGCTTAAGATACTTAAACCATGGCACTCGCGTTATGAATAAACGCGGGTCGAATACGAATTGTTATTGTTTCGTTCGGTGCAAGCTCTTGGAAGAGAATAAATAATTAAAATGTCATGCTCTTCAAAGGTGACGAACGAATAGAATGTGTCCAGGTCTTGATTGCTGCAGGTACCCTTTTTCTCAAGGTGGGACATGCGCGCAACACACTGTAGTTATGTCAGACTCTTGTGACATCCAGAACTGCACTCTCAAAACTTTAAAATAGCGCGGTAAAACTCAACACACCGGCCGCCTTAATGTAGTAACTTCAAAAGTAACCTAAATATAAGCAAACTTAAAAACTACACAAAAAATACATACAAATTATATAAATAGGCTAATAAAAAAATGTCTATAAAATGTTCCTTTGATTGAATGGCAAAGCGATTCACTGCACGCCCCATTATTGTTCCCTTGTTTGTTTCAAAAGTAGCGACCCTATCTACGCCATCGCCACCTGGGTGATGTTCGATAGCACGGCCAAGTGTCCACTCACATTGACCTAAATTGTTGTTGTTGCGCATTAACACTAATTCCCCTTATGAGTGTCACAGTCTGAACCGGTTTGCCACTTTTCTCGCTGCTGAAGACTACTGACGTACTCGTAGGACCATCCTTTCCAATACTGCTGGGCCCTCTGCTAGACTTAAGTGAAACGAGGTAGCCTATTTGGATTTTGATCCAAAACTAGTCTCTCAGTGGGTGCTTTTAGTGAGCCACCTATGAGAAAGTGGCCACGAGTTAAGGGGTGTTAGGCCATTGGGAACATTTGACACTTGGGTAAGAGGACGGGAATTCATGCAAGCCTTTACCTGTACTAGAATGTGAATTCGTTGCCATTTATAGTGTGATTGGCCGCAAATCTTTAGGTTGCTTCTGATATCTTTGATTTCTTCCAAATTTAATTTTTGTTCCCGTGAGGCGTCTACAAAGTTTGTAACACTGCCTGAAAAAAAAATTACTTGGAAGTCCGCGTCTAGAATAAAATCGATTTAAAGCTGTCAAAAAAATCCTTGGTTGTTAGATCACCAACCAGCACAAAATGTACAGCCTTCGTTTTGGAAAATAAAAATGCAAAGGTAGCCATTTAACCTTTGATTTGGAGTTTCGTGCCAACATATTGTCTGTAAAATGCTTACTATTGTCTTGCACTCGAATATGCCGATACATTTTTTCGATACCGGCCGAAATGGCAAACGTATGATATCTAAAACGTGTTAAAATTAAGAATATGTCTGACTGTATACTAGCACCAATCATCAAAACATTGTTTAAAAAAATCCCCTGTTAACGGCGCCGCCACCATCAAAGGCGACGAGAACACGTGTTGTTTCACTATTATTTTTTAAGACTGGACGATGCGGCAGGTAATATACAGTGGCTGTCTTGTCACTTGACTCGCAAGTGAGTTTTATATGATGCAATTCAATATATTCCCGTATAAATTTTACGTATTTAGCATGAAGGTCTGGCTGAACTGATAATTTTCGTTCAATCAAATCAAGTCGTTCTAAAGCTACAGTGTGAGAGTGTCCAATGCTGATATGGTTATGTTTCAGCGGTAAAGCAACTGCAAATCGACCGTCAGCGAACAAATACTTATTGCTATAATGAATTTCGCACGGGTTTAGCCGAGTAACATCCGGCAACTCTGTTTTATGCGAGACTTTCTCAAGTTCCCATAACCAGCTTATGTCTGGTAACTGCATTGGAATCGACGATAGAAAGCATGACGAATGTTTGAAAAGTTTGGAATCTTCATATGGCACCGGACCTGAAATGACCCATCCAAAACGTGTCAGATGAATAATGGGCTGTGAATTTAAGCTACCCCTTAATAACAGGGAATAAAAGAGTTCCGCGTCGATAAGCAAATCAATGTCTTCACGTAAATTAAAATTCGAATCTGCAAGACAGAGATCGGCAGGTTTTATTGTGTCTACATTCATCGAGGGTATCCTATCAGTAATCCTTTCGACAATAAGGCAATTCAACTGAGTCTTATAATTAGTCATTCTTGACTTAATTATTATGTCTGCTGCTTCCGTTACATTTATTCTGGTGTGAGCAATGCCGTTGACGGACGTATTAATGTTAATTGTTTTTAAATTTAATTTCTTGATAAATAGATATAAGATAAATGAAAATTCGGAGGCTGAATCGAGGAGCCAGCGACAAAAATGCTGTTTTCCATTATGGTCAAGCACATAGATAATGGCCGTAGATATCAATACATGCGATATTCGAGTATAGCAACAATTAGTGTAGGTGCTAGGCGGGAAATCATTGTAAAAGTCTGTATTAGAATATTCAGAGGTTCTAACAATCTTAGGTTGTTGAACACTGCTGTGTGACTGACTATTGTTATTACTTTTAACAGATAATTGTGTAAATGACTGATGCAGTAACATATTATGTTTGTTTTCGCATTCTACACCCTGGTATAACTGGTGAATATTTTTACATATAGGGCATTTTGATTCATTGGCTGTAAGATGCGAAGTGACTTTCGACAGAACATTATATTTCGCTTTTTGATATGAAAAATAATTGTTTACAGGATTATTGTTCATCTGTAAGTTTACTACAAATCGAGACCTACGTACGATTAAATTAAGAAAAGTTTTAAGTTTACGTGTATTATTAGAAATGGTGGAGTTTTCCTATTCTCGTAGAGTCGCGTTATATAAATTAGTATACAATAAGTAAATCATTAAGGTATCCCAATGATCCGTGGGTTCACGCAGCGGTTGAAGAGCTCTGAGGTGCAAACCCACGTGAGATTCCTTTGTAACGGACGTGAAATTAAATAGGGCGCTTACATGATTATATACAATCGCGTCTTTGTATTCAAACTATTCGGCGAGTAAATTCCAAGCGATTTTATAATTTGCATCAGTAGCTTCAAGATTTGGTATGACCCGTATGGCTAAACCACTAAGGCACAATTTTAAATAAAGAATTTTTTGTACGTTGTGCAATTGTTGATTGGACTAGATTAAGGCATTAAAATTGTCCTTAAAACTGAGCCAATCCTGTATATTACCAGAAGACGGTATCCTGACTTGTATAATTGTCTACAAATTTTATGTAACGTGTTAGCGACGCCTTTAGAGAACCCTTCTCTTTAATTATATTGCGTAACTCTTGTGTTTCAGACATGGTCTTTTGCATTTATCACGATTTAAATGAAAATAATTTAGAGAAAATAAATGAGAAAAAACGTTACTCAAAAAACTATTACATCATTCAGTACAAGAAATTCTTACAATAAACAAGAATGGATAACTAAATAAGAAACGTGATTTTGAGAATAAGGAAAATGTGACTCACTATGTACCCACGTGCTGGATGTTCTGAATGCTGGTATCGGTTTTCCAATCGAATTTTCCGATGAACTAACTTCATCTTCTGCTTGGGGTTGTCGCTAACTACAATTGTGTCAAATAATCCGGCTTGAAGGACCAAATGTTAATGTGTGTGTGTGTGTGTCTGGTTCGTGGATTGTAGTTATTGCGGTTACGTATTAAAGTGGACTGTATCGTATTATAAAAATAAATCGCTTGGACACTTAACTTAGTTATATATTTAAAGTAATATAAACCATATACTATTTATGGACATTAAAATAGGCGGCACGTGTAATACTAAAACGCGTGGTCGAATACGAATTATTATTGTTGCACTCGGTGCAAGTACTCGGAAACGAACAACGAATATGAATTGAAGCTCTTGGAAGCTAACGAACGAATAAGCTTAAGATACTTAAGCTGTGTCCAAATAAACGCGAGTCGAATACGAATTGTTATTGTTTCACTCTGTGCAAGCACTTAGAAGAGAATAAATAATTAAGATGTCATGCTCTTTGAAGGTGACGAACATATAGAACGTGTCCAGGTCTTGACTGCTGCAGGTACCCTTTTTCTAAAAATCGCACAAGTTTGTCCCGGAAAATTTTGGGTTTTCTTTCGGAAAAAATGTGTATCTCCGGAAATAACAAAGTTGTGGCAACCAAATTTGGTTGATTATGGTTCAAAACTAACTTTACCGACTTTACCGAAGCCAGTCACCTCCAACGAAGACAATGTTATCAACATCCTGGCGTATTGTCGAGCATATTCGCAGGCTTTCGTCCCGAGTGCAAAAGAAGATTTAGGTGTGTCACGCTCTTCTTTCAGATTATTTCGTTCAAGCACAACATGCATCCATATAAATTTAGTAAAGTTCAAGCACTTAAGCCTGAAGATGGTGCACGAAGGATTTCAATGTTTTCTGTTTATTAAAGAAAAATCGAGTACGTTTCTTTATCTATGATTAACCATTGAATTCGGCAAAACACCTGGACATATTAAGAACGGTTGTCCATGATTTCTTGGAAAATCTACCACTAGAAGAATATCCGAATTGTTGTTGTCAGTTGGACGGTGCTCCGCGTCATTGACTTAATGAAGTTCTCTGAAATGTTTGACGATCGTTGGGTGAGAAGATTAGGTCAACGGGATTGGCCTGCTAAATCGCCTGGTTGGCTACACCGGGGTAAGATATGAGAAAAATTGTGTGCGACACCAATCAATACCAAGAAGGAATTACGACAACGGGTAGCAAGATATATTCAAGAACTAGATCCCAATGAGATCGAGTGGGCTACTATCGATGCCGTAAGTCGAAGAATTTTGAAGTGTTTAGAAGCCAACGGTGAAATTTTTGAACATGTACTATAAGAATCATAACTACTTCTTTATCTTGATCTTTATCCGTTTTTCGTTTTTTTTTTTCATTTCGCCTACATAATTTTTAAGGTAGAATCATGTCTGTTGTGTTTTGTTTGTTAAATTGATGGCATTGTCCATGTGGAATAAATAATTTCATTGACACTTCATTTGAATAGCTATTCTCACCAATTTTAGTGAATTTTCTTAAAAACAATTTTTACAGTTTATATATATATATATATATATATATATATATATATATATATATATATATATATATATATATATATATATATATATATATATATATATATATATATATATGTGTGTGTGTGTGTGTGTGTGTGTGTGTGTGTGTGTGTGTGTGTGTGTGTGTGTGTGTGTATCACACCGATTTTGATCAAATTTGGCGGATACCTTCCCTCTGCAAGTGGCTTGGATAAGTTTGTTAGTCAGGAAAATCGGCACAGGTTTTCCCGGAAAATTTTGTTTTCTTTCGAAAAAAATGTATATCTCTGGAGATAACAAAGTGACGGCAAATTAAGTGCGCTGATTTCTGTCATAAAGAGTATCCTATGTACCAAAATTCAGATCTCTATCTTGAAAGACAAAAAAGTTAGAGGTAAATTAATTTTTAATTAATTAAATCTGATTCAAGAAAGTTGTGTGTGTGTGTTTTTGTTTCTTTAACGTCGGCCTATTTCCGCGACTATGGCCAATCACCGACGCCAGGGAGCAGTTGCACCTCACCTTCCTGGAAATTTTGCCGAACGCCTGCGTTTCTATAAGGAGGGTAGTGATCTTTAACGTGCCCAACATCACATGTACACGGGACCGACGGCTTTACGCCCCCTCCGAAGGGCGGAACGTGCAGACATTCAACTTGCTCAAATACAATGGCAGAACCTCGGTTTATGTTAATTGTACAGTATGTACTGAAAAAGTAAAAGGAGTACCCTGGGATCGAACCCAGTACCCTTCGGTTCAGAGGCACACGTTCTTACCTCTGAACCACCGAGGCTCTTTCAAGAAAGTTAAAAACGTAAAAATTAATTGATCAGAATGCGAGTGAAAAATACTACAAGAAATGACTAACAAGATCCTATATATGTGTCTAAGTCGTTATTTTCCTCGATTTCGTTAAAATATAAGCAAAAATCCATTGTAAAACAACATGGTTTTATGTAAATTGTAAAACCTTGAACAATAGGATATTCCTGCTGGTAAATGCATATAGTGCGTAACTCAATGAGCTAGGTGTACAGTGGTCACTTTATATCGTATAATCGACTCCCAGGTGACGAATACTAATACTGGTTAGTGACTTTGCTTTTTATCAATCTTATTTCACTTTACAGTTATATAATCTGATTGTTGTTATTCCGTTGATTTTTTTAACGAGGTTTTGTATAAAAAATAATTTGATAAAGAGGAGATGAAAGTTTTAAGACTCAATTGAATTTGAATAGCATATCTGGTTGTTTGTTCTTGCCATTACTTAGCGAAACCGTTCCATATTTAATACAGTCGTAGACTTTTCACAAGTGTTTGTTTTAGGGAACTTTCTTTAAAAAAAATCACTAACGAGGAGATCCCGACTTTTGAATTTAGAAAAAATGTCTTCAACTGAGCGCGAACTAGGTCCCCTAGAACCCACATCCAGGTTCAGTTTCAATTATATATATATATATATATATATATATATATATATATATATATATATATATATATATATATATATATATATATATATATATATATATATAAAGAGTGAATAATTTACCAAAATTTCGGTCTGTAAGTTTAAAGACAAAAAAGTTAGAGGCATTTAAAGAAAAAAAATTGGGGTTTTTCTCAAAACGTAAAAAGTCGCGATTTGAAACGTCAAAATGGGCAACATTTAGGCAAAGAACCTGAAAGAAACACGGATTATGTAGAGAGTGTTCTGCGAACCCTTAAGTTTCAGCTTAAACCATAATTGCCCTTAACTTTAATAAAATATTTCCAAAAAATTCATTTCAAATAGACACTTTCTCTGATGCTTTGGAAGTAGTTTTAGTTAAATTTATGGTTTAACGGTCTATAGTTTTTAGCTAATTTTCATAGAGAAAATTCGTTAATAAGGAGACCGCGGCTTTTGAATTCTAAAAAGATTTCTTCAAATGAGCGCAAACTAGGCCCCCTAGAATCCATATCCGGGTTTACTTTCTGTTTAAATATATACAGTGTGACGCATTTCTACGGTAAAGCTCAATATAATTGTTATCATGCAAGATACGAGAAAAAATTGTATACGTTACCTATAGGGTGTTTTGAGCTGCATCTAATAAAATTATTTTGACAACCACAGGCAGGCCCATAAGCCGTTGGTGATACCTACATTTTTTTGAACATTCCTTATTGCATTTTTGTATTTTTTATCGAAATATGATGCGTTTGTAAAAAAAATCGAGACGCAGTAAGTGCGTTTTAGTAGCGAATTTTCATGAAACGCTTCAAAATTCAATAACGCAATTTGCCATTAACCTAAGGTTCGTCAGCTAGGAAACAAGTTTTCTCGGAAATGTTTTAAGTTTATTTTCGGAAAATTATCTTGGTAAAATATGGTACATTGTTCCTACTATATACGTTATACCGGTGACCAGATTTATTCCTGCTTGCATTAAAGAGACATATTTTTTAATAAAAACATTTAAAGAAAATTCACTTCCATAACGCACTTGCTGCGTCCAGACTTTTTGTTCTTCTTCTTATGTTAGTTTGACACCGTTAGTTTTAGTTGCCATGAAAATTAAATAACGTACTAGTATAAAAGTTGAAATAATATTATTCAGTAAAATGCCTTTTCCTCGGAAATCCTGAAGATTTAGGTATAGAAGTATGCTATATCATTTGAAAGGAAATTTAATTACCTTTTAATTTCTTAGGTAATATATAGGTGGTACCAATTGAAAACACAGGTAATACTTTTGAAGCAGCCTGTATAATTTCTCTATTGTATTTCTCTATTGAAATGAAATAACTGTACTTTTCTCAAACTACAACTATAATTTTAGCTCCACAAGATGCTGGAGCACAAAATTTTTAAGGTTTAATTATGACTGTGTTTTGCTTAAAAAAATATGAAAATTAATTAATATCTGGGGAACCACCACCGATAGGTGTAGGAACGTGTTGGAAAAAAGTTGTTTAAATTAAATAAGGGATTCGAAAAAAATATAATATATAGGTGGTCCATTTAAAATAACAGAGCTACTACGACTTTTCAGTAGAAGCGGCAACACCGCGTAACTGAAAATACTTTGGATAGATAATGAATACTTAATTCTGGCAGCAACCAAATTTTTGGATTGATCCCATGTTTAGTTTTCCATATACGTCTAAGGTACCATCGACCCTGGGACAGCTTGTATATATATATATATATATATATATATATATATATATATATATATATATATATATATATATATATATATATATATATATATACCAATAAAAACCTGAAACTGGGTTCTATGTGGTTACGTTCGCACGTATTTTAAGAATTTTCTTTAAAAATCCAAAGCTACGATCTTCTCAGTGAATTTTTTTGTACAAAAATGTATTAAAAATCAAAATATTAAAACAAATTTTAGCATCTCGTATTTCAAAGATTAATTCTTTTAATTATTAACATTCAATTCTGTAACGGTATATATATATATATATATATATATATATATATATATATATATATATATATATATATATATATATATATATATATATATATACATATATATATATATATATATATATATATATATATATATATATATATATATATATGGTGATATTTGGGTTGACCCCTTTCAAGACAATGCTTTTTTCAATATTATAAGTAATATAAACAGCGCTGTTTTTGCATATCTACAATATTTTTGTACAGAAAGGTGCGTATATCTTATATATATAATATAAAAAAGGTTTTGAGTTGAAGCCTGCGGTAATCAGAGACACGCCTCAACGCCCTTTAGTTAGATTACTTTATAAAAATGCTAATACCGAAGATATCGATCTCGTAGTCAAGAAAAGGCAAAGCTTAAAACTTCAGTGATAAAGTTTGGATTGAACTGCTGCTCTGAGAAATCTTATGCCCAACAAACAACTATATGATCTGTGCACGGAAATAAGTTCCAACGTTTACTTGTTTCTGAATAAAACTTTTTCTTGAATAAATCCTAAGATCAAAAAGATTTTTATTATTGTGAGAGAGTCACAGTAATCCAGTAATATATTCAATAACTATTTGTTTTCTAATTGTGGGGCGTAAGCATACTGAGGAAAAATGAGTAAAAATACATTTAAAAACATATCTATTAAATTTTCTGAAAGAGAAGCAATATAATACACTTATACAGGATTGAATCAGTACTGCACAATGTATTTAATAATTAACTTATCAACATTAAATCAAAAACAAGATTAATAAGTATTAGTGGCTCCCTTGCAGAGCAAAGTTTTTCGAAAGAAGGTTTAATATTAGAAATCGACACTCAAAGCTCTTTTTCTATATTTAGATGAGATCGATATTTTGTCTTCAAAGCCCCTACCGCAGAAAATCCGATTTCGCAAAAGTAGGATGTTGAAAATGGTAGTAGTATACTAAAAGCTCTTGTTTTCAGTGCGAAAAACTCGTCATTCAATTTATTACCAAATTGTTTTTTTAATCGCCACTTGCCACAAAGTCTACAAAGATTTTTTCATTGGCAGTCAAGAGATTTTCGGGAGTATTTTAAGATGCGTCCCTAACCCAGTAGTAACTTGCTATCAAGTTATAGTCAGCAAGAAAATACTTTTCAAAATTCTTTGCCGGCATCGCTAAATGATTTTCAATGGCTACAATAATCCTTCCACATGTTGTTCTTCAGCCTTGTAGGTTTTAACAAATTAATCTACATTTGCAAACATCTTTAGGATTTTTGCTTTACATTTCTGCTTCATAATTCCAGTTTTCTACAAAACGCATTAACTTTATCACTTGTATCCAATATACGTGTGTTTTCGCTTTAGTGTTGAAGATTCAAGGTATTTAATTTTTCGAATATGTCGACCAAGTGGCTCAATTTCATCACAAATAAATAATCTCGTGACTTCTCGGCTTCCGGATGGTTTTCTTCTAGAAAAATGACGATCTGATCTCTTAATTCATAAACACGTTGCAAAACCTGTCCACGTCATAACCGTAACGCTGAATGTACTGCACTCATATCTTTACAAAACACAGAAAAGATTCTTGATTTCAGGGGTCTCATTTTTATATAATGTAATATGGTTACTAACATAGTTAGCACAATATTCAGACTGGGACTCATTTATTTGAAAGCCAGAGCTTCTCTGTGGATCATGCAATGTGTCCAGATCGACTGTAAAGATTTTTGTTTTACAAGTGCTTGCATACTTACTTTGAAATCGTCCAGGCACGTGTACGTGCACCATCGGTGCATATTTTCACGCAATTTTCCACTCTGTGTTTGCCTCGTTTAGCAAATCAGTTAAGAATAGTAAATAATGCAAGTGCTCTTGAATTGAGTTATATTGGTTTGCAGAATAGCAGTTCTTGTAATGCTGACATACCATCACAAAATCAAACATAGGCATTAATTAATTAATTAAATGAGCATCTTTATTGCTATCTGCTGCCTCATCCAGCTGAATTGAAAAAAAAAATTGTCATGCAACTCCCCGAAAAGGTGATGCTGTATATCTTTAGCTACATCACCAATTCGACGGGCAAGAGTATCACTTGATAGAGGTATAGGCTGCAATAGTTTCCAAAAATTATCTTCAAACATAGTTTCTACGACCTCAATTGCCAGCTGGTAGAATAAGCTCTTCACCGGCGGCGTAAGGCTTTTTACATCTGGCTATTTGATATAAAAGTTTGTAAGAGAAGTAAAGATTTTTCATTTACAAAGATTTTTTAATGATTTTGGCTTTTTATGACTTTAATTGTAGTTCTAAGTATTTTCCAGGTTTACTAATGTCCACACTAAGAAGCGTTTCCAAATCTCGTTTAGGGTCATTAGATTTCAGGCTGCCTGTTGCCAAAATTTTTGAGCAAAGACACACAGGGGCCTTTCTTCTTCATTTACTTCTACGTTCAAGAATGTTCGAAACAGCTCAGAACTTCCGCAAATCCGCGAAAATGTCGGCTATGGTGGATGTAAAACAGGCGGCGCGATTAGAATTGTAATTGAAAATTGGGGTTGCAAAACTAAAACGTTGAGAAAGACCGATCAAATTTCATGACAGTCGTCAGCCTATTATCTGAATTAAGCAGTACTGGATTGCCTGGTACCTATAGTGATTTTTTTTATATCATGCTGGTTTCTGGATTATTGACTTCATTTTGTATATGTACATGATTTGGTGACACTGAATTTGAAGTTTGATAATGGAAGAAGAAACAATACCACTAGAAGTGTTCGAAAAGGCACAAAAAGCAACTTCAAATTTAGTCCCGCCGAATTCTAAGCATACAGCCTCGGTAGTTCAGGGGTAAGAACGCGTGCCTTTAAACCCAAGGCTTCTGGGTTCGACTCCCAAAATATAGGGATACAGTTTAATTCCAGCATTTGCATATTTTAAAATTTTAAAACAATAATTTTTTCCAAACAACTTTAGAAGCGACGCACACCAATGATTTATAGTCTATACAATTTTCACTATAAATACAAAGGACGGTTCATGGTTCACGGTTTGGCAAAAACGTCATATTTTCTTTATAAAGCGATTGCTACCTAAAAACTTCTTTATTGCCTTACTTAAAATTTCCAGTGTAAAACTTTCATTGGGACTGTTCATCAAGCTACAAATATAGTGTATTTAAAAATGTTTTAAGTCCCCACTTGAAAAACAATCACTTGGCAAATTTTCAATTTTATGTCATCTGTTATCCTAACGTCGTAATTGGTGACAAACTATTTACATGGTTTTCTGAATTTTTGTGGTCGAGATTTATGGATCGCTAGGTAGGCTGTTTTATGCATGTTATTTGTATTGCTTGGTTATTGTTGAATAATGATGTATGAATGTAATATGTATTAATATACGCATCGCAGCTAACCTACTTTATCTTTATCAGGCATTGGACTTTAACCGCTTAAGTCGTTTCAATTCAAGTCTCTCAGATTTTATTTGAAAAGACTCCAAATTTTGTGTAGCAAATTCCTTAGAGTTCATAACATAGATTTATTTACACCATTTCTAGCTACATGTAAAGTGTCATTCCAGTTACTCTAATACGTTCAAAAATATGTCATATTTAAAAATATTTTTGCATATTTTGGACCAAAATGTACTTTATAGCTGATTTACAAACTCGTCTGCATTTTTAAGAAAATGAAGATATGTGCCAAGTTACGTTCAACTCAGTTGAGTATCTTTTGAGTCTACGCTCGGATACCCACATTATATATATATATATATATATATATATATATATATATATATATATATATATATATATATATATGTATGTATATATATATATATATATATATATATATATATATATATATATATATATATATATATATATATATATATATATATATCGTTTATAATTTGTCATAGCGAAGAATACTTTCAGGGGAAACTACAGTCTCTGGATTTCAAGGAAGATCATTTGGAATCAAAAGGATACACAAAATAGATACAATTGCTCATTGGGCAGACCTGGTTATAATAGTTGACTCTACTACATTAGGATGCAAAGCTTTAACTTGTAGCCTAGTACCATTACAAAGTTTGGCGGTTTTAAATTTCTATAGAACATTACGGGTGTGCCCACACGTAACGATTGCCGATGGTATGGAAGACCAGGCGTTTAGAGTGTTCAAAAATGCTGCTGGGTAACGAACGGCGTCGTCTTATTTACTACTGTCTATTGAACTGTAAATTATTTCTTCCCGTTTAAATGATTGCAGTAACATATCATTAATAACCGCTGCTTGCTCGTTTTTATATATTAACACCTATATACCCATCTTATATCTCTAAACTATTTACCAGCGTTAATACCTATAATATACTGAAGTATGAATATAAACAAACTACGTATTAATAACTATACCCAATACTTAAGACCTACCTTATATCGCTTAACAAACAACTTAAATATCTACATTACAAAGACTTAAGTACGAAAATACTAACTACCTAATGAACTATAAACTAACCTGACAGTGAAACAGATTGATAGATGAATAAATCAGGAAGCAAACGAACAATCCAACAACCGAAGAAACAACAGGGGTTGAAGTTCAAAAAACCCTTTTAGTGCTCGCCTACGTTATAACAGGAATCTCTGTGTAAAATTTAAAGTCTTTATACCCAGTAGTTTGGGCTGTGCGTTTGGAGAACCTAAGTCACCACAACACATTAAAAAAACTTGACGATCGTTTAACTAACTAAGTTAGCGTCATCAGAGGATAAATAATTATCTGATGACGCTAACTTGGTTAGTAAAACGATCGTCAGGTTTTTTCAAGTGCTGTGGTAATTTGGGTTGTCCAAGTGTACTTATCAGTGCTCATCACAGGTTACAATATTCACTTAGCTGTGCGTTGATATATCAGTCAGTCAGTCAGTTTATTCTTATATATATATATATATATATATATATATATATATATATATATATATATATATATATATATATATATATATATATATATATGTATGTATATACGAACGGACCTCTGATAAGGATTCTAGGGGCCCTAATTCGCGTTGATTTGAGAGAATTTTCTGAAAATCTTACCATTGTTACCTTTCTGTTAGTGATTTTTTGTAATGAATAATTACGAGTAAGCTGGGCTTTACACAGTTTCGTATAATATTTAACATGTAAGCATCTTAGTAACTTTAATGTAAACGCTAAGGTCGCACAGAGATATAATAAGACGGAGAAACATAAAATTCCGTTACAAGGCTTTGCAAGCGTTAACAATGAATATCAAAGTACCTACTCGTATATTTCAGAGTATCATTTTCATAACACGAGGTAGGAAATTACAGTGGGACGATCGTAAGTTTCCTTCCTGGAGGATTGAAGCTCCCGCCCAGGGACGTATGTCTACTAATCCATTATTAAATGCGTACCACTAGCTCCAAGCTACTTCGATGTGTGAGATGATACGAAGACAATGGAGCCGCTCGCGTTGGGAAATTTTTCTAAATGGAAATGCGAAGTAAAAAGAAAAGGATGTAACGCATTAATCTGAAGAGCTAAAATATGTTTTACAACGTTGAAGTGTTTTTTATGGAAGACACGGGTGGGCAGTATTAAATTGTGCGACTTAGAAAGTCTATCGTGTGTCGCGTGTTAGTTATTTAATAGATAATGGTGTGTAAGGCCCTGTCTATTTTGGCCGGAAAATCAAAATGCCTTGATACTCGTAATACGTATGGACTATGTGCTGTTGATTGTTCAAGAGGACAGGTAAATTAAAATATGGTCTCAATTTATTACATATTGCTGAATTTTCATTAAGAAAATTCACCACCAACGATAGTGAGACTTTCGGAAAGGTTTTTTGAAATGAGCGAGAATTAGAGCCACAAGAACCCATATACAAGGTTCGTTTGAATTATATATATATATATATATATATATATATATATATATATATATATATATATATATATATATATATATATATATATATATATTCCAGTTACTTTAATACTTTCAAAAATAGAGCGTATTCAAAAATGCAGGCATTTGCCAAGTTTCGTTTAAATCCGTTGAGTATTTTTTGAATTTCCGTTCGGATACATATATATATATATATATATATATATATATATATATATATATATATATATATATATATATATATATATATATATATATATATATATATATTTGAATACGCTATATTTTTTAAAGTATTAACGTCACTGGAATGAGCATGCACAATAGGCCAAGGGCTGAAGTGAGCCCTGAGGAGGGAAAAAAAAAACTGGAATGAGAAAAGTCTGTAGATGTCAAGACATGTAGCCGGAAAGAAAGCGAATAAACCTCTGTTGTGAATTTTAAGTAGTTTGGTTCCAAGCATTTTGAGTTTTTCCCAATTTAGAAATAAAATCTGAAAGACATCAATTGTTCTAATTGTGGTGAGAATGCATCTAGCCTTACATACTTTGTCCCTATATTAGGGTAGAAATGGGCCACGGCTGACAATTAACTAAATTGTTAGTTGTTTGTATACAGTCTCTATTTCTTAACACTCTGTGTTATTTAGAGCTACCGTGCCAACATACTACTTGGTTCCGCAACAAGGTGGCGGCACGTACTTCGTGTCTCACTTAGTGACATGAATTGCAACAACTTAAGTGGTTAAAGTATGATGCCAGACAAAGACAGAGTAATCACCTGCCACGAGTAGATTGATACATATACCACAGGCATACATCATAATTAAACGATAACGTTTACACCCGAACTGTGGCGATCCCACCCTAATGACGCCTTCGGGTATATTCGGATGCGCGAGATACCTGCTATCGGAAACAATAGCCTGTTATAAGACAAACTGATACAGTGTAAGACAATAGACAATAAAACCGCAAAGGTAACATTTTCATGGATATTCGACGGAGCTGATCCAACTAAGCCATCAATGAACAATTGAATAGCTGGTGCTGAGATAGACACCTGCATCTAAGAAAAATCGACGCCTCATCCATCATTATATAAAAGGGCATAGCACGAAGACTCGTCGTTCACTTCTCGTTGCAGTTTAGTCTGAATCATTTTGTATTGCGTAGTTTTATAAGACATTTATGTTGATATCAGTATTTTATTATTTGTATTTTTTATTTACAACTTAGTGTATTTTTGTAATAGTATAATTTTTTTTAAAGTCAATCGTGTTAACCTGAAAGTTAACTCGCGGATGGAAAATAAGAAAGTTTTATATCAGGTAATTGAAGTAAAAACCAGATGGGATAGTGTGTTTTGTTTATTTATTATGCTTTTACAGTATTGTTTTGAGGTTAAGCAGTAAATTATTGTCATTGCGATAGATATAGCAACTTGTACCTTATGCCTATATAGGTATAAGGTATTATATACAAGGTTGTATATTATGCTTTCAAATTTGGAAACTAAAGAATAATAACCTGTTCTGTTTATTTATCATGGTTGACAATCGGAAATCCAAGAATAAGAATATTAACGTTAATATTCGTTGATTACTTGTTTAAGTAAGTAAGTTATATGAATAACCTAAAAGTTAACTCGCGGATGGAAAGTAAGGAAGTTTTATATCAGCTAATTGAAGTAAAAACCATATGGCATAGTGTGTTTTGTTTACTTATTATGGTTTGACAGTTCTATTTTGTGGTTGAGTAGTAAATTATTGTCATTGAGATACATATAATAATTTGTACCTTATGCCTTTTACCTTGTATATTATGCTTTTAAAATTGGAAACTAAAGAATAATAACTGTTCTGCTTATTTATCCTGGTTGACAATCGGAAATCAAAGAATAAGAATATTAACGTTAATATTCGTTGATTAATTGTCCAAGTAGGTAAGTTATCTGAATAATAAACTGATTTCTTGGGTAAGAATTAAGTTTTCTTCTGATAAGCTTTTGTAACTTTAATGAAATGTGTAATACAAGTTTCTTTTAAAGAGATTTACAGTACCTATATTCACAAAATTTTTATTTTCTAGCCTCATAAAAAATTGTGTTTTGGGCATCCAGTTTGTGTCTTAAAAGGAACCAAAACACAAGATTTCAATATTTTTTATGATAATAGACAAAGTGAAATTCTTCAAATGAGCTTGTATTAGGGCCTCTTAACACGATCTTCGACGTCTGTTTAAATTAAAAGTATTACTTTAAGTAATATGCCGTACTAATAGTGTAAAATTCTAATGAAAATTCACTATTACACCGCACTTGCTGCGTCCCGAATTTTTTTATATATTTCAGTTTTGCACTGTGATTACAGGGTTTGTCCTCTTCTCTTAATTTAAATCAAAAAATGAATCTCTTTGTTACCTTGGTGGACTACAAGAAGGCGTATGATTCAGTGCCACACGAATGGATTGTAAGTGTGTTGAAGATTTATGAGATCGACGCGTTACTTCTCAGTTTCTAGAACACACAGTGCCCACTTAGAGAATAAATTTTTAGCTACGAGCACAATACCAATTAGAAAAGATATATTTCAAGGCAAATCGCCAGGTTCATTCTGGTCAGGCCTCGCACTGAATCCACTATCAAGCCGTCTGAACTGAACAAGATATGGCTTCGGCATAAATGCAACGGCACAGAGGAAATGGGGTCCTAAACTGATGGTCTCCAAAAAAAAGCACCTGGAACAACTTCTGATTATCGTGAAAGAGTTTTGAAAAACTATTGACGTGCAATTCCAGCTTAACAGAGGGAAGGTAGAACCACGAGTATATGAATTGCAAAATGATCAGCAAATTGCTTCAATAGATGTAAAAGGATTAGAGCCTCGGTCGTTCAGTGGTAAGAACGTGTGCCGAAGGGTATGGGGTTAGATCTTGGGGTTCTCCTTTTACTTTTTCAGTACATACTGTAACATTAACATCAACAGAGGTTGTGGCATTGTATTTGAGCAAGTTGAATGTCTGCCCGTTCCGCCCTTCGGAGCGGACGTAAAGTCATCGGTCCCTGTCCATGCGATATTGGGCACGTTAAAGATCCCCCTTGCAGAAAGACGAGTTCGACAAAATTTCCAGGAAGGTGCAAAAGGGCGTTTTACATATCAAGTAATGAGGACCGAACCGACAAATGATTTTACGAAGCAAGTTAAACACTTAACAACGAGAAACTGACTAAAGCTCTTATATATATATATATATATATATATATATATATATATATATATATATATATATATATATATATATATATATATATATGCATGTTTCGCACTCAGGTATTCATTTGGAATTGTCAACTGGAGTCACACAGACATACGGAATTTACAATGGAAGATGCGAACATTAACAAAATCTAAGAAGCATCAGCCTCGAAGTGCAATCGAACGACAGCCCTACCTAGACACCAAGGTCGCAGATTATTGACCAACAAATATTGAACTGGCCAGATGTTTTCATCAGCAGGCACTTACTTCTGAACTACACCGTGCCATATTCAAGGCAGATGGTTCAACACTGCTCCAATTGAGAGACAGTGGAATGCGAAGCCAGCATCTGATTGATGAAGATTAACTGCAATCCAGCATGTAGAAGCCTTTCCAGGGGGGACATCTAAATGAGACCTCCAAGGCATATGTCTACAAATCTTCGTCGAACTAGTGGTTAGTGTCGGGGTAGATGTTTACAGAAACAGGGAGGTTTTTGCTGGTCATACATTATAAGTTCATTCCAACAAGAAAGTACCTAAAACCTATAGTTGGAGATCATTCAATTCAGGATTATAAATGTAGATTTGGCTGGCAGACGTCAGGGATTCTCCAGCACATGTCACCGAAGGACGGCAAGCGCTTGATACAACGGTGTACAGAAAGACACAATTCAGTGATGACAATAATTGCGACTTTGAAAGCTTATCAAGTGCTCCACACTAGATACATTCCTCCGCCTGTCCCAGGAAACTCAGGATACAGGTTGTACTGGGATCGGACCGTGCTTAGAAACGAGTTGTCCATAAAAAGTCAGATATGATAATAGTGGACAGGTCCTGCCAAGTGACGCTGATTGAGTGGATATTCCGAATATCAATACTTTTCAGGCAAAGTACAACGAGAAGATCAAGTACAGAGGTCTCAAAATGCAACTAAAGAGGCAGTGAAGGGCATATAGTGTACGGGCGATCTCGACAGTCAAGTCTTCAACTGGTGTTGTTCCTAAGAATCTTCTAGAGAACATTTACTCATGTATTTTATTAGCACGGATACAATCTCGTTCCGGTGGCTGCAGATGGGTCCATACTCCCCGGAATCAAAACGATCTATCCTATCACTTTTCTTCAGATATGCGTTGTTTCTGTAACTGTGATCTTTTGCACGCATACATACTCACATTACCAGATCAAAATTAGCAAATATTTTGGAACACGAGTATAATAAGCCAATTTTAATGCTTTTTTCGTAAACAAGTTTTTCTTTGAGCAATTTATAAAGTAACATAATGAATTGCAAAATTCAGTTTTTTACCACTATGTTTTTTGCTATTTGGCTTAATATGTGCTGTTCTAATACATACATCTCTCAACTGGTGCTTCAGAATAAAACATACATATGTATGAACAAATAAATCTACACATATTAAGAAGGTAACAATTTTCTTAGTTGAAATTGTACAGTAACTCGCATCACGATAATAAAAAAGAATTAAATTTCCCATGAACGACAAAACTACCTCTACGACAATTACCTCCGACCAACTATATCCCGGGATTTAGAAAGACATTACACTTATGCTACCGTAAGCAGTAAATATAACCTGTATATTTGTACTAGCTTTATAAACTGGAAAATACAGATCCAATAATAATAGAATGATGGCGTCGTTGTTTCGCATAGTTTCAATAAAAAGAAATAACCTTTATCGGTTGGAGTTATTAAACTATGTAACATTACATATAAATAATGTAATAAATTTTTTATAAGCGATATACAGGTGTCTCACGGTGACGGTACATTATAATTGTTTGAGACACTACTTCGATTGGAATTTTGGAAATTAGGGGCAACAGTGTTTTCGGGCATGGCCTACTTAAGTAAAATAATGTCGTCCACGTATCACTTCCGGTTATACCGAAAGTTGACGTTATCTTCGTTATTTTATATGGAACACCCTATATATTATTGCATTTTTTGATTCTGAGTAACGTAACGTAATAGGTAGACTTTCGTCAAGTTTCCCTATGCCTACAACTAACCGTTTTCAAGATATTTAAGTTTTGTAGAAAAAATTAAAAGAAACAGTGACTCATTTAAATTATGTGCATTTTACAGTAAAAAGATAGAGCGGCGGTAATCACAGGAGGAGTATCTGCATCCCTAAGCTTCCTATCCATACTTTCAAAATGGCTTAATTGCATACAGGGAGATGGAAATTTAATGCCCATTTTAGTTAAATTCAAACCTTCATAAGTCGGTTTTCTCAGCCTGTGTGTTATTCCATATTCTGGTAAAAATAGCGTATTCCCTTTTAAACGATATAAAGTTACATATACCTATCTATTGAACTTTTAAAGTTATTTACTGTTTTTTGTGTAATCAACTAATTTCTTGCGAGGATGGCTGTGAGATTCTTAGCAAAACTTTAAAACCAACAACTAGGCTGTCACCAGTTATTTGTTGTTAGTTCCCCTGCAGTGTGATTTCCGTGTGGGGTTGCTAGTCCCTCATCGGGGGCCTCGCAGGTGGCGGATAAGGGAACGCCTCCTAGATATAGGTGGTACCGAGGAACTCAAATACTCGGGGCGGACCAAAACTAGCACTGATCGAACAGTTACCGGTATAAGTATCCAACTCTTGATGACCAACGGCTTAGGACGGAAGAGTTACTAAGAGATAGTGCACCTTCTTGCCCTTGAGATGAGAAATATCTCCAAAGGCGGAGAAACCAATGAATGGTGAACGGCAGGAAGATGCAGAAGGCAACGGGAAACCACTGCAGTAAAGATCCAAATGAATATCGCTAGTTAATCAACATGGCAATCAGGACGAAAAATTCCGGAGTTTCTAGTCCCCTATTCGGATCTAGGGGGGGGGGGATTGAATGCAGCTAAGAAGAAGGAAGGAGACATAAGGATCGGTACATGGAAAATCAGATCCATGTTCGAGGCAGGTAAAATTCACAACATACTTCAAGAAATGCAGCGGCTCAATATAAACATAATGGGACTCAGTGAAACTAGATGGCCTAATTCAGGAGAAATGAAAATTAATCGGTCAAAGATTTACTACTCGGGTAACAACGACACAAGTCACCGAAACGGAGTAGCGATTGTGGTGGACGGCAACTTTTGTCAAGCTATAACTGGCTTCATCCCTAACTCAGATAGAGTAATGATGATAAGAGCAACAACAACCCAAAGAATACTTAAAATCATTCAGGTATACGCTCCCACTTCCGATAAGAATGAAGAAGAAATAGAACAATTCTACAATGAAATTCAACAAGCTCTAGACGTCACAAAGAACAGGGATATAACGATAATAGTGGAGGACTTCAACGCAAAAATTGGAAAGGGGAAAGTAGAAGATATCATTGGTTATTTTGGGTTGGGCACAAGAAATGAAAGGCGGGATAGATTGACACAGTTCTGTCAAGAGCAAGACAAGGTGATTACAAACACATACTTTAAACTGCCTGATAGGAGGCTTTATACTTGGAAATCACCCGCTGATAACACCAAACACACAGTCAGGAATAAAATTGATTACGTTTTAATCAATAAACGATATCGAAATTCCATAGTGTCGGCTAAAGCCTATCCTGGAGCAGATGCAGCAACAGACCATAATCCAGTAATAGTGAGGCTCAGAGTTCGATTGAAGAAGCCAAAATCACAACAAAACAAAAAAACATCTGCAAACCTTAAACTTTAAAAGCTCAATAATGAGAGATCAATTAACCGAGAATATTAATAACGAACTAGGTAAGATCAGAGTTGAACCCAATGAAGATCCAAACATAATATGGGATACCATCAAAACCACGATAACGACTTCAACAAAAGAGTTACTGCAGACAAAGAATACTGTTTGCAAACAAAACCCACGGATAACTGACGAAATTTTAGAACTAATGGAAGAAAGAAGAACGTACAAAAACATGGACAACAATGCATATAACCGTATACATAGTGAGATAAGAAAAATAATACGTGAAGCCAAAGAAAAATGGTACAGAGAAAAATGTGCGGAAATAGAAGATTTGATAGTGAAACACGATGATCTTAACCTCTATAAAAAAATTAGGGAAGTAGCTGGTATAAAAAGGCGAAACCAAAGCAATGTCTTGCTAGACAGAGATGGAAAAATAATCCCAGGCACTGTAGGGAAACTAGCAAGATGGAAGGAGTATATCCAGGAACTATTCGACGATGACAGACAACAAGAAATAGTAGAAGAAGACACAGAAAGAGAGTTGGGCCCAACAATAACAAAGGAAGAAGTAATGTACGCAGTAAAAATGGCAAAATCTAATAAGTCTCCAGGACCCGACGAAATTCAAGCGGAAATAATTAAACTAATCACAGAGGATCAAATGGGCATATTGGTGGAACTATTTAAAACAGGAATCATTCCCCAGAAATGGCTTAGATCGACCTTCATTTGATTACCAAAAAAGTATAACGCAGAAGAATGTAGCGACCACCGAACCATCAGTCTAATGAGTCACGCTCTCAAAATATTCCTAAAGATAATACATCACAGAATTTTTAGGAAACTAGAACAAGATATTAGCAAAACCCAATTTGGCTTCAGAAATGCAATGGAAACAAGAGAAGCCTTGTTTGCCTTTAATGTGTTGACTCAAAGATGCATGGACATCAATCAACCGTTGTATGTCTGTTTTCTTGACTACAACAAAGCATTTGATATAGTCCGCCACAACCGCCTTATTCAATTGCTTAAAAGAAAAAATATAGACATGAAGGATATTAGAATAATAAATAATTTATACTAGAGCCAGACGGCCAATATCAAAGTGGATAATAAACTCTCAATAAAGTAAAAATAATACGTGGTGTAAGGCAAGGATGTGTACTCTCGCCGCTATTATTTAATCTTTACTCGGAAAAAATCATTCAGAGAGCGCTGGAGGAAACAACAACAGGAGTAAAGGTTAATGGAATACCCATTAACAATATCCGGTATGCAGACGACACCATACTAATTGCCGAAACAATAGAAGATTTACAGAGCTTAGTAGAGCAAGTAGTGACGAGTAGCGAGGAGAGCGGACTTACCTTAAATATCAAAAAGACCAAATTTATGACCATTACAAAATCAGTGCAGCAACAGGAAAACCTATGGATCAACGGAGAACTAGTAGAGAAAGTCAGTAAGTACAAATACTTGGGAACAACTGTCAATGAAAATAATGAGTACACTGAAGATATTAAATCAAGAATTGGATAAGCCAGAACCATATTTAACAGAGTGAGAAGCGTGTTATGCAGTAGAGATCTTAACTTACAACTTAAGAGTCAGAATATTGAGGTGCTACGTTTTCGCGGTGCTGCTATATGGGATGGAATCCTGGAGGTTAAAGAAAGATATAAGTGATCAATTGGAAGTATTTGAGATGTGGTCATATAGAAGGGTCTTAAGGATAAGTTGGGTAGACATGGTAACAAATGAAGAGGTACTGGGAAGAATGAGAATGGGCCACGTGATGAGGGGAGAGAAATATGTATTCTTGCAAAATACTATACAGGGAAAGATACAGGGAAAGATACAGGGAAAAAGAAGCAGATGAAGAAGAGGCATTTCCTGGTTAAATAACCTGACAAAATGGTACAACTGTAGTCCCGCTGAGTTGTTCAGAGCTGCAGCATCAAAAGTGAGAATAGCCATGATGATAGCCAACCTTCTAAGCGGAGATGGCGTTTGAAGAAGAAGAAGTGTGATTTAGTGTTTATAAGAAATGGAGCATAATGCATATTCAAATGCTGATATTTTAAATTTGTTATTTATTCACATACGTTGCAATGGGATTATAAACAGAACATGTACCGTTTTTATTGAGACTGATCCCAATTTTCCACCAATGATTGGAAAACAGTTACGAAGGATTGTAAAAAAAATAACTGGAGTATGGTCGAATTAGTGCAGAAAGAATTTTACCAACGCCAATTACTTCAAATGAAGACAATCAATAAATATGCTAGCCTATTTCAATGTTAATCCAAAATAATCAGCTCCTGCCGCAGAATATGATTTACGCATTTCACGAGCGTCCAGTTAGAGAAAACTAAGAACTAATGATATGCATCCATACAAATTTAAGCTACTTTCTGCTCTTGATCCGGGTTACTCCGTCCAACTTTTACAATTTTGTAAAATGACGTTAGTGTGGTAGCAAGATTCACAATTTTGGGGACATATATGAACAGACGAGTCAAAACTTACCAATAAGGTGTTTTTAATAAAAATAATACTCATTTTTGGTCGTCTGAAAATCCTTATATTGCCCGCGAAAGAAATTTACATAATAAATTTTGTGTAAATGCTTTTTGCCTAATTATAGATAACCAGATTGATAACCATATCTACAAAAAAAAAATGGATGCCAACAGGTATCTCAATATTTTGCAAACGGTTGTGGCAGATTCTCCAGATAATATACCTTTAGACCAACTAGGGAAGTGTTGGTACCAATTAGACGGGGCTCCACCTCACTGTCACAATCAAATCGAATTGGCCCCCGACCTCCCGCCATTCGATTCTTACGCTTGGGGAGTAATAAAGCAAAGAGTTTATTCTACACCCGTAGTTTAAAAAGATAACTTGATTCCTTGAATACTAAGAGCGTTCAATGAATTTCCTGCAGATGAAATATCCAAAGTGGTGTTATCTCTGAAATCCACAAGTGTTCACCTGATAATGAAGGTTATATTGAACACTTATGACTTTTTAAATTATTTTACTGAATTTTCTTAAAAAATTCACTATCGGACTTTTGAATGTTGAAAAAAATTTGTTTACACGAGCGCGAACTAGGCCAGCTAGATCCCATATCCAGGGCCAGTTTAAATATATATATATATATATATATATATATATATATATATATATATATATATATATATATATATATATATACATATATATATATATATATATATATATATATATATATATATATATATATATATATATATATATATATATATATATATATATATATATATATATATATATAACACCGATAAATCCAAAAATAATGGGCCGATTTTGATCAAAATTTCTGAGTACCTCACTTTTGTATTTGTTATCTTGTATTTTTTCCTTCCGGAAAGACTTTATATTTTCGGACATAACATAGCAAGGGCGACCAAATTTGGAACGCGTATTTGTATTACAAAGAGTAAATCATGTATAAAAATTTAGATCTGTAAGTTTAAAGAGAAAAAGTTATGGGCATTTAAAGAAAAAATATTTGGGGTTCTCCTCAAAACGTCAAAGTCGCGTTTTGAAACGTCAAAATTGGCAACATTTAGGCAAAGAACTTGAAACAAATACAGATTATGTATAGAAAATGTCGCAAGAATAGTGTTCTGCAAACTCTTAAGTTTCAGCTTCAACCGTCATTGTCCTTCATTTTACACAAATATTACCAGAAATTTCATTTCAGATAGACCCTTTCTCTGATGCTGTGGCGGTATTTTTAGTTAAGTTTATGGTTTATAATTTTTAGCTAATTTTCGTAGAAAAAATTCGTTAATGAGGAGACCGCGACTTTTGAATTTTAAAAGATTTCTGCAAATGAGCGCCAACTAGGCCCCCTAGAACCCATATTCGGGTTTGTTTTCAGTTTTTATCTGTTTACATATATACAGGGTGGCGCATTTCTACCGCAAATCTCAATATACAAGATACGAGAAAAAGTTGTATACGTTAATTATAGGGTTTCATTTTGAGAATTACAATGAACACCCTTATATTATTGCATTTTTGCATTTTTTATCGAAATACGATGCAAATATTGTAATAAAAAAGTCAAGACGCACTAAGTGCGTTTTGGTAGCAAATTTTCATTAAATGCTTCAAATTTCAATAATTCAATTTACTATTAACTTAAGGTTTGTTGGCTAGGAAACCAGTGTTCTCGGAAACACTTTAAATTGTTTTTGGATTTTTTTTACATTTTCAAACAATAAGTTATTTTGGTACATTGTTTCTACTATATAGGTTATACCGATAACCAGATTGATGCCTGCTTGCATTAGAGGTATATTTGCTGTTAAAAACATTTTTATGAAAATTCACTTCCATAACGCACTTGCTACGTCCAGACTTCTTTATAACTAAGGACATTGGCATTTCATCATACATAGTTAAAATTGTATATTACTAAACGAAAATTATTTTTTTCTTAGAATTCTTCGTAACTCTTTTCTGGTCATTGGTGGCAAATTGGGGTATGTCTCATTAAAAACTGCACATGTTCTGTGTATAATCCCATTGCAACGTCCGTGAATATCTGCCTGTTTGTAGCCAAGATAACTTTAAGACGAATTGAGATATCGTCTTCAAATTTGATACACAGTTAGCACCCGACAAACGAACAATTCGGATTGGTTTTGGGAAAATCGCTTCAGGGTGTAGCGCATTATTGGTCACCCCCCATTCATTTGGTGAAAATTTACATTTTTTCGTTACAGCTCGAGGAATACGAATATTTTTTTTGTGGTCAAGTCATGAACCTTAAATTAATCTCATGAGAATGTGTTTCTGAGGAGAGTAGATTATCACAGCTATGTGGAAGTTACGATTCAGTTTGCAGCACTATCTTGTCGGAATATGGTAAAACATACAGGTGTTCCATTTGAGAAAATCGACTTACGAAGGGTTAAATTAAACTAAACTCGGCATTAAATGTTCACCACCATGTAAGTAATTAAGCCACTTTAAAAGGATAGGTGAGAAGCTTAGGATCCAGTAATTATTCTGTGAATATTGCCGTCCTATTTTTCTTACTGTGGAATACACAGGTTTTACCGGTATAACCGGAAGTGATACGTGTACGTCATTATTTTAATTAAGGAGGTCATGCCCTAAAACACTGTTGTCCAAATTTTCAAAACATCAATCGTTGTAGTTTCTGAAATAATTCTAATGGGCCGTCACCATGAGACACCCTGTATAAGAATGCTGAAAATACAGCTCTCGAACGCCAATTAGCTTAACTCAATAGCCCAAAGTGATGTTGACAACATTATTTTAGTTAAACACAACGGTGTACCCAAAGTAGTGCTATATGAAAATAACAGAACAAAGAGACACATGTGCATGGCAAAATGAGTCTGCAATGGACTCCAAAGTTAACGTGGGTTGTGTTTATTTTCCAAATTACCAACTGCACCACTTGCAAGGGGATAACTATTTTAAACACACATACTATTTAAACTGTCAATTAGAAATTACTACTTGCGTGTTCTGTCCAATTATGTTTTAAAACAGCGATTCCTAATTTTTCAGTATTTGGAACCCAAAATTCTTTATCAGCTTTGATCGGGCCTCCATCTGAAGAATTTTTGAATGTGTATGTGTGGATGGATTGGTGTGAAAGATCACAAAATAATTTACTGACTTCTATAAAACTAGGCGAATGTCTCTTTATGTCAATAGCTTCAGTAAGTTTCGTTTAGATTATTTATGTCTTCAGTGATACCGCTAACTTAATAAAAGAAATCGAGTGCATGTCTTATCTCTAAATGTGAATACTGCTTGCTGTTGTCAAAATTCAAACTATTGTTCAACAATCAATAACGCGACATACGTTACAATTTATAAAATTACCGACTACGATTAACTGGGAGGCCTTCCTTCTCTATTATACGGAACAACCTATTAGGGGTGCTACTGTGGTGCAGCAATTGCACAGTTTCTGGCATAATATTTGACGATATCGACAGTTGTTTTTGATACATTATTTAGTTAGGACAATTCTAGTAAGTTCATTCATGGTTGTTGCCCTTACTTGGTGAAACTGGTCCATACTTCATATAGATTTGGAGTCATTTGAATCATCCAGAATTCATAAGAGGCTCTCGCTTCAGTTAGCTTACGCACTGGCTATGCTCTTGACCTACAGAAACGAAACCCAACAGTGAAGCCAGAGAAGTATTCTTCAAATCTGCATGTTGCATTATTATTATTATTATTATTATTATTATTATTATTATTATTATTATTATTATTATTATTATTATTATTATTATTATTATTATTATTATTATTATTATTATTATTATTATTATTATTATTATTATTATTATTATGACAAATATCTCTTCTCTCTCCCATCAATGTCTCTTTCCCTTTTATTAAAATAAATAATTTAAAATTGCTTATCTCACTTATCACTTCCTTATCTGCAAAATGAATTTAAATATTACTGGATATTCTATTAATTGGTAAAATGTGTTGTGAGCAGAAGCAAGTGAAGTATTTTGTTAGCTGTTAGTGCTTTTCGTAGTGTTACGGATTAAATACTCACTTGCACAGAAAGTCCTTTTATTAGGTAACTTTCTTCCGAAAGGTATAAAACTGCTACTAAATTGTTTACAGTGTAAAACCCCTCAAAAATCAAGGGTTAGCAAGACACTTATTAGTTTATATAGATATGAAGGAGATATTTTGTCCGATTGCAGGGTACTTGGAAATTTCTTATACGTCCCGTAGCTCTAAGCAGGTATCCACTGTCAGTCACTTTTACCTGTCTTAAAGGGCATTCTATGACAGGCCCCCATACCAGCAGTCTTGATAACATTGGTAGCTATACAGGGGATACATATGATTGGTAGTTTCCACAGTTGTCTCTAACATCTGCAACCGACTGCAGCCTGGCATTAGTTTAGTCAATCTTCAACCAGGAAGGCTCGTAGACACCCCTCAGCCCCGCAGAACATCCTGGCGACGTCACAGTAACCAGATAAGTGGCACATATAACTGTATCTTTATTAAAATGTCTACTATTTAACTGTCTACTACTATTTGTGTCAAGTGAAATTTGGTAAATACAGCTTAACATCAGTAATTTCCATGCAACCATATAGATATTGACTACAAACCAACATGTAATAGTTTTAAACTGATATAGTTTCATGTAGAGAATGTACACTTGCTAACGATGGTTTTTACGTACACTTTTTTATGCTGTTAGTTAGCTCAACATCATGCAATTAGTGCATTAAAATTATTTACCTTAATTTTCATTATAGTAGAAGATATACTCAGTTATATACATCCAGTGATTGCTTATCATATATCTTGGTGGTTGTCGATATCTTCTTTATAATTGATTAACATAATATATTGAATTTAGGAATACAGCATAACCTCTTTTATTTTCATTTTTATCTAATGTGTTGACGTTTGACACCAAGCATAACGGTAACAACGTAAGCAATAGAAATAGTAGGACTGGCTAGACCGCAGTCGGTTAGTTATCACTAGCAACCATAGAATTGGTTGCTTTGTCTATTACGAAACTGATTTGGGATTTGTTAATTAAGTTCATATATATATATATATATATATATATATATATATATATATATATATATATATATATATATATATATATATATATATATATTTGAACCCAAGTGTTAATAATGACTTGTCAAGAACGGCGTGGCAATGTAATTCTAGTAATCTTTGAATATCATATTATATTCTGTAGATGGTACGTAGAAAATAACCTTCTGTGAAAAGTATAGACCTTCTGATGGTGAGACTGACTACAGACGAAACAGACGATTTTCCAATTTTGTCACAGCCAGCACGTCATCAGAAAGCAACAACTATGAGATAAATGTACTGCTCAGAAGAAACAAAAACACGTTTTTGAAATACATTTTCACTTTATTTCAAGATTTCTGCCTATTTTGCGTCTTCAATACGGTACGAGGACATCAAGAATATTATGCTGCTTTTTGAATGCTTTGCAATCAAGCTCATTAGACCGAAACTCTGTTGTTTGCGCCATGTGAATTTATGTCCACCTTCAAGCACTATATATTCGATAACTTAGCACAAAAGTATTTTGGCGTTTATTTAAAATGTGCAAGTCAAAATGTTCGTCTAGGCTTGATTGCCAATAATGTGATCACGCAGAACAAACACATCACGCAGGACAAATACATCACGCAGAACAAACACATCATCACACTGGTCTGATTTTCCTAGCTAACGAACGCGTCCAAGCCAATTACAAGGGAAGGTCAAATATTATCAAAATTGGCCCATTATTTTTTGAGTTATCGGAACGATAATCTATATATATATATATATATATATATATATATATATATATATATATATATATATATATATATATATATATATATATATATATATATATATATATATATATATATATATATATATATATATATATATATATATATATATATATATATATATATATATATATATATACAGATCTCCTCGTTTCTTCTTTCTTCTTTCGTTCTTATTCTACAAAAATTTGCTAAAAATCAACATGCGTCAACCGTAATATTCCCATACGTCACTGGTCACCAAATCAATTTGTCGAGCCTCGTAATTTCGACAGGCCTGGTAAGATACCATTTCAAATTTTAACTTCCCATTTTTGAATTTAGATCCGCCATCTTGGATTACGTCATTTCAGGGCAGACATAAACATACCTGTAAAATGGGAAGTGGCAGATCAAGAGCAAAACTTGTATAAAATTTGACCGAACCGAAGAAGTCCGAAGCTACAATAAAATACAAACAACTGCCTGAGGCAGGTAATTATGGTTACGACGATAACGCGACTTCCGATTTAGAATGTAATTCTGACGATGAACAAACTCAACCTTAATGCTATCTTTTGGTAGTTATTAGTTTTCTGAAAATATAAATAAAGCCCGAGAAGTAGCCGGCTTGTTTTTGGACTTGTCGCATGCGCAGGACAAAGATGGAGACTATCAGAATACGTGGAGTGCCGGGAAAATTGATTGCAAGAGTATATAACAAATCGGAGAGTGTGTGAGAAGTAATGATTGGGAAACGGGACGGCCGGTATGTTCGTCATACCAAACGGTTCGTTATAGGGTGCCGCAAGGCTCAATTCTTGGTCCACTGTTGTTTCTATTGTCCACCAACGATTTTCCGGAGAGACTTCAGTGCAGGGCTGTTCCTTATGCAGACGGTACGTCTATGGTCGTTGACGCTGAATTTTGGTAACCGTATCTGGGAAAATTACTGTAGGACTGGGATATCCGAAAAACTAGTTTGATAACAGAGAATTAAAACTGAATGTAAATAAAACAAACATTTTGCATGTAAGTTACTTTTGAAGAGAACAACTGTCAGTTGCATGTAGTGACTAAATGCTTTCCTCGAAGGATACTCTAAGGTTTATTGGATTTATCGTTGACAGCCAGCTGAACTGGGGGTCACTGACCCAGTATCTTGCTGAAAGATTGGCGCTGTTTAACCATGACCTTAGGAGAGTAGCTGAGGAGGCGACAACCCATGTTGTTTGGTGTGCCCATTCGGGTTATGTGCTGTCGAGGATCAGATATGGTATTGTTTTCCGGGAAAACCTAGTGGAAGTTCCTCGAGTTTTCTCCTTGAAAAAGTCTTGCATAAGGAGTATTTTCCAGTTGGGTTTTAGCGAATCTTGTAAAGATTTATTTAAAAGAGAAAAGTTGCTTACCTTGCCGGGTTTATATGTATATGAATGTGCCCGTGTTGCAAAATGTAACTATGGGGATTTTATGAAGAAAACTAAAGCTACAATTACCATCAAACACGTAGTGCTATGGCAGTGCGCGTACAAATTCCCTTAGACAACGAAGGGTCACGTACTTTATAGAGGTGCAGTGGTGCGGAGACGAAATCTTTACAAATGCTTGGCAAAGTACTTAAAGTACTCATCAAAGAACAATTTTAGATAGAATTTATATAAGATACTGTCTCGTCTGTCATTTTATCCGATCGAAGAATTTTTTCAACACACGTTTTTATAAAGCTTTGGTTATTGTACTTTCCTTATGTGTGAACAGGGTATCTGTGGATTTGGTCTGTGTATATTTGCCTGTGTTTTGTTTCTGTCTGCTACTTTAATTTATTTATATGGTATATTTTGTAGGTGTACCATTTTATCTGAAGTATTGATGAATTTATGTTCTATCTTGTGGATCACATATTGCTGGACTTTTGTATTATTAATTTTTTGACTTGTCCTACTTGTGATTATTGGCTGAATAAAGGTTACGATTAGTTATAAATGTTTTATTTGATCTTTAGAAATTCACCCGTTTCGTTTTAATATAATGTTACATACTAACCAGCAAATAATCGTAGTGTGTGCACAGGGTTTCTTATTCTATAAAACCAAAATCAATAAACACCCAAGTATATAATAAAGAAAAGAACATTCGTAGAGTCATTATTTTGCGGTCAGTTTTACGAGAGCATATGTGTTTGGTCAAGAGCCGAATGTGGTCAGCACTGTATAAACATCCTTGCCAATATCATATGCAATAAAAGAGCAATGTTTTGCTAACGTATACACCCATTAGTATCATAATAGGCATCATGGGGATCATTTGATGGCTATAAACACGTTTGGGTTATTCAGTGTTATATTTTATCTTTTTTCTGCCAAACATAAACGCAACTTTATGAATGTGTATTAAAATCGCTATTCAGCAGATATGTTATATTCATGAAATAGAATGGTGATGTATAACTGTATCTGTATTCCAACAGGAAATTTATTTGATGGGCAAAATAGTTGAAAACCTGCCGGGAAGAACGCTGTAACCGACAAAATGGAAAATCTACAGGAGACACAAAATAAACTGGTTTGGTAAATATATTCAAGAAGTTTATGCATTTATAAAGTAAGCTGAAGTTATACAAGGTGCCTCAATGAGACAGGTCGTTAGAAGTTTATAGAGTTCTCATTGGAATAAAAAATTGAAAATTTACAGTTGGGTATAGTTGAGAAAATTTACAGTTGGGTATAGTTGATTATACTCTCTTTAACTAAAATAATTTCTCATTTTTATCACTTTCTGTTATACCGGAAGTCGCCATCAACTTTGTTATTTTAAATATAACACCTGTATCTTTTTATGTGATATTGTGGAGGCCGATATTTGATGTTAATCCATTGTTAACTTAGAGAGACAAACAAATTTATTTATAAGCACACTCTGAGAACCCAAATTACCATACTACATTTAAAAAAACCCGACAATCGCTTCACTAACCAAGTTAGCGTCATCGGAGAATGAATAATTCTAAACATGTTATATCTACAACTCTATTTATATTCTTCTGCAGGTAGTCGGTCACTAAAGATTTAGAGAGGTTCAACGACACAGAAATTAAGATATTTCGTTTGGCGGAAATATCTGAATTATTTTGTTATCTATCGGCGCTTCTGGCGGTAATTCTTGTGAAGTAGACTACTCATAGGCGGCGGAGCCAAATTCATACACTTCTTATTATTGCTATATTTAACAATATATATATATATATATATATATATATATATATATATATATATATATATATATATATATATACAGGGTCGCTGATAAGTCTGGAAACGGTCGATTATCCGGGAAAATATACAAGGTGTCGAAAAAAGTTTTATACAAAAGTTTTTGGGTTCTTCAATGTCTACTAGGCGGTGATAATTTCATTTATACAGGGTTGGTCATACAGGCGTGGCACACCAATATTAATTTTTTTTTAATGGAACACCCTATATATTATTCGATATTTCAATCCTTCTCTTAATTTTGAGCAACATTTATCAGAAGCATGATGTACATAAACTCAATCGTTTCCGGGTAAAAAAATAAATAAAAATAAACGCTATTGTTTTTAAAATCTATTGGATGAAGAACAAAAATAAATGAAAAGTAGAATATCTCTTGAAAACAATCTGTGAGTGTGAAAAGAACCGGTTGCGATGTTTTTAACATTGTTTGAAATCCTATTTTATAAGATGTTCAAAGTGTTCTCCATTGACCTCCTGACAATAATGAATTCGCTTAACAAAACATTGCACTGCATTTACAAGAGCGTTTTGAGGAATGTTATTAATTTCATGCACAATCCTTGCTTGCAACTCTTCAATATTCTGCGGTCTATTTTGGTAAATTAAATTTTTTACATGACCCCACAAAAAAAAGTCAAGCGGCGTCATGTCGGGAGACCTAGCTGGCCATTCAATAGTTCCCCTGCGCCCTATCCATCTGCCAGGAAAGGTTTGATTCAGATATTCCCGTACCTCAATTCCAAAATGAGGGGGTGCCCCATCCTGCTGAAACCATATTTCTTCCGCTGGTAGATTTGGGTCGTTATTGTTCGGAAATAATCGACTAACGTCTGGAACAATTGATTCTTGCAAAAGTGTCAAATATCGAGCAGAGTTCAAATTACCGTGTATAAAATAAGGTCCTATGATATGTCCACCAATAATAGCACACCAAACATTTACTTTTTGCGGTCTTTGGGTGTGAATTTGTTCCATCCAATGTGGGTTTTCGTCTGACCAGTACCTACAGTTGTGTCGGTTGACTTGTCCATTCAAACAAAATGTAGATTCGTCGGAAAACAAAATGTGGTTGGCAAAGTTAAAATTTTGGCGTAACTTCTCCATAATAAGTTCACAGAACTCGATTCTGCGATCAAAATCGTCTTCACTCAGTTCTTGCAATAAATGAATTTTATATGGACGGAACTTTTCCCGCTTCGTAATCTTTTGAATTGAATATCGACTCATATTGTGATTTAAAGCCAATTGCTGTGCCGAAGTTTTCGGATTTTCCACCACATCCAATATTACATTCAAAGAATTTTCTTCATTTGTAACGGTTACTGGTCTTCCAGTTCTAGGTTTATCCTTGATACCGCCAGTTTCGTGGAAACGATGCAAAGTTTTCGAAACTGTGGATTTGGAGATCGATTCCCGCTCAGGATGCAACTCATTGAACATAATCACCACTTGAGCAAAACTTCGTGTTCTATCACCGTACCCTATCATCATTAAAATTTCGATACGTTCGGTTTCACTTAAACTTGCCATTTTGCACAAAAACTGTTGACACTAAATTACTAATGTTTCAAAACTGTTGACACTGAATGAATGTTTGACATTCGTTGTCCTGGAAACATTTTAAAACAAAAGAATAATACTGCGTTTCTTATGGGCATCTTATCTTATCTTGGGATTCCAAACAATGTTAAAAACAACGCAACCGGTTCTTTTTACACTCACAGATTGTTTTCAAGAGATATTCTACTTTTCATTTATTTTTGTTCTTCATCCAATAGATTTTAAAAACAGTAGCGTTTATTTTTATTTATTTTTTTACCCGGAAACGATTGAGTTTAGGTACATTATGCTTCTCATAAATGTTGCTCAAAATTAAGAGAAGGATTGAAATATCGAATAATATATAGGGTGTTCCATTAAAAAAAAATTAATATTGGTGTGCCACGCCTGTATGACCAACCCTGTATAAATAAAATTATCACCGCCTAGTAGACATTGAAGAACCCAAAAACTTTTGTATAAAACTTTTTTCGACACCTTGTATATTTTCCCGGATAATCGACCGTTTCCAGACTTATCAGCGACCCTGTATATATATACATACATACTTTTGAAAGCGTATAGCTGTCCTGGTTGTCTAACATTTTATTAATTTTAGACTCTCCTCACGTGGTGATTATTATCCCAAATATGTAGGACAACGGAAGAGCTATGTATACTACTGCATCTTAGTTATGCTAAATGTTCTTTGACTCTAATTTCAATAGATTTTTTTGTTTGTCCAGCGTATTTAATATCACAATCTTCGCAACTTATTTCATAAATTCCCGACTTTTTGGCGGTACTATCCTTGTCTTTTGGGTTACTTAAAAAGTTTTTTAAAGTATTTTTCGTCGAAAAAATTAGTTGCAAATTGGCCTTTCTTAAAATGCTATCTAGCCATTAATCCTTTAAAAGTTTGAACCACGATATCTTCGAAACAAAGGCCGATCGGAAAAAATGTCATTCTCCATTTTTTGCTTAGAATTCAATTTAGAACCCGAAAATTTCGCCTCCTGGTATAAATCACCCTGTGTAGTACGTAGGATAAATATCGGATGTTACCTCTTATTATTGTGATGAGATGGAAAGAGACTTTTATCGTGGCCCCTTGAAAAAATTATCTAGACGATCAATGATTGGAATCAAATTGAGGAGTGGAATCACGCGAGCAAGATATAGCCCGAACCTAGTGTGGTGATTGAGTTTCGAATAGCTCTGTGACATGTAGCTTAAGAGGTTTAGCACATACAAGCTCTTATAAACTTACGTACCATTCTTGTTTAGAGTTAATGAAGATTTTAATAGGTTTTTACTAAATTGTAAAAGATTACGTAATGTTGGTAAAAGGTATTTATTTGTAAATAAATAAATGTAATATTAGAATTAGACCAAATAACAATCGTTAGGTTCCAGATTATGTACATATTTCGTCATGTCATTTGAGATAGCTTTTTGTTGACTTTCAAAGCAAGTATATTCTGCAAAGCAAAGCCAATGCAGAAATGTTAGTGGTATGTAGTTTCTCCTTTTATAAAACGCATATGTCACGAAAAAGTTGCTGATTGTTTTATAAGCTTGACAAAAAAGTTTAAACGGTCCTGCACCGACTATAAATTGTAGATTGTTTAATGAGTCGTATATGCCTTTGGTCTTTCACCGACTATAAGTCGCACCTATTAATTATTAAAGTGGATTTTTTTTTCTCTATGGGGGCAAAGTTTGTAACATAGAGCGAAATATAGCCACTACACAAAAATGTGTGCTTCACTTGTGTAAAATAAATTCAAAGCACTAAATAATGCAACATGTAAGCATCTTAAAGTTATTATTTCGTCCAGTGCACCTGCATACCCGTTCCAAGGGTTTTAGGTTGTCCAAAATCTGATTCAAATACAGAATACAGTTTCAGCAGATTCTAGCAGATTTCTAGAAGTAACTTCGTACCAGAGGTGCATGATTGCATCTCCTGGTTGAAATTAACCAGAAAATCTGAAACAAGACGAGCATAATGTAGGGCTGCGCCCTCTTGCGTTTGGTTAAATTGCTATAAGTGCTTTAATAAGGTCATTTTGCAAAAGCTCTAAATATATTTCTCGATCGTGGGTTCCTTCAAAGAAAAAAGGCCCTACTATTTCAGCCCATCCATTTAATTTATATATATATATATATATATATATATATATATATATATATATATATATATATATATATATATATATATATATATATATATATATATATATATATATATATATATATATATATATATATATATATATATATATATATATATATATATAATATTACGTCATATCTAGAAAACAGAAAGCATTTTAAAAACTAAGTAGGAGTTTTTGATTAATTTTAATTGTAATAATGATAATTCTCACATTCAATTGTGGTTTACTCCAAATATTTTTTATGTAGAATGGCAACATATCTATATACTGTTGGATCGACAATAAAAATATCTATCAAAATCAGGAAACTAATAGACGGTTGCCATCTAAAAATCTTTAGGATGACGTCATTACTACAAAATCAATAATTGTGGTAAATTAACGTTAAATAAAAATGTATACTTTTATCAAATAAAATCGACGTTCCGAGAATTTTTCCCAACAAAGTGTTATTTCGCTTTAAATTAATTTACGCCAAACTTTAAAAGCAAGATAAAAAGTATCATAACTCACACCATCGCTTTCCAGAAATGTCCGTTACATTTAACACGGTCAACATCTCAAGTTACATCCGAGTCAACATGCAGACAAGCATGCATATTGCAATCTGACCATTCAGCAGTAGACGTGGAGACAAGTGATCGGAAGGCTGCATTTCCCGAATATCAACATGGCAGAAGCAACCGTCATCACCTTCCTAGGTTTAGTTTTAATATAAATTAGATGTAGTTGAGTTATATTATTTATTATATAATAACTTTTGCAGCTCTTACTATGTCTGCTGAATTAGTGAAACAAATATTTTTAAAAAGCAAAGTGATGTGCAACAGTTGTTAATTTGCGCAGTCTGTAGGATACGGCTGGGAAATCAAGACAATACAATGCAGCGAGAATGTTAGTCGCTGATCAGTTGTCGGCTTACAATCGATCTCAACTTTTGGAATTATTTACTCATAGGCCTATGAATTGGCTATATAAAATCAATAATGCCAAGATAACACGCAACTTTTGCTAAACTAGATACGTATCTATACAATACCCTAAATTTATAAAAAGAGAACTGGAAACAATAGTTAAAATATATAATATCCTCTGATTCAAGACTAATAGCTCAAAAGGATATAACCCTTAACGCAAAAGGCTTTACAATTAATTGCGTTTAGAATGAACTTAAACTGAAACTCCTAAAATGTTTAATTTTTAGCGGTCATTAATTAATTTTGGCGATCATAAGTGTAGCACACTGATAAGCTCTAATAAAACCGACACCGGTATATTCCTCCTATGATGGCGTTTAACATCTACTGAATATACTGTGATATATATATATATATATATATATATATATATATATATATATATTTATATATATATATATATATTTATATATATATATATATATATATATATATATATATATATATATATATATATATATATATATATATATATATTACGAGACACTTAAACATTATTTTCCTTTGCAAAGGGGCAAGTAGTGCCAGAGGTTTGTTTACACAGTCTGTATGGCTAGCACTTTATGTCCACCAATACTGTGCTTAGAACCTAGTCACCTAGTCACCTGCTAAAGTGTCACTAATTGTAAATCATCGCAGTAAATAATAAGGGTTAAGCAACAATGAAAACCAAAACCAAACGTATAAGGCTGTATATTTAGGTGTCCAGAATAATATAGTTATTAAATCCACAATTAACTGTATTAAACTAGCTTTATGATTTACAGGACCCATTAGAGATAATAATGGACAGGAAAAGTAAACTAAACGATTTTATAACTCACGTATATAATTCCCAAACAGTTTGGATATTTGTCAACTTCAGACACTTACCTGCAAAAAAAAAGAAACATTATTAATATAAATTATTAAAAAAACAGTTATCGTATAATTCTTTGTGAAATATTTTTGCTAATCTACGTAAAATTAAGAGCCTCGGTGGTTCAGGGGTAAGAACGTGTGCCCCTGAACCGAAGGGTACTGGGTTCGATCCCAGGGTACTCCTTTCACTTTTTCAGTACATACTGTAACATTCAAATCAACCGAGGTTCTGGCATTGTATTTGAGAAAGTTGAATGTCTGCACGTTCCGCCCTTCGGAGGGGGCGTAAAGCCGTAGGTCCCGTGTCCATGCGATGTTGGGCACGTTAAAGATCCCTACCCTCCTTACAGAAACGCAGGGGTTCGGCAAAATTTCCAGGATAGTGAGGTGAAACTGTTCCCTGGCGTCGGTGATTGGCCATAGTCGCGGAAATAGGCCGACGCTAAAGAAACAAAACACACACATCTACGTAAAATTATAACCTAACCCCTACAACACCGATACACAATAGATAATTTACATGTTTTTTATCTTATCACATCTGATAGACATCCCAGAAAGATGGTTTTTAATATTTTTTTCATTTTATATTTTACAAAAATAACGACGCAAAAATATATTTGAAAATGCGAATTACATATTTGGTATCAAATACCACTATTTTGCCGCCATGATCTGTGACGTCACGGGACAGTACAATAGTCAACAATGAACTTTGTTCTCCTTATTTACATCCTGTGTTGATTGATTGATTGAATCTTGATTGAATCTGCATGTGATTTTATTTGACACTATAGAAAATAAAGCTTATATAAATACTGTATAAAGAACCTCGGTGGTTCAGGGGCCAGTGCCCCAACACACACACATAAATACTGTATAGTACTAATGTTTACAAATACGACTATAAAAACTAAAGAGAAGCTATTTTTTATTGTTCCAAAAGGGGCTCAAATTAAAAAGTAATGGTGCGAAGTTATAAATCGGGATGAAAAAAAAATCCACAGTGTTCTCGACAAACTGCCTTATATTGTTGTGAAGACTATGTTAATGTAAATACCTCCTCATTTGAATAATAGTGAGTGATAAGTACACTTGGAGAACACCCAAATCACCACAACACATATTACGATCGTTTCGTTGACAAAGTCAACATCTTCAGAGGAAGAAAAATTCTAACATAAAAAACTAGATCCCGTATATTTATATCGGATCAAGGTAAACGAACTAGTCCGAAGTAAAGTTGTCGTCCAAGAACGATCGTTTGTTTATTGCGCAGTGAAACAGGTCGGAGACCTGCTTTAATCTTTTGGTCGACAGATTTATGACCCTTATCTAATATAGGTTTAAAAAGGACCAGAGTTCTTTAAAGAATCAGCACGTTTCCTTTCGATCTAGAAATTTACATAAACTCAACTCATCTTTTTTAAAAATAGAAAACTAAAAACCCAGATGTCTGTCTCACCGTGTTAACTTTAACAAAGGAAAAATGGTTCAACTAAAATACTACATAAAAACTATATTTATATTGATTTTAATTCTACGTGAAAATATTTATATTGACTACATAGATACAAAAAACCGAACCGGTATTTAAATCAAGACAAACATAGTGATTAGTATATGTATAAACCGGTCGAGTTATTGACAATAATTTATTATTTTACCAGACAAATTAGGAGTATTTAAGCGGTCAAATGCAAAGAGAAAACAAAGAGCTAGAAATTACAGGTGCCGCACGGTTTGATGAAGTTTTGTTCTTAATAGACCTTAATATAAAAATACTTTCTAATGAATCAAGCATAGTTTGATGTCTGACATTTTTGACAAGTTTCAAAATTTCTTTGTCAATGTGGTGGTTATTATCCCATATATGTTGTTTCACACATGATTTGTCCACCGTACCATATCGTAACTATGCGAGATGTTCACGAAATATGGTGGCTATGTTTCTCCTAGTTTGGGCCAAGTATTTAAGATCACAATCTTTGCAACTAATCTAATAAATTCCGGACATTTCAGTGACTTTGTCTTTGTCTTTCGTATTACCCAACAAATTTTTTTAAATAACTTTTCGTCGAAAACGTCACATAGTAACAGTGAGTGTATGTGTGTGTGTGTGTGTGTGTGTGTGTGTGTGTGTGTGTGTGTGTGTGTGTGTGTGTGTGTGTGTGTGTGTGTGTGTGTGTGTGTGTGTGTGTGTGTGTGTGTGTGTGTGTGTGTGTGTGTGTGTGTGTGTGTGTGTGTGTGTGTGTGTGTGTGTGTGTGTGTGTGTGTGTGTGTGTGTGTGTGTGTGTGTGTGTGTGTGTGTGTGTGTGTGTGTGTGTGTGTGTGTGTGTGTGTGTGTGTGTGTGTGTGTGTGTGTGTGTGTGTGTGTGTGTGTGTGTGTGTGTGTGTGTGTGTGTGTGTGTGTGTGTGTGTGTGTGTGTGTGTGTGTGTGTGTGTGTGTGTGTGTGTGTGTGTGTGTGTGTGTGTGTGTGTGTGTGTGTGTGTGTGTGTGTGTGTGTGTGTGTGTGTGTGTGTGTGTGTGTGTGTGTGTGTGTGTGTGTGTGTGTGTGTGTGTGTGTGTGTGTGTGTGTGTGTGTGTGTGTGTGTGTGTGTGTGTGTGTGTGTGTGTGTGTGTGTGTGTGTGTGTGTGTGTGTGTGTGTGTGTGTGTGTGTGTGTGTGTGTGTGTGTGTGTGTGTGTGTGTGTGTGTGTGTGTGTGTGTGTGTGTGTGTGTGTGTGTGTGTGTGTGTGTGTGTGTGTGTGTGTGTGTGTGTGTGTGTGTGTGTGTGTGTGTGTGTGTGTGTGTGTGTGTGTGTGTGTGTGTGTGTGTGTGTGTGTGTGTGTGTGTGTGTGTGTGTGTGTGTGTGTGTGTGTGTGTGTGTGTGTGTGTGTGTGTGTGTGTGTGTGTGTGTGTGTGTGTGTGTGTGTGTGTGTGTGTGTGTGTGTGTGTGTGTGTGTGTGTGTGTGTGTGTGTGTGTGTGTGTGTGTGTGTGTGTGTGTGTGTGTGTGTGTGTGTGTGTGTGTGTGTGTGTGTGTGTGTGTGTGTGTGTGTGTGTGTGTGTGTGTGTGTGTGTGTGTGTGTGTGTGTGTGTGTGTGTGTGTGTGTGTGTGTGTGTGTGTGTGTGTGTGTGTGTGTGTGTGTGTGTGTGTGTGTGTGTGTGTGTGTGTGTGTGTGTGTGTGTGTGTGTGTGTGTGTGTGTGTGTGTGTGTGTGTGTGTGTGTGTGTGTGTGTGTGTGTGTGTGTGTGTGTGTGTGTGTGTGTGTGTGTGTGTGTGTGTGTGTGTGTGTGTGTGTGTGTGTGTGTGTGTGTGTGTGTGTGTGTGTGTGTGTGTGTGTGTGTGTGTGTGTGTGTGTGTGTGTGTGTGTGTGTGTGTGTGTGTGTGTGTGTGTGTGTGTGTGTGTGTGTGTGTGTGTGTGTGTGTGTGTGTGTGTGTGTGTGTGTGTGTGTGTGTGTGTGTGTGTGTGTGTGTGTGTGTGTGTGTGTGTGTGTGTGTGTGTGTGTGTGTGTGTGTGTGTGTGTGTGTGTGTGTGTGTGTGTGTGTGTGTGTGTGTGTGTGTGTGTGTGTGTGTGTGTGTGTGTGTGTGTGTGTGTGTGTGTGTGTGTGTGTGTGTGTGTGTGTGTGTGTGTGTGTGTGTGTGTGTGTGTGTGTGTGTGTGTGTGTGTGTGTGTGTGTGTGTGTGTGTGTGTGTGTGTGTGTGTGTGTGTGTGTGTGTGTGTGTGTGTGTGTGTGTGTGTGTGTGTGTGTGTGTGTGTGTGTGTGTGTGTGTGTGTGTGTGTGTGTGTGTGTGTGTGTGTGTGTGTGTGTGTGTGTGTGTGTGTGTGTGTGTGTGTGTGTGTGTGTGTGTGTGTGTGTGTGTGTGTGTGTGTGTGTGTGTGTGTGTGTGTGTGTGTGTGTGTGTGTGTGTGTGTGTGTGTGTGTGTGTGTGTGTGTGTGTGTGTGTGTGTGTGTGTGTGTGTGTGTGTGTGTGTGTGTGTGTGTGTGTGTGTGTGTGTGTGTGTGTGTGTGTGTGTGTGTGTGTGTGTGTGTGTGTAGGATGTGGGTTTTTGAATAGGAAAAAAAATGCTCGTTTTAAGTTTAGAGCCATATAGACCAATGTGGGTAAATACTTAAAGAATGAATAACATGCCCAGAAAAAAAAAATGCAGAGCAACTTTTTCAAAATATGTACTTATATCTTTCGATACCATAATTATTCGACTACGTAATGTTGTTATAACTGTATTGAAATTTGTATTGAGAGACTTAATAAGTCATACATTTTTTTAGTTAGTTTTATTAACTATAAGACTGAAATTGTTATTAGTTTAGGTTGTAATTTGCATGTGGTCAAGGTATGTTTATCTGTACATATTGAGTTTTAACGTTACATATAACTCTTAGTATTAACAACCGGCAAAAATTATGGTGAATAATTAACGGAATTATTGTGTTTGCTTCCATTAGTTATCTGTAATTAATTCAGGCAACATTGTTTTATCAAAAACATATGGTATATTTGAGTGTAGGATGTGGGTTTTTGAATAGGAAAAAAAATGCTCGTTTTAAGTTTAGAGCCATATAGACCAATGTGGGTAAATACTTAAAGAATGAATAACATGCCCAGAAAAAAAAAATGCAGAGCAACTTTTTCAAAATATGTACTTATATCTTTCGATACCATAATTATTCGACTACGTAATGTTGTTATAACTGTATTGAAATTTGTATTGAGAGACTTAATAAGTCATACATTTTTTTAGTTAGTTTTATTAACTATAAGACTGAAATTGTTATTAGTTTAGGTTGTAATTTGCATGTGGTCAAGGTATGTTTATCTGTACATATTGAGTTTTAACGTTACATATAACTCTTAGTATTAACAACCGGCAAAAATTATGGTGAATAATTAACGGAATTATTGTGTTTGCTTCCATTAGTTATCTGTAATTAATTCAGGCAACATTGTTTTATCAAAAACATATGGTATATTTGAGGTTATGTTGTTGTCATGTCATGTCGACTTCATTCAAAGCAAAATATATTACAAATGACATCACTAAGTACAAGATATATTGGGCTAAATATGTATTCAACTAGCATTATTTACACATACCTTCTAGCTTTTTCTTATTTTATTTCAGCACTTACGAAGTCTGTATTTTCACCAAATAATTATGTCATCATAAATGAATTAATTCTTGGCAAATTATCTGATTGCGCCTGTTGAAAACCTTTCTCTTTTACTTAGTTACTCACACTTTACACTACTCAACTAGAAGAAACACAATAAACGAATAAAATTCACCACGATGTTGAGAAACAAGCGACCATACTTGTCACACCATAAGGTAAATGTAAACACGAGAGCTATTTACTATCCAACTACGTCACCACCAATAGCAGAATGTATATATGTTTTTGGGTATTTTCATGGATGTAATAATGCTCTATGTATTAAAAACAGTTAAATAAATGTTAAAATTATGTAATGGAAAATCCACGCAAATTGTCTATTAGAGAGGTAAGCCACCAACCGCCTAAAATGCGGTTAATTTTGTCTCTTAGATAAGGATAGACAATGCTAGAACATTTGACATTTGAGTCTATAAACATTATATAGGGATAGCGCCAGTTGCGAGAAAATACAACAGCTGTTCCATCAATCCTAAGTAAGTGGTGAACGTGTCGCCACCTAGTTCGGAACCAAGTACTATGTTGTCACGCCCGCTCCAAATAACACAGAGTGTTAAAAATAGAGAACGGTATACAACTAACTAACAATTTAAAAAATTGTTAGCCCTGGCCCATTTCTACCCCAATATAGGGACAAAGTATGTAAGACTAGATGCGGTTCTAATTGTTGCGAGAATGCATCTAGTCTTGTTCCATCAATATTCTTACAGAGATCGGTATTAATTTGGCACGTGATAAACTGATTATTATACTGGAAAAATGTCTGAGTCTAAACGACTGTTATAATAGTGATAAATTGTTTGGCGGGAGAAAGGTCTGCGTCTACTACAAGAAATACGCCCAAATCTATTTTTAATGTTTTTGCCAATTTCGCACTAGGGTCAAATTTGTTGTACGGAAAATTTCTCAATACACCGCGATATTTACGATAATTTTTACTAGAGAAACAACTAAACGTCGTATATAAGTGCAACAGGTATATCCCAGCTTATACCCCAAATTTCTCTGGACAATCTACCAGGAGGTTCAGATTGTAAGCGCGTGCGCGCTCCCCATATTTTAGTGAATTTTCTTAAAAAAAATTCACTAATGAGGAGATCTCGACTTTCGAATTTTGAAAAAATTTCTTCAAATGAGCGCTATCTAGGACCCCCGGAACCCAAATCCGAGGTCAGTTTCAGACTTTATATGTTTATATATATATATATATATATATATATATATATATATATATATATATATATATATATATATATATATATATATATATATATATATGTCACACCTATAACTTAAAAAATAATGGACGGATTTTGATAAAATTTGGCACATACCTTCCTTTCGCAAGTCGCTTGGGTAAGTTCGTTAGCCAGGAAAATCCGCCGAGGTTTTCCTGGAAAATTTTGTGTTTTCTTTCGAAAAAAATCGAAAAAAAATTATATCACCAAAATTAACAAAGTAGGGGCAACCAAATTTCATACGCGGTTTTATATCATTAGAAGCAAGTTACCTACCAAAATTTAGCTCCGTAGGTTGAATGACAAAAAAGTTACAGGCATTCAAAGAAAAATAAATTTGGGTTCTCCTCAAAACGTCAAAATCGCGATTTTAAACGTCAAAATTGGTGAGTACGTTCCTTTTGCAAGTGTCTTGGATATGTTTGTTATCCAGGAAAATCCGACAAGGTTTTCCCGGAAAATTTTGTGTTTTCTTTCGAAAAAATTTTATATCTCCAAAATTAACAAAGTAAGGGCAACCAAATTTTATACGCGGGTTTATATCATTATAGGCAAGTTACCTACCAAAATTTAGCTCTGTAGGTTAAAAGACAAAAAAGTTATAGGCATTTAAACAAAAATAAATTGGGGTTTTTCACAAAACGTCAAAGTTGCGATTTAAACGTCAAAATTGGCAACATTTAGGAAAAGAACTTGAATCTAATACGGGCTATGGAAATAAAATGTCTCAAGAAGAATGTTTTACAAACCCTGAAGTCTTAGTTTCAACCGTCATTGTCCTTCATTTTAATAAAATGTTTCCAGAAAATTCATTTCAAATAGACCCCTTCTCTGACGCTTGGCAGTAGTCTTAGCTATAGAGTTTATCGTTAATAGTATATAATTTTTATAAAGCTCAATATATCTGTTATTATACCACATATGAAAAAAAATTGTATATATTAATTATAGGGTGTCTTAAACTACATCTTAAAATAAAACTTTGGACGCAGCAAGTGCGTTATGGTAGTGAATTTTCATAAAATTGTTTTTAATAACAAATATGTGTGTTTTTTTTAAGAAAGCAGACATCAAATTTGGTTACCAGTATAACCTATATAGTAAAAACAATGTGGCATGTTTCATCAAAATAACTTTATTGTGTGAAAATGTACAAAAATTTCCAAAAGTAAACTTAAAGTGTTCCCGAAAAAACACGTTTCTTGGTCAACCTTATAGGTTAATAGCAAATTGAGCTGTTCAAACATGAAACATTTGATCAAAATTCGCTACCATAATGCACTTGCTGCGTCCAGAATTTCTTTTCTTACAAACATATTTCGATGGAAAATGCAAAAATGCAATAACATAAGGCGTGTTTGATTAAAAAAAAAAGGAAATTTGTATCACCAACGACTTATCGGCCACCCTGTGATTGTAGAAATATTATTTTAAGATGTAGCTCAAGACACCCTATAATTAATATATACATTTTTTTTCATATCTTATATAATAACGGTTATATTGAGCTTTATTGATTTTTTACGAAAATTCGACAAAAATTATATACCATTAAACGATAAACTATAGCTAAGGATACTGCCAAGCATCAGAGAAAGGGTCTATTTGAAATGAATTTTCTGCAAATATTTTAGTAAAATGAAGGAAAATGACGGTTGAAACTAAGAGTTTAGGGTTTGTAAAACATCCTTCTTGAGACATTTTATTTCTATAGCCCGTATTAGATTCAAGTTACTTGCCTAAATGTTGCCAATTTTGACATTTTAAATCGCCACTTTGACGTTTTAAGGAAAACCCCAATTTATTTTTCTTTAAATGCTTATAACTTTTTTGTCTTTTGAGCTACATAGCTAAATTTTGGTAGGTAACTTACCTATAAGGATGTAAACCCGCGTACCAAATCTGGTTGCCTTTACTTTGTTAATTCCGGAGATATAATTTTTTTTCGAAAGAAAATACAAAATTTTCCGGGAAAACCTAGGCAGATTTTCCTGGCTAACGAACTTATCCAAGCCATTTGCAAAAGGAATTTTTTCACCAAATTTAATCAAAATCGGCCCATTATTTTTTGAGTTATCGGTGTGATACATATATATATATATATATATATATATATATATATATATATATATATATATATATATATATATATATATATATATATATATATATATATATATATATATATATATATATATATATATATATATATATATATATATATATATATATATATATATATATATATATATATATAAACATATAAAAATTGAAACTGACCCCGGATATGTTTTCTGGGGGGCCTAATTAGCGCCCATTTGAAGAAATTTTTTCAAAATTCAAAAGTCGGGATCTCCTCATTAGTGAATTTTTTTTAAGAAAATTCACTAAAAGTATTTCTACAATCACAGGATGGCCCATAAGTCGTTGGTGATACAAATTTTCTTTTTTTTTTAATCAAATACGCCTTATTTTATTGCATTTTTGCATTTTCCATCGAAATATAATGCATGTTTGTAAGAACAAAAATTCTGGACGCAGTAAGTGCGTTATGGTAGCGAATTTTGATCAAATGCTTTTTTTTTAATCAAACACGCCTTATGTTATTGCATTGCATTTTCCATCGAAATATAATGCATGTTTGTAAGAACAAAAATTCTGGACGCAGTAAGTGCGTTATGGTAGCGAATTTTGATCAAATGCTTAATATTTGAATAGCTCAATTTGCTATTAACCTATAAGGTTGACCAAAAAACGAGTTTTTTCGGGAACACTTTAAGTTTACTTTCGGAAATTTTTGTACATTTTCAAACAATAAAGTTATTTTGATGAAACATGGCACATTGTTTTTACTATATAGATTATACTGGTAACCAAATTTGAGGCCTGCTTTCTTAAAAAAACACACATTATTGCTATTAATAAATAGTTTTATGAAAATTCACTACCATAACGCACTTGCTGCGTCTCGAGATTTTTTATATGTAAAGTTAACGTCAACTGGACAGTCAGCTTACAATTGCCTGTGTCTCTCTCTCACCGTCTTATGTGCCACATTAGATCTCTACCATCTTTCTTCTACACTCGCGAACATTATGATATGCATTGCAATCATGGCCCACCTTGGAAATTAAACAGTCTGAACGCAGCAAAAACGTTGTGGTAGTGACTCATTAAAAAAATTCAAATGGAATAGCCTGTATGTTATAAGCTTGTCAGATGCAGAATTAAACTATACAATGACTTGCACTAGCATTCCCTACACGTAAATCTTCAGGTTTTGGATTAATTGCAATTATAAAAATTGGTATGGAATGATCACGAATTAAAACCCATGGAGGTAGCCTAAGCTAGTTTAAGGCATAGTCGACTTTGAAAATGCAATTAATGACATTTCGAGCAATCTGACGATAGCTGTCATTTAAAAGGCACGTCTTAAACGTAAGTTCTTACAATTTGTATCAAGTGTTATCTTTGGGGTGGCATGCAGTACACAAATGAGAACGTATTGAATTTACTTTATATCCATGGAGGAACCGCTCGAATTAAACTTCGGACTTTCAAGTTTTTAACCACAGATATCCACAATTGCCAAAGATGTCGCAGACAAAATTTCGGAACATTGAACATAATTTAAGATTTTTCGAAAAATAATTGCGCCTCGTAATTTGCCAAAATCAACAATATCAGATGAAGCTGTGGAGATAACTGTGTTGGAATATTTTAAAGTTACTCCTAGAGATTCCATTCGTTCACAGGTAAGTGGTCTTGGATATTCACGAAATTCAATACAGATAATTTTAAATAAACCTAAAATGCATAATTTCAAGTTTTCGACCGAAATTTAAAAATATACAAAATCTGATTTGATTACAGAAATATATACCTTTTCTACAGAGAAAATTCTTTTGCCTGGCGAGGCTGTAAAAATGAAACCGGTTGCAGAGAAGAAAACAAACATTTATCAAGTCACAGAAAAAACATCTACGTCTGTGGTACTGTGGTACTATGGAACGGTTTAGCAACTAAAGGCAACAACAGCTGCTATTAAAATTGAACTTAAAGCCTTAGAAGTCTTTATCTTATTGAACTTAAAGCCTTAGAAGTCTTTATCTTCTCATTAGTGATTTTTTCAACAAACAGTCGCTATAAAATGCATTGAGATTACATAATGTAATCAGAGAAGGTTAGCATTGAATCAAAGACAAAAACAAGAAGAATAAAAAAATGCAGTCACCACTGAGATTTGAACCAACGTCCCCCACTGACGAGCCAGCTATCCAAACCGCCTGGCTATTATACCACGGAAATAAAACTGCAATAAAATGTAGATAACCGATAATGGTCTTCGGTTATTTATCTGTAATATGTAAGGTCTATGTTAGATAGATTTTTTGTAAATATTGTAATCAAATGAGAACATTTGAAATGTAAATCTAGTACATTTTAATATACATTTCTTGCAATATTTTTCATTCAGAAACCGCATTAGTTATAGAAGCATAATTTAAACGCTATTCATTTTTGACGTTTCAAATCTCCATTTTGGCATTTACAGGAGAAAAATTATGAAATTTCAACGTAATTTTGATCTTTTTCCGCGAACAAAAAAAAAAAAAAAACGTTATCTATAATGTTTAATGGATTTGGACACACAATATTTTGGTATTGCATCTTCTCTAACTATTAGTGGCACTGATATTTTTCTTAATTAAATGCCCATAGCTTTTTTGTCTCTCAACATAGAGATCTAAATTTTGATAGGTATGTTTAATTTTTACAATGAGAACCTGCTTACCAGATTTGGTTGCCATAGCTTTCTTTTTTTTTGTGTAACAATACTTTTTTTTAAAGAAAACTCAGAATTTTCCCAGAAATGCTGGTCCGATTTTCCTGGCTAACGAAATTATCCAAGCCACTTACAAAAGAAAGGTATCTGCCAAATTTAATTGAAATCGGAGCATTATTTTTGACTTATTGGTGTGATACACACTGATACACAGCCACCCACCCACCCACACACACATACACACACACACACACACACACACACGCGCGCGCACACACACACACACACACACACACACACACACACACACACACACACACACACACACACACACACACACACACACACACACATATATATATATATATATATATATATATATATATATATATATATATATATATATATATATATATATATATATATATATATATATATATATATATATATATATAGGGAAAAGGGTTAAGGGCAAAGCCGCAAGGAGACAACCGCATACACGTGTTTCCTTGCGGCTTTGCCCTTAACGCTTTTTCCTTGTATAGTACAGAAATGCCATGTTATAGATCCTCTTACAGTTATATATATATATATATATATATATATATATATATATATATATATATATATATATATATATATATATATATATATATATATATATATATAAATTGCGCCCATTTGAAGAAATTTTTTCACAATTTTAAAGTGGGGATCCCCACATTAGTGAATTTGTTTTAAAGAAAATTCACTAAAATAAATATAGACACTGATTTTGTACCTTCAATCTTATTAATCTCCCATTGTGGTGCCGCATGTTAAAGCACGGATATTCATTAAACGAAAGTAAAAGATAAAAATATCGTACTCTGTTATTAAGGAGCTACTTTTACCAACTTGATACACTTAACGAGAATTTAATGGCGATGAAAATAGAAAGGTAAGAAGTTTCAAGCTTGTACCATTGGATCAAATCCTGCAATGCGACAAAAACACCTAAATTTTAGCCCGAGGATATAGACTAAAACAATCAGTTACTCAGAAAGGACATTATCGTTAGAAATACATCGACTATCTCAAACTACATAAGGAAGTCCTTCTTCCTATTTGTCAATCAGGAACTTAATTCTGGTTCTCTGTTCTGGCAGAGAGAAAACAAAGAACATTTAAGTCCATATATTCGAGAGTGACCAAACATTGCATTTGATGGGAGGAATCTTGAAAACAATATACAATGTGTACGAAAAATAACGAACGACATTCAAAACTTGACTGATTTTATGATTTTAGGGAAACTTCCAAACATGGCCATTTTTATTAATTTTGTTGCCCATACTTGTTGAAACCGTTCATACCACAGACGTAAAGATTTTTTAGCTGGCTTCACAAATCCTCGTTATTTCTCTGCAACGGGTTTCATCTTTTATGGCATTGTCAGGCAGGAGAAAATAACAATTAATTTTACGTACCCATGACAACTATAAATAAAAATCCCCTGCTACCTTAAGGTATTTTCATTAAGAAAAATAAAAATAAAAATAAAAGTGACTGATGACATCTTTATAATGCCTGTAGTGTATGTCAATATTTAACCTAAAAATAACCACTTATAACAATAACTGTAACAACTATAATAATGATCAAATAGCTAAATAACAATAACAGCAGCAATAGTAGCAAGTTATATATAACTGAAGACGAAAATATTCACATAAAACATAATTACAATTTTTTAATACGATTTATCGTATTGTGTGTAATATATTTAATTGGCAATAAGAGCTTAAAAAAAATAAGCAAGTACCAGTCTGCTCTTTTAAAACAAAGCAGTTGTTATCGTGTATGTGCATTTTTATCTTTAAAACTTACAAACAGTAAAGCTTGAGCTTGTCATAATGCAAATGTACTGATTTTATGCGGTTTTTTACCGTTAACTCCTATCGGTAAATGCCAAATGGTCGGCGGAGAAGAACTTGAACATGTGCGTAAAATTTTGTTTGTTTTCCTTGGCTCAATAACTTTTTTTCCAACTTTCAAATTCAATTTTTAAAGTAATTTTTTCCAAAAAATTGTTGTGTGTCAGGTACCAAATTTGTTTCCATCATAATTTAAACAGTACAGGTCTATGGAAATACAGCAAAAAATATCGTTGTCATAGAGCCCTGTCTGGTCACGGTTGCTTCAAAAAATATCTGCATGATCTGCAATCAGATGGACGTTGCAGAGCATACCCTCTTTGACTGTCTTAGATGAGATAGTAAAGGAGATAACTACCACCAACAATATGAAAATTTGTTTAATGCACAAAACATGATGTCCAGCTTTTCAGAGCGAGAACACCCAGAAGCAAGCCGACAGCGTCATCCGGCGCATAATACTGATAAAGGAGAGAGAGAGAGAGGGAGAGAGAGAGAGAGAAAGAGAGAGAAGAAGAAAAGAGAAGAAGAAAGAGTTCTCCAACAATCGTGCTTATAGCAAGGAGAGATAGGCAAGAAACAGGGAAGGATATGCAAGAGCTATCTCTCATACCCCCTCCCAAACTCCCAATCTCATAGTAGGATGGAAGATGTAGGGCAAACGTGAGTGAAGAAAATAAAAGAGGGGAAAAACATTCTTTGCCATCAAGTAATGCTAACGCAGTTCCATGGTTTACGGAGGTTCGAATAAACACTTCCTTTGGTTATCCTATAAGGGCGCCCATTACGCATTAGAAAAACGACGCAGCTGTTGGCGCCTGATAAACTGCAATGAACGAAATTAGGTAAAAAATATTAAGAGACCACTATAAGGCAAGCTTCTAGAAAACCTAGGTTAGTTTATGGACAGCAAAAACTACAGAGAAATTAAATGAACTGCTGGAGACAGAGAGTCATGATTCCGATGACATTACCTACATGCTGTGATTAAGATGATGTAACTGCATAAACTTTAAAGGTAATTTTTTTCTCAAAACATATAGTTTATTTATGTTAAGAATGAATAAATCCTAGTATATCTGAGAAATGTTGCAATATTTTTTATTGCTACGTAACGGTTAACCTTAAAATTACCACGCCCTTATCGACACGCATCAAAATCAAATTAGTACGACAAGGCACAGGGCAGGATAACATAGAAGATTAAATAATGGAACGGAATTACAGGAATTTCCTCTAGCAACATTACTACCCAATATGTGATTGGTTGTGGAAGTCTTATGCCTCGGGACACAAACAAAAAAGTCACATAGACACAATTTATTAAGCCGCCTACACGCCTAGTCGTTTAGCCTTCGTGCTTTTTATGGAAAACCCCACTAAAAGGGTTTTAGAAGCATACATTTATACCTAAATTAAACTATCTGTTTGCTCCGATCGCGTGGATACAAAGTTTTTTACACTAAAGTAAATGAAATAGAAGGGTAAGTTTTTGTTATAATAAAAATTATTGGATTTTTATGTTGCGTAGGTATATAAGATAAATTACTGACCCAAGGCCCTAAGAATATTCGGTAAAATATTTTTATTAACTTGCCTAATGAGAGTATTGCCACATTCAAAAATTGCTCCTAATTAGTGCGAGATAAAGCCCTTAACCCCATATTCAAGTTCAGGTTAATATTTTTAACCTTTTATTTATTAACAGTTGATAAATTTACCTTTGGTGAAACAGTTCCTTAGTAGAAATAGACGGAGCTACTACTTCTCTGGCGTTACAATTGTAAATTTTTTCTAACCAGCTCCGACACGGAGAATACAACGAACAATTGTGAAGCCAGAGAAAAAGTCTCTACGCTACACATAACCTATTAAGCAACTTTAAAAATAATGCTGCAAGTTTAGTCATAACTTCCGCATAGCTGTGATAATATATTCTCTTCAGAAGGGATTCTCCTGGAACGAATTTAGGGCCCATGACTTGACCACAAAGAAAATATTTGTGTTCCGACGCCCATAAACTGGTGAAACGTTATGTTACTCGAGTTTTATTGAAAATATGTCAATTTTCACCAAACCACCCCTTATTTATCCTCTACCCCCTGAAGCGATCTTACGCAAAAACAATTCGAAGCGTTCCTTTGTCGGGTGTTAACTGGATACCAAATTTAAAAATTATATCTCAATTCGTTCGAAAGTTATTGCACCTATTAACAGACAGATGTACATGCCGACAGACCGATAGACCGACCGACCGACAGACCGACAAACGAAAAAAAAAAAAATCGTTCCAGAATCAAGTTCTCTATATGTTTTGAGACTTTTTACGCCGTTTTAGCAAAAAAAAACATTTTGAAATTTTTGTCAACAATATTCCACCCCCACACATTCAACCCCGAATTTAATTTCAGCACAGAATACCAGATGATTGATAAAATAAAAAGTTTTCTAATAAATAAACCGCAAAACGTTATATTACTCGAGTTTCAACGAAAAAATATCAATTTTCACCAAATCACCCCCAATTCATCCCCTACCCACTGAAGCGATTTTACCCTAAAACAATTCGAACCGTTGGTTTGTCGATTGCTAACTGTATACCAAACTTGAAGACAATATCTCAATTCGTTCTAAAGTTTTCGTGGTTACAAACAGACAGACATACAGACGACAGACCGATAGACAAAAAAACCTTTCGTTCCCAAATCATGTTTTCTATATGTTTTGATATTTTTTACGACGTTTAAGCGAAACATTTTTTTGTAATTTTTGTCGTGCATGCGATACTTCCACACGTGACGATGTGGAAGTAATAGAAGAGACTTTCAATTTGATACTTATATATATATATATATATATATATATATATATATATATATATATATATATATATATATATATATATATATATATATATATATTATAAGTTCAACTTCCAAAACGTGTTCTACAAACAAGCATAAGCTTTTGCTTAAAATAAACACAATTTCAAAGAAGTTTATGTTCAAGAGTAAATTTTAAAATATGTTGTTTATAGTCATTTTAAAAACTGGGTTCAATAAAGGTTTTACTCTTTTTCAGTTTATATCCATAACCTTCTGTAGTTATAATCATTGTGAAAGTATGGTCCTAAAGACGACACATTTTCATTTGGCGCAAATCTTTCTACAAATAATATTATAATTTTCATCACTATAATTTCAACGTCTCAATTAGACATAAAAAAGTATTTTCAATGTATATTATAAGTTGAATTTCTGGAAAAAATCAGGTTGCGAAAACAATAGTTGTTTTAGTGGAATTGTGTAGGCGTATTTCATTTGTAAGGGCTTTATTATATGCTAAAATTTCGTAATACGAAAGGTAAAGATAAATCCGCTGACATGTCGGGTATCTATGAGATAAGTTGTAAAGATCGTAATCTAAAATACGTTGGACAGACTAAAAGAACCATTGGGACCAGATTCAGGGAACATCTGGCACAACTGAGATACGGTAGTGTAGACAAATCATGGCACGGCATATTTGGGATAATAATCACCACATAGATAAAGAAAATTTGAAACTTATAAAAAATGTTAGACAACCAGCGCAGCCAGATGCGTACGAGAGTATTTATATTTATATTATATATAAAAAATAAAAGTTCCTCAAACCGAGCGGCGCTACTGATTATATATATATATATATATATATATATATATATATATATATATATATATATATATATATATATATATATATATATATATATATATATAATGTTTCTTAAAAACATATAAGAGATTTAACTGATCGTAAATATGGGTATTAGTGGCTCTTTTGAAGACATTTTTCGAAAGCTCGAAAGCCGTGTTCTCTTTATTGTGGATATTTTTAAGGAAAGTTCACTAAAAGGGCGGTACCATCTTCTCCGAAACTCGAATCAAATAAAAATAAAGTGGGCAGTTCACCTCTCAGGAACACGATAATCAAAAAATTCAAAACTACTGGGCCATAAGATTTCACAAAATCAAAAGACCACTTTTCTTTGTGTTCCATTCCTTTAGGGCAAACTACGTAGACGTAAAAAATCTCAAAAAAGTCAAATGTAAAACGCTACAGCAAATATACGGAACCTGCGACATTATATGATAACATTTTACGTGGTTATCTTTAAAGCCTATCAAGAAACTCGAGAATGCATATTATTCATGTAACTATTTAATTAATAATATAGCTGTAAATACAAAACGTAATCCTTGTGGAGGGAAGCTGGGACGTAGTTATGAATTCAGAGATAAAGCCACTGGAACGGCTCTGCTTGAAATATTTGTGTTGAGAATAGCTGTTTGTAAAGCAGATAAGTAAAGCTTACACATATTTGTGTGTTCATCAAGACAATAAAAGAGGGCAACAATCCTTTTAATTTAAATTTTGCACGGTATCTGGTCACAGTGACCTGAGTGATATTAATATTCTGGATAGTCAAGAACAATGAAACAAAAACAAGATATGAGTGCTATGCTAGGTGATATTACATACACTTTATTTTAAAATACGATAACTTATGTAATTTTCTAAAAACAAAAAAAATTAAGAAATTTTATAAGAATTTTACACAGTTAGTACGGCATATTAGTAAAATTAATGCTTTCAATTTACACAGGCCTTGACGATTGGTTTTAGAGGTCCTAGTACGCGCTGGTTTTAATAATTTTTTTAAAAGTGTTACCATCAATATCTTTCTATTATCAAAAAATATTTCAATCTTGTGTTCAACAATGAATAAACTCAATTTTTATAAAGCCATAAAGTAAAATTTGGTATATTTAGGTACTCTGAAAAGGAAAGTAACTACAAAATTATAAATGTGGCAGGTATCTTTCATAATTAATCGCCCGGATTAGTTCGTTTTAGTCAATCCAATCGAACCGCTTTTCCCAACAACAAAAAAGTTTTGCAAAAACAAAATCTCTATCAGTGAATTTTCTTAATAAAAACCCAATAATATCAACAACAAAAAATGTGTGCTGAAAATTATAATTTCAGACTCAAAGGTGACAAAGTTATCAACGCGTTTTAAAGAAAAATGAGACGTAGGTCGAAACGTATAAAATTTGAAAACTATTGTTTCTACCAAATATTAAATGAACCAAAACAAGATGTTAGATGGACGGTGCGAGAAGGGAGCCTGCTCGAGAACCTCGGCCGCCCGCGCGTCACCAGCGTATCTCTTGAATACGTTACCGTTCGACCACCGAGGCTATGCAACGAGTGTTTGTTTGCGCGATGTTTTCATCCGTAGCGTATGGGTAACATCTAAATAAAAAATTAACAAAATGTTTTGAAATCTTTTTTATAGAGACGAGAACCTTATTTTGTTTACAATATTTAGTTCATGCTTTCGTTGCTAACTTTTTATAATATGAATTTGAGCAAATCATGGTTTGGCCCAAACGTAATAATTTTTTTATAAAACAATAGTTTTATAAAAATGTCCTTCCCAAAACATCGGTTTTCTCACTATATGCTACATTTTCAGTCTGAAAATTTAATTGGGGCCATTCATGAGGCTAAAAATATAGTGTATTTTAAAAATGTATTGAATCCCCCACTTAAAAAACAATAAGTTTTAGAATCCCATCATTTTTAATTTCATACATCTGTCATTCTGATGCCCTGCGAGATTGGGCTGGATATACTTCCACTTTCGCCCATTGACATGGTGTTGACGGCGGTTTTCGAGATATTAGTGGCCGAGATTTCACGAACGATAGTTCGGATAGTGTGTTTTACTTCTATTTTACTGAATTTTCTTAAAAAAAAAGCACTAATGACAATATCTCGACTTTTTTTCTAATTTCTTGAAATGAGCGCAAACTAGGCCCCTTAGAACACACATTCGGGGTCAGTTTCAATATGCATATGATTATATATATTTATATATATATATATATATATATATATATATATATATATATATATATATATATATATACGCACAGGGTGGCACACCGCATACGCCACGGGCTCTCACGTCGACATTTTTCGATATTTAGAATTTATTTTAAACGGAGATTGTGTAGGTTGAAAAGGACTACAGCCAAGAATTATTTTCAAATATACAGGATGGTCCAAAAAGTTTGACACTTCAAAGTTACGTTTTTCTTACGGAACACCCGGTATTTCACAACATTTTTGAATTTTATGGGAAAAACAAGGTTTACTTACTCCAAGGATTCCTATACCTAGCTATTACGGTTTCCCAGATATATTGATTTTTCGACGAATGAGAGGTTTTCGAAAAAAAATGTATCTCCATTGTCAGATGATATCGTCAAAAAAAAAAAAACTCACTTGCTTTTGATGGTGGATTTGGTACTTCATCAACTACTGTAGTCAATATTTCGCAATACACTATAGGGCGTTCAAAAATTCAAGGTTTATTATCGGCACATTCAAAGCAAATTATCTCATTTATTTCAAATGGAACAGCCTATATTTTTTTTATGCATTTCATAGATAAAATAATTTCCTTTCATATGATACTATGGTTCCCTGTACCCAAGTGCAGCGGTTCTGGCGCTATTAACACTTTTATTATTGTTTACACATGCCAAGTTGATTATTGTTTTCATTTCAAATGGAACAGCCTGTATTTTATAGGCTAATCTAAAGCGATATTCGATTGCCTTAAAAACTTCATCAGTCTTTCTTATGACTAACTGTAACCGTTTTTGTACAGATAAGACTTTTCTCTTGATAACCAATTGATTATCTGAATCGAATGTTGAAATGAATGAAATGTACATGGTTACTTGATTGTACATATGGCTGTGACATTTGTCAATTATTGTCAATTCTTGTTTGTGATTACCTACTGCACAACTTCTAATTCTTCAATTATATCGCTACTCTCTTTTGTAATTTTATCATTTCTAAGCTTATTGTGTTTGAAATGAAAACGTATACTATACAAGAACAAATCGATATGATTCTAACTATTGGTGAATGACATGGAAATTATTTACTGGCGTCACGAGTTTACGCACAAAATATCCAGCACGAAATAATCCAGCCAGAAGAAGTTTTGAAAGATTGTTGGGAGTTTTTCGAAGAAGTGGAAGCGTAGCATATGAAAAGACCAAGAAACAGAGTCCAATAACCGGAAATGAAGAAAATGTGTTTGCGGTCATTGGATCCCTTGCATCGATGTTATGCTCGCGAAACTTTTCAGGGCCAAAATTTTAAAGATGAGTGACGTTGGTCAGAATTTCGCTAGTAGATTGATTTTGACAAAAGCAGTATTGGCGATCTTCTGAATGAATAGTCTGAGTATGTCGTTGGTATTTATTATGAGGATAAATCGTGGAATTTGAAGCCAACCCATGAGCAAATGGATCAGCCCTGTCTGTTGCCGATACAGCAAATATGCGACCATTTGAAGCCGGGGGAGGAAAGTAGCTGGTGGTGAAATCTCTATGTATAATTTTTACCATACATCGGAAACATCGTCGGGTATTATTTGGACATGCGATGATTTGTTCCTTATTGATTGACAGAAGTCATTTTTGGCTTGATCAATTATCTCCTTGCACCTGTTTACTCGATAAAAAGGCAGGGTGAGTTTCGCTGCTATGGTTTTTGCGGAAAAAAATGAAGGCATAATCTTTAGTTACTACTGCCATTCGGCCAGCTTGACCAAAGTTTCGATCTGGAGCTGACATGTTTCGATGAATGCAAAATAGAGGTTTCCATGCCGAATAAGATAATTTCGTTAGTGGGGTTAGAGCATTTCGAACGATTATTATTTCAAAAAGAGACATGTGCGAAAACGAAGAGTTAGCATTTTTTCATTCTTCATGTCCAGCTGATACTAGTTTTGTCAAGTGTATCATAAAAACCTACGTATGTATATCATAAAAAAATTAACGAACTCTAAATCTAAACGGACTTAAAAATTCTGAGCCTTATGATTTGAGCTTCTCTAATAAAAACTCTCTTAAATAAAAAATTACGTTAGCAAACAAAGAAACCGCCAAAAAAGAGAAAAAATATTTAACGGATTTCAAATAAACGATAATTTAGTTTTTTTGTGGGCGGGGAAGGAAGCAAATAATCGCCCATAAAAAATTATAATGGACGCAGCAAGTGCGCTATGGTAGTAAATTTTCATAGAAATGATTTGGCACAAAATATTTTTTACAACTTTTTTTCCTGTAGCATAGACATTTAAGTTGTGGTACATAGTTTACTTTTTATAGCATAAATCTACGTACAAAATTTTGCTGCCATAGCTGTTTTATTTTTGGAGATACAAGTTTTTGCTGAAAGAAAACCCTACATTTTCTCGGAAAATCTGGCTCGAATTTCCTGGCTAATGAACTTCTCCAAGCCACTCATTATGTTTCGAGTTGTCAGTGTAATATATATATATATATATATATATATATATATATATATATATATATATATATATATATATATATATATAAACATCTCAAAAGTGACAGTCCGGGTTAACGTGAAATATGGATTTTGGTTTGTAGTTAAAGCCATATTTCACTTTAACCCGAAATGTCAGTTTTAAGACTTTAATGTTTCGAAAACGATCAAATTTGGGGAAAAAATGTATCTAAGAGAAATGTTCAGAATGATGAGAAGATTTTGAAAACATAATAATATACAGGGTGTTCCATTCAAAAAGTAATTAAAGATATATATATATATATATATATATATATATATATATATATATATATATATATATATATATATATATATATATATATATATTAACATCTCAACAGTGACAGTCCGGGTTATGTCAGTTTTAAGACTTTAATGTTTCGAAAACGATCAAATTTGGGAAAAAAATGTATCTAAGAGAAATTTTCAGAATGATGAGAAGATTTTGAAAACATAATAATATACAGGGTGTTCCATTCAAAAAAGTAATTAAAGATGGCGCTTTTCCGCCATTTTTAAACTTTCAGCTGCCCTTTTTCCATGAAATCGTAGGGTTGTACATCTTATTTGAGCCCTCTAAATTTTGTTACGATAAACTTAGTAGGGGGGAACGAACCATAGACGGGTACTGAATCTGAATATATATATATATATATATATATATATATATATATATATATATATATATATATATATATATATATATATATATATATATATATATATATATATATATATATATATATATACATAAACATATAAAAATTGAAACTGATCCCGGATATTGGGTTCTAGGAGTCCTAGTTCTTGCTCATTTCAACAACAAAAATCAAAACTTAAATGTCGGGATCACCATTAGTGAATTTTTTCAACGAAAATTCTCTAAACCGTAATAATTTTTGCTATTGCTTAACATTCAATACTAAAACGGTAAAAATGCTTAACATTATAAATCCATTAGTACTTATGAAACTAGGGATTAATTGGTAGGTCGCTTCCCCTTTAATTTTGAGAGATTAAACTAAGAAGTATAAAATGAATTTAGTATCTTACTTAATGTCCCGATGGCTAATTAAATAAGTAGGGAAACTGTGCGGAAATGTTCTCTTATCTTGTCATTCTTCAAAGGCTTTAGGCTATTACTATGTCAGTTATTCAGTGAACACAACGTAAGTATATTCTAGTGTCAATTTATTTGGAGACTATTTTTATTCAGCCAAAAAGCAAGTTAATATGGCTAAGTTTAGTGAATTTTGGTAGAAAAAAAAATCACTATTGAGCAAACTCCGATTTTTTAATTAGAAAAAAATTCTTCAAACCAAGGTTAGTTTTAATATATATATATATATATATATATATATATATATATATATATATATATATATATATATATATATATATATATCGCACCAATAACTCAAAATATAATAAACCGATTCAGATGAAACTTTGTGATTGTGTTAGCCAAAAAAATCGACCTAGTTTCTCGGGAAAATTTTAAATTTTTCTTCGCAAATGGATTGGATCACATTATATATTGCATATTGAAGATAAATATTAAGTTCCTTTTGTGCAAAAAATCAATAAATACCACAAAAACTACTGTGACTTTTTTATAGTTTTTCTTCTTAAAACGTCGAAGTTGCGATTAGAAACGTCAAATTTTGGAACTTGTGGGCAACTATCCTGAAACGAATACGCGTTATGTAGAGAAAATGTCGCAAGAAGTGTGTTTTACAAAACCTTAAGTTTCATCATTGTCTTCATTTTACTGAACTATAGTTGCAGAAAATTTACTTCAAATTTTCCAACAGACCCTTTCTCTGATGCTGCGGCAAGTACTATAAGTTATATAGTTTGTGGTTTAATAATAGTCTTTTATTTTTAGGGAAGTTTTGTATAGAAAGCTATCGAGCTTTATCGATCAATATCTTTATTATCGAATAAAGATATTGCCCCTTTTGAGTTTGAAAAGATTTTTTAAAAATAGTGTGAACTAGGTCCCCTAGAACCTATATCCGGGGAGCCTCGGTGGTCCAGTGGTAAGAATCTGTGCCTCTGAACCGAAGGGTACTAGGTTCGAGTCCCAGGGTTTCCCTTTCATTTTTTTTGTACAAACTGTGATAAATTAACACCAATCGAGGTTCTGGCATTCTTTCTGAGCAAGTTGAACAATTGCACGTTCCGCCCTTTAGACGGGGTGTAAATCCGTCAGCCCCGTGTCCATGGGATCTTGAGCACGAGATACTTACCCTCCTTACAGAAAGGCAGATGTTCCGCTAAATTTCCAGGATAGTGCGGCGAAATTGCTCCCTGGCGTCAGTGATTGGCCATAGTCGCGGAAGTAGGCCGACGATGAAGTAAAAAAAAATCTATATCAGGGATTAGTTTCAGTTTTCATTAGTGAATTTTCATTAAGAAAACTTCGCTAATAGAGGAGTCACGATGAAAAGCTTTTGAAAAAATGTCCTCTCATGAGGGCGAATTTGGGTTCCTAGAACCCAAAACTAAGGTCTGTTAAAATTTTTATATGTTTATATATATATATATATATATATATATATATACATACATACATACATATATATATATATATATATATATATATATATATATATATATATATATATATATATATATATATATATATATATATATATATATATATATATTTGTGCGTGTGTATCCGAGCGATAACTCATAAAATACTGACTGGAACGAAACTTGGCACATATCTTCATTGTACTAAGGCCGCGGACGAGTTCGTATATCAGGTATAACGGACACTTTTTTCCTCCAAAAATATACAAAAATATTAAGACCGCGGACGAGTTCGTAGATCAGCTACAACGGACACTTTTTCCCCCAAAAATATAGAAAAATATTTTTGAAAACGCTATATTTTTGTAAGTATCAGAGTAACTAGAATGACTGGCTAAAAATGGTGTAAATAAACCTATGTTGTGAATTTTAAGTAATTTGGTACACAATATTTAGTTTTTTCGAAATTAAAAATAAAATCCCAAAGACATGCGTTGAAACGACTTAGTGGTTAAAGTCCAATGCCTGACAGACAGAGTAGTTAACTGCCATGCGTAGACTGATTCATATAACAGGTATAAACCATACATCAACGGTAACCAAACTAAATAAATACGCGGCATAAAACATACTACCGGAAACAACAATCGTAAAATCTTGGCCACAATTATAGCAAATGACGACCACATGAGATTAAAAATTTGCCAAGTGATCGTTATTTAACTGGGGAATTCAATCAATTTTTAAAATACACTATATTTGTAGCTTTATGAACGTGCCTAAATAAAGTTTTAGCGCAGTCCAGATATATTATGCTGTGGTTTTAGACTAAAAGTGTCGTATAATATAGTATAAATGTTAACAAAATCAATTTAAGTCTATAAAAATGATTCTAAAATCGTTTATTTCATCTTTAAACATAATATCATAAAGACCCAAACAGTCCTTGAATGTGTCTCAATGCCAATTCCACTAATCCTGTAATTAATTGTTACGTACACTTTTCATATACTACCCCGGGCATGTGTCGAGTATCATGTAAACAAAACGTTTGTTGACGTATCAGTAGATAGCTCAGTGGTAGCGTGCTGGTCTACTACACAGAAGGTTCCATGATCGAATCCAGCTCGATGAATGTATGTTTTTTATGTTTTATTTGGATATCTTGAGAAACAGCAGTGCACAGATTTCAAACGTTTTAAACAAGATATTATTTTGGTTTAAAACGCCTGAATAAGTGTGTTACCTTTGAACCTCAAATTATAATTTTCAGCAGAAATTTTGTTCTTGTTGACACTGAAAAAACCGGTTTGATTAGGTTTACTTAAATGAAATCATACTGACGGTCAATAAGAAAAAATAACTGCAACGTTTATAATTTGGCAGATACCTTACTTTTCTAAATATGAATTAAGTTTACTTTCGGAAATCTTTTGTACAACTTTAATGAAATTTGTAATACAAGTTTCTTTTGAAGAAACTTATACTATCTACAGATATAGCAAAATTTAATTCTTTAGCTTCATAGAAAATTGAGTTTTGGGCATTTTTCCCAAAAGGAGTTAGAACAAGATTTTTTTGATAATAGAGAGATGTCGATGGTAACACTTTCGAAAGAATTCTTCAAATGTGCGCATGCTAGGACCTGTAAAATCGCTCTTCAAGGTCACAGATCTAAGTTTAAAGCATTAACTTTACTAATATGCCGTATAATAATAGTGTACAATTCTTATAAAAATTCACTACTATAACGCACTTGCTGCGTCCCGAAACTTTCTGTTTACATATATACAGTGTGATGTATTTCCAAGGTAAAGGTCAATATATCCTTTATTATACAGGGTGGCGCATTTAAAACGAGCTGGCAGCCATAACTGCCAGGAAAAGATTAAAAAAAAAAACCCAAACACGTCGAGTTTGCTTGTGAGAGGGCCAACTTTTGATGCAAAAAGTATAGCCTAAACTTTACCCTCCTAAACCCCCCTAAACATTCAAATATATACATATGGAACATTGTCCTCTGGCATCAAGAGTGTATGCTCAAAATTATCCCGATCGAGAACATCCAAGAGAACAGGGCTTTGACAAATTATTGAGAAGATTTTGTGTTAGTGGTAGTGTTGCATACGAAAAAGTAAGCAAAACTAAGCCAGTCACTGGTGATATTGAGAACGAGCTGAGTGCACTACTGTGTGTTACGGAGAACCCAACAACCAATATTAGAAAAATTTTAAATAAAATATGATTACGTCGCATGAGCGTATCTCGAATTCTTAAGAAAAACAAATATCATCCGCATCAAATTCAGATGCACAAACATTTGAGTGAAAGAGATTTCATTACGCGTTGTGATTTTTCCTTGTCGGTTCTCGATAATCTTGGAGATGGTCCTGATTTTTTCACCTGTTTATTATTTTCTGACGAATCTGCTTTCCACAATAATGAACTAGTAAATAGACATATTTTCATTATAAAACAAACATTTGTTTCGCACTATCGATGAGCAACAGCAATGGAGTGGTAACATTTGAAGAGGTATCATAGGCGATCATGTTATTGCAACCTATTTCTTTGATGGACCCTTGAATGGAAGGAAAGTTTTGAATTTTCTACAGCGAGACTTCTGGTTACTCCTTGATAATGTTCCACTTGACATTCTGAGAAAAATGTAGCTCCAAATGGACGGGCACATGCTCATTTTTTAATCGGAGTAAGAAACCATTTTAATAGGCATTTTCAGAATAGATGTATAGGTACAGGAGTGGACACAATTGGCCCGTTAGGTGCTCAGATTTGACCCTTATTGATTTTGTCAATGGGGTTACATAAAAAAATGTTGTATACACTACTCCCCCTACCACTCCAAAAGATATTAAATTGATAATCGCAAACGCTTTTGCCTCCATTACACCGAGCAGTTTGAAAAATGTAAAAAAATCTTTTGAGGATATAATTGCTCTTTGTATAGAGCAAGGTGGCAAACATATAAAGTGTCTTTTATAGTTTTTATCTTTTGGCCTTTTGATTGTTTTTGATTTGTTTGTTATTGTTTATCACCTTTGTCTTTTCGTCAATTTCATGTTTAATTGTTGATTGTGTTTTGAAATAAAATTTGTTAAATACGTTGGAAGATTTTTGCTTTAATGTGGAAATGGCATTTGCAATCATAAAAGCATGAATAGCATGAAAACCATGACAGTTCAGTATAGAAAACTCTACTGTCATATGGAGGGGCACTACTTTTTCTATAAGATGGATCAGCAAGATACAGGGTGTTCCATTTAACATAAACAAGCTAATTTACTTTGAATGTGTCAAAAGTTGAACTCGAATTTTAAACACCCTGTAAATTATTGCGAAGTATTGACTACAGTGGTTGATGGAATAACAAATCCATCGTCGCAGGCTAGTTAGTTTTTCTTCTGATATTCCCTTACATGGAAGATGCCATTTTTTTTTCGAAAACCTCATATTCATCGAAAAATCAAGGTATCTGACAAACGGTAATAGATAGGTAAGTACATTAGTTTGGTAGACCCATATACTCATATAGTACTTCTAATAGAAGCAGACTTTTTCAATGTATATAATGATGACATATTTTGTTACGGTGTATTTGAAAGTTTTCCATGTACGACGACACGTAACTATTCTTCACATAAATGAGCTACAAAAAAAAAGAAAGAAATGGAATTGCACTCATGAGAGCAAGAAGTAATTTGATTAGGCGTATCGATCAGGTTCTGGATGTATTACAGGCATTCCTGTAACGAATAGTGAATGTTTAGAAAGCACGACGGTGCCAACTACTGCATCAGCTAATATGCTTTTCGCAGGATTCTCAATTTACGAGGGTTATGAAAATGTAATATAATATATCTCACGCCACACGTAAATACATGTGTTTTTCCTTAGAGTGGCCCAAATTTATTTGAAAATTCTGGATAATATAGATATATGGGGCATACTCCCATAATTTCACAATGTGTTATGAAAAAGTATTTTGAAAAAGTAAAATTAACGTAAGCATGATATATTTTTTTAAAGTTTCAAAACATGTTCTAATACTATATTTTAATAGAAGCCGCGCTGAATTTTTACCTCGTATCAAAACATTTCAATTTAAGTCTGGTATTTCCAGAAAAAAGTTCACGACTGTCCCAGCTGTAATTAGTCTTTTTGCGGTTACAATAATGTTGCCAGATAACAGTTTTCTTCATAGAAACGCTAACTATGCTTCTCTTAACACATCGCATATACACTATATATTGTTGCGTTTTCTCCGGGTTCTGGATAAGTGAGACTTTAAATTTTAACAAAACAACTTTATTTACAGTCTAAATATGGATACAATAAAATTTCTAGAATGTCTCTCTCACAAAACACTTAATTTACTGGCCTTACAATTACTAATCTGCACACAAGTTACTATACTGGAACTACAGTCTAACACTTCACACTGATTACTGCTTGTTCAAGTCACTTCAACATTCTCTAACAGAACTGTCTCCGCTGGCTTACTTCCATCTTTATATATCCGTCGCACCTTCCAGTTCGTTCTCGAGCGTTCTATTCCAGAATGTTCCAGGACCTTCTTTTACTAGAAGGTTATGTGAATACAGATCGGTCCCGTATGTATACAGGGGGATGTATATACAGGTGATCCAAATGTGGTCATCACTTCTATGTTACACAAGAGGTGTTTCTCGAACTATAAGATCTCTCTGCGTATACAGGGTGTAAGGGTTCTCTGCGTATACAGGGTGTTCGGAATGCGCAGACCTCAGTTATCCGTTCCGACGGGGTACAAGTTGGTAACTTCGTTATTTTTGGTCCTAGAGGGTTGAGACTTCGCCTGTGGGGGGTCACCCCAGGCACCCCCAGGGGGGCGGGGAGGCGGTGTTGCCAGATTTTGCAAGAATTCCCAGATGTTGGGGAAATTTTGGAGATGTGGCAACACCGCACCTGCATCTATTGAAGTGCTTTGTAACAATATATATATATATATATATATATATATATATATATATATATATATATATATATATATATATATATATATATATATATATATATATATATATAGCACAAATTCAATAAATTTGATTGTCAAAAACAAATTTTGGTATAAAAATCTCACCACTATCGTCATACCTCTTTAAGGTTGGCTACCCTTTCCAAATTTTGAGGTTGGATGGTGGGTTATGTGATTTTTTAAAAATATAATCCAATTCTTTATTTAGCAACACAATTTTTTTTTGTAGGAATCAAATAATGTGAGTAATAACATTTTTATTACCAGTAACACCTAACACAAGTAAAGCCTATAAAGAATTACATATTTCAGTCTTATCTAATTAAATATTTGAAATGACCGCCTTCTTGCGCGTGACAATATCCCAAACGGTCAACATATTCTTGTCGGACTCTATTTATAATCTCTGGAGAAATGTTGGTACATTCAGTTCTAACTCTTTATTTTTAATTCGTCGATAGTACCTGGTTTCTTTCTGAATACCATATTCTTCAAATGACCTTACAGAAAAAAAATCTAAGGGAGATAGGTCAGGTGATGTTGCTGGCCACTCGTTTGCACTACGCCTGCCAATCCATATGTTAGGAATTTTTTTATCCAGATTAGGCCGAACATTAACGTTATATTGGGGCGGGGGGTGGGGTGTGTGTGTGTGTGTGTGTGTGGGGGGGGGGGTGTCACAATCTTGTTGATACCACAAGTCATGATTTAGCATAACACCGTTGTCTCCATTAGAAAATAAATTCAATAACGTCGGAATGAGATATTGCTGTGAAAATTGTAGATATTGTGGTCCATTTATAGTTCCACCAAAAAAAGTAGGGACCAATAATCCTACTTCTAACAATTGCCGCCCAAACATGTACCTTTTTTTCATATTGTGCGTGATTCTGTCGCGTCCATCTTGGTTGTTCCTTGCCCAATATCTGCAGTTGTGACGGTTAAGTTCTTCATGTAATGTAAAAGTACGTTCGTCCGAAAACAGAATATTCGGTACTCTCAAAGAGTTATCATTACATTTATTTATTAATGTTGCACAAAACTGCATCCTTCGGTCTGGATCGTCATCGGTTAACTCCTGCAAAAGTTTTATTATACAAGGATGAAGCTTTTCAAGTTTTAATACTTTATGTGCCGTATGAAATAGAATCCCATTGTCTCGGCCAATTTGCCGAACACTACTGTGGGGATTCTTTTCCGCTGTCAATAAGACGTTTAATTGTTTAATTTCACATCTTCACCTATAGACCTATAGACAGGCGACCTGTTTTTGGAAAATCTTTCCCAATAAGCTTTTGCCCCATTTCGTTAATGTATTTTCCTTGTCCGTTTTCTTTGCTTACTTATTTTACCATGTACTTCTTGTTTAACTATTTGCTGCTACTTTATCATTCTAATAACACACTTATTCGTTTCTCCATTCGTCTTTTGTCTTCTATCCTCTTATTCTCCCTTTTTATAATTTTTTGTTTGATTCTTTCTTCATATGCTGTTTCTTTGGAATTTTCAGCTTTAATTTTAACGCTTCAACATCTATTGCAACCCTTATTTAAAGGGGAACGCAAAAGTACCTAAAGTACCACCTATCACGTATACTGATAATATAAACTAATAATTTTACACGTACCATAGCAATATATCCAAGACTGTCCCACGGTAGTCCAGACCGTTTATAGTGCTATTGTAAAATACGGGAGGGTTGCCATTTAAACGCCGTATAATTAAAACTTACGACCAATATAAATATAAATAAGGTTATGGAAATGTTTCAAAGTCAATGGTTTTCTCACTTATTCAGAAACTGAATTACACATTAAAACTAGCATGCAGGACTTCCTATATGGGACGGATCTGACGATGAGAAAGGTATTGTAAGTCTCACCCACTTTAAAAAATTTTCTGGGAAAAACGTTTAAAACAACCGCTGATATCTATTGCCAGGAAGCAACTAAAGACAATTATCAGTGAAAAATATTTAACCTGATGCCTAAGTTGATAGAAAGATGAATAAAATTGCGCTGAAGGAGGTGGGAGGAGAAAATGCCTACTAAAAAAAATTAGGACGAGGTGGATAAAATTTGTTAGACATATTATGGGACGTCATGAAATTGTGTCAACTACAAGCACAAGCTTATGCTTATATTTGTGGATTACCTTGTAAAATTTGAATAAACAAACATACTATCCTATACTACCACTATAATACCTTTCTGATAACCTTTTAAGAAGGACACATACTTGGAAAGAGGTAAACCAAGAGGGTAACTTCTGAAAAACGTGCCCCAATGAAGTGGAGAACGAATAGTCAAATGAAAAGAACTGCTGTAGATAGAGAATCGTATTTGCGACATCGCCTAAAGATTTTAATTGAGAATTTTCTTTTTTATGCTAATGAATAAGCAAGAGATAATAAACGTTTGGATGGCCATTGTTACGTTTAAGTAATTGTTATTATTATTTGTATATTCTTGCAAGGCAACAAGTGGAAGAACAGGTGTAGATTTCAACAACCTGAACTTGTTTTCCTTTTGGCCATAGACATTTAGTGAAATGTGCGTATATTATTATGTAATGCGTATTTTTAAGTCCTTCCTTCTGTTAAATATTGTATATTACGTTATGTTAGGCTAATAATTTATAGGGCATTCTGGGATTGTTGTTTTGTTTTGCATTACATTTTAATAGTAATTCCAAATTTATTTAAAAAAAATCAGGAATGTTAGTCTAGCTGGGCAAAAAAGATGTTTATTATTATTATTCCCAACTATACCAAGGATGGGCTGGATCGTCAACTAACACTTAACAACTAATATAATTTTAATTAATTATCGTTGAGCCACATGTCATATTGAAATTATGGGAGAATACGCCATATAGTCATTTACAGATTTTAGTCAGATGTATCTCAGAAATTAATTGATGAGTGTTCTGACAAAGTGTACCACTGTCATGTTTTTCTCGGCGATATTCATATTGATGTTTTACACAAAAGTGAATTTTCATCAGATTATCTGTTTTGTCCGTTTTAGGCGAGTATGGGTTCATCTCTGGTATAAATGAGTACACTCGAATTTGCGATAATTCAAAGTCATGCAGAGATCATATATTTATTCTAAACAAGCAAAATATGCACTTCGGGTATTCCTCAGACATGATATTGCAGATCACTTTGCGGAGGTATTTAAGGTTGTCTTCCCGCATGATGCCAAGTTTAAGAAGGTGTGCACTGACAGTAATTACAGGAGAGTTCGTAATTACGACAAACTGTTAGACGACATGAAGTGTGTCACCTGGTCTTGCATCGAGTCCGTGAATCTGGAAGTTGAAGCAGAAAATTTTGTGGGATTGCTTAGGATGAGAGAAAAAAATATTAAAATAACTAAATGGATTACCAATGCGTTAATAGCAACAGTCAACAAAAAGAATATGCTGTTCTTTAAATGGTCAAAAGACAGAAACAATATGAAACTGGGGCAGGCATATAATTACTATATAAACCGATTATCCTCGTTGATAAAATTGGCTAAGTCACAATACTGTCAGTCGTTGTTTGAGGACAATGCAGAAAAACCTAAACTCTTGTGGAATGTTGTCAATGAGTTGACAGGAAACATACGAAATGATACGGCGGCCCTTACCTCGAAGGAGCGTAATAACATTACAGTGCAAGATGAGAAGGAAGTTGCTGATCATTTTAGTACACTATATTCACAAATGGATAAAAACTTGGCAAGTAAGATTGTATCCAATAAAAGCTATAGACTCTCGCCAAATATTAGCAAATTCGTTGTATTTGACACCAGCAAGCGAATGCGAAGTGTGCGGGTCATTGAACAATTAAACCCCACAAAATCTTCTGGTTATGATAGTATAGACTCAGACTTAATGGAGTGCATATTAGAGGCAATAGTGATGTCATTGACAAGAATTATAAATTTTTTTTTTCTTACTGGATACTGTCCCTCAACATTTAAAAAGGCTGTTGTTGTGTCAATATATAAGAGTGGAGACAAACAGAAAGCAATAAATTATCGACCCATTTCAATGATCTCCAACACTGCTATTCGAGCAGGGGCTGAAAACAAAGATCGCGTCTTTCTCAAAAAGGTTAATTTTAATTTCTGATAATCAGTATGGCTTTCAAGGGGGTAAGTCGGCAGAGGACGCCATTCTAAATTTGACACAAAAGATTTATTCGGCTTTGAATGGACACAAACGAAGTCTGTGTGTATTTGTGGAGCTAGAAAAACCTTTTGATTCGGTGAGTCATCAATTGATTTTGGAGGTACTGTGGGATATGAGTTTTAGAAACAACAAACTAAACCTTATCGAGAACTACTTGATAGGTTGAACGCATTCAGTTAAAGTTTTTGGAGTGAGTAGTTGCTATAAATCCAACAATTATGGGGTGCCACAAGGGGCTATTACGATTTACCATCTACATCAATGGCCTATTCGACCTTCAAAGTAAGGGAGGTATACTGGGTTTTGCAGACTATACTTCAGCTTTCTATCTGGCTAATAGTTGGACAGAATTAAAGTCTATGGTCGAGGAGGGCATGAGTAGTTTGACTAAATGGTTTGGTCATAGACTGTTGACTATGAATTTCAGGAAGAAGCAATACCTTCCGTTTACAAGCTCCGCCACTGCACATCCATATTTTTTGGAGATTGATCTTTTTGTACAGGTAAAGCAGCATGAGCTAAAATCCTCAACGGAGGTAAGTTATCTGGGTGTCGCAATCGACAAGCATGTTAGATGGGATAAGCACATCCAGTATATTGTAAAGAAGCTGCGGACCATTCTTTGTATATTCAGAATCCGTCGTGATGTACTTTTCGAGAGGCAAATGATAACTGTCTACCATGCACTTGTAGAGTCTTACATAAGATAGGCTAGAGTGAGTTGGGCTGGTGTCTTCACCTCTAATTTGAAGCAGCTGGAGGTCATACAGAAATGATTCTGAGGTGTATGTTGGGTACAGAAATGACTTATCAATCAGATAGTTTATACAAGGAAGCGGGAGTTATGACCCCGCGGCAGATATTTCTTCTAAAGGTTACTTTTCTGCAGTTTACAAATAAGCGTTCTTTGGTGGTAAGTTGTCATCTTCATGATACAAGATTTGGTAAAATGTCATATATTGTTCCAAAAGCAAATAAAACGATTGGTCAGAGGGCATAATTTTATCATGGTCTAAGTTATTTGGTAGTCTCCGGGAAGAACTAAAGAATGAACACGTTTTTACTGCGTTTAGAAGAAGATTAAAGGCTTCTATAGCTGGAATCCCGAGAAAAAAAATACACGAAATGGTAGACCTAAAACATAGATCTTGCGTATGAGTGGTAAAAATATTTGATGAATCTCTACTCTTTTCAAGTTGTTAATTTAGTTAGGCTAGGAGCCTCATTCCGTTCTACTCTATTTTGTTTTAACTTACTTTATTTTATTTGTTTTTATTTTATTTTATGTTATTTTAGATTATCTTGTTCCATTTTGTTTGGTGCATTGATTTTTTCTTGATTATGTGTGTTACTATATCGTTATGTTTGTCATTCCTGGCATTTATTTGATTAGTGTTTGTGTATTCTTATGCCTCATGCACAAATACTCAATATGAGTATTTCAATAAGTGTATTGTTTATTTATACTTAAGTAGTTATATCGTTTATTTTTATTTTGGATAACCATTTATATGTAACTACTGTTCAACTAAACCATTATTATGATACTATTATTAATTTGTATCATATTCGTTCTTAAATAACCCTTAAAATGAAGGTTGTATGAGGTGAATCACATAAGAGTTCACTTCCCTTTAATTTAACTGTGTTATTTTTCAGTTTAGAAAAAACATAAAGAAAAAAATCGTAGAGAATTTGCTTTGAGTTTAACCTACATTTCTGTAGAACCCATAAATATTGTTTTTTAAATGTATAAAGTTAACAGATGTTTTTTAATGGAACACCTCTGTGTTATTAATTAGTTTGTAATTTGCCATTTTATTCAGAACCTGAAATTTGGGAATTCAAGCAAAATCAGGCAGCCCCTAAACGTTTGTTAGCCTACCCTTTTAACAAACATTTTTTTTAAATCTATTTCTGATAACGCATCATGTCCTAAACGCCCCTATAAAATCCAATCCGATCATTTTTTTCAACACTAATACGCCATATTGCATCAACGTTTTATATATTCCCATTGTAATTCTAAATCCTACATCTACACTCTTTAAAGTTCATTAAACCCATTTTAAAGCCAATCGCATAATCTTGCCGAATGCTTATTCGTCATTTATAATTTTAACTTCCATATCATCAATACGTGTGGAAGTATTGTTTATTGGAAAACTAGTAATTTCATCAAACATCTGGTATTCTGTGCTGAAATTAAATTAGGGGTGAAATGTGTGGGGGTGGAATATCGGTGATAGGAATTTACAAATTTTCTTGATAAAACGGCGTAAAAAGTCTCAAAGCATATAGAAAGCTTGATTCTGGAACGATTTTTTTTTGGTCTGTCGGTCTGTCTGTCGGTCGGTCTGTCAGCCTGTACGTCTGTCTGTTAGTAGGCGCAATAACTTTCGAAATAACTGAGATCTTCTTCAAATTTGGTACCAAGTTATCACCCGGCCAAGGGACGCTTCGAATTGTTTTTGGGTAGGATCTCTCCAGGGGGGTAGGGGATAAATGAAGGGTGAATAGGTGAAAATTGACATTTTTTCGTTAAAACTCGAGTAATGTAATGTTTGAGAAGTTTATCGGTACGAGAATACGAATGTTTTCTTTGTGATCAAGTAATGAACCCTAAATTCATTTCGGGAGAATGTATTTTTGATGAGAGTAGATTATCACAGCTATGTGGAAGTTATGATTCAATTTGCAACACTATTTCTAACATTTATCCGCTATATTCCAGCTGCAATATCAAATTTTTAGCAATTAATACGAGAAGCATATATTGCTACACGATTGTGTAACCGTAACCAATTTCAAATCAATTGCTCGACTAAAAAGGGGTTTAAGTTTAGATCGACTTATTTCAATTAATAAACATATTGGCATACTAATACCTGAAGTTACATAAAAGCGTTCAATAGTAGAGAGATCTACAAGTTACTCTCATAAATATTACGTCATTAGGCAAATCTGAGGTTTAAAGGTTAAAAGAAAATTTAATTATCTACAATTGAATTTCTTTCACGAAAACTCGCCACCATAACGGACTTGCTGCGTTAGGAGCTTTAGTTTTGATCCCTAATTAGAAATACCTAATTTCCAACAAATGTTTCTCGTAAGTCACCCAGTATATTCTTCTTGCTTAACTAACTGCGTAATCGTATAATATTTAAAAGTCGGGACGCAGCAAGTGCGTATATGGTGATAAATTTTCATAGAAATGATCTGGCACCAAACATCTTTCTATTAAATGTTTATAACTTGTCCTTCTTAAAACTTAGAAATCTTGATTTTGGCATATACTTTACTTTTTATGACATAAACCCACTCTGCAAATTTGGTTGCAATAGCTTTTTATTTTCGAAGATAACATTTTTTTCTCGAAAGGAGACCCAAAATTTCCTCCGAAAACTTTGTCCGATTTTCCTAGATAACGAAAGAATCCAATCCACTTAAAAGGAAGCCTGCAAAATTTCATCGCAATCGGCCCATTATTTTTCCCTAGAACGCATACCCGAGGTCAATTTGTATATATATATATATATATATATATATATATATATATATATATATATATATATATATATATATATATATATATATATATATATATATATATATAAACATATAAAAATAGACCTCGGGTATGGGTTCTAGGGGCCATAGTTAGCGCTCCTTTGAAGAAAGTTGATGAAAATGCGCACTTGCTGCATCCGAACTATTAGCACCAGTTGTATATAGTTTGTGGCTTTATTGATTTACGGACTAAATCTAGGAGGTGTTTCAAATTTTGCTAAATAACATAATGTGTTAAAATCTATAAGTCTGTAATTAAAAATGCTGCTGTAAATTCGCAGAAACGGTCTATTTCAAAGAAATTTTCCTGCCAAAATTTTAGTCAAATGAAGAACAACAGCTACTGAAACATAAATCTAAGACCCTGTTAAGCACACTTCTTGGAACGTTTATTGTCTAAAACAGGCCCTCGTTCTAGAATGTTTGTTTAAAAATCACCAGTTTTTACGTTTCTAGAACAAACATAAAATTGTTAAAGCATTTTTTTTTGGTACTTTTTGACCTTTTTACACCAACAAACTTAACCTTCGTTTGTATTATGCAATGCATTTTGTTAATCACATATATTATTTTGGTATTTTGACCTTCAGTGTGGCCGATCTTATCTCCTCTAAATGCTTATAACTTATTTTGCTCGAAGCTAAAGAGCTTAATTCTGGTACATAATATATACTATCAATGGGCAACCTTCGTACCAAATTTGGCTGGAATATCTTTGCTTTCTTCAGATACAAAAATTAGTCGTATTTTCCTGGCTAATAAATTTGTGACACGCGTATTTTTCGAGTTATCGTAGTGACACATAAATATATGCTTAGCTCCTACTGTTTATATATATATATATATATATATATATATATATATATATATATATATATATATATATATATATATATATATATTCTGCGTGGACCAGTTCTCCTGTTACAACCGGATATCTCGGCTGGCTTGATGGTTGTAGGTTTGAACTTTTGGCTATCGCATACATGCTTTGAGATCTTAAAAACAACTGGAAAACAAAATCGTGAAACTTCCGGTTTAACCGGAAGTGGCAACAATTTTTTCAGGGCAGCCTGTATATTTTTCCAAGATTTGGAATCTATGCCAAATTCTCCTTACCATGCTTTATCCTAAGTCATATTTTAATTTTATAATAGCTTAAGCATACACTTCTGAAAATGATCACATACGGATTCATCATTTTATTTCAAAAGTATTAAACTATTAAACGTTACATACTTTTATTTGAAAAAAGTCTATTTTCTTTAATCTTTTATTTAACATTCACTTTTATACCATCGTAATGTTATGTTCATTTTTTGGCTTACATACTAAGAGTTCGAATCATGATATTCCAAGGCTACCATGACGTCCACGACACATTTCGAAAGACATTTTCTATAAAATTGAAACGCCAGTCGCTTGAAATAATTGTTCTATTCAAAGCATTGTTAAGCCAAATCAAACCTGTGATATGGAAAATAACTTCACTAACGAAGAAAGTTAGATGGGGTTTGATTTATGGTGAATGTCAACGAAGTCGTAGAGTAGCACCGTTGTTACATCAGGAGCGCTACCTAAATAGGCGCAAACCAAGTGCAATTTTATTTACCCGTTTAGCCTCTAATTTAACTTCGAGTAGGTTGTTTAGGAAGAAGCAGACCATTTTAAAATCAAGATCAAAAAACTGCTTCATGGTTTTGGTTGAAAAATCATGGCCGTCAATATGAACACCGCATTTGACATATTTAGCATACTATCCGCCTTTCGCTTAGGCATTTGTTTAATATTGATTCGAGAAATTATCTATTTAATTATTTTTATGTAATATAATTTTTGTTTTAATCGCTTTTTTCAAGTTACTCACATGAAAAATATAATTTATTATACATTATTGTAATGTGAATGTGGCAAAAATTCCAAATTTTGGAAAAAATATACAGGGTGTCATTAAAAAAATCAAAAGTTGTTCGCACTTCCGGTTAAACCGGTAGTTTCAACACTTTATTTTCCAGTTGTTTCTTAAGATCTCTAAGGATGTATGCAATATCCAAAATTTCAAATCTACAACCGTCAAGGCAGCCGATGTATCCGGTTCACTAAGTAAAGATTGGAACCTGTCATGAGCACTGATAAGCACACTGGGGAACCCAAATCACTATAACACATTTAAAAACCTAATGATCGTTTCACTAACCAAGTGATCGTCGTCAGAGGATGTATAATTCCAAATACCTTGTATCCACAAGTCAATATTCTTCTACGGGTAGTCGGGCACTAACGATTTAGGGAGGTTCAACGACACCAAAATTAAGATACTCCGTTTGGCGGATATATCTGTATTCTTTTAGCATCTATCGAACCTACTTTTGCCGGTATTGATTTTATAAAGCAATCTATCAGGAGACTGTCCATAGGCGGCGGAGCGAGATTCATTAGTTTTTTATCCTTACTATAGTTAGCAATATATATACTTCCGAAGGCGTTTAGCTGTCCTGGTTGTCTAACATTTTTTATTAATTTGAGATCCTCCTTATTAACGTAGTGATTATTATCCCATATATGTCGGGCGACGGAAGATCTATTAATGGTACGGTATCTTGATTGTGCTAAAGGTTCTTTGAATCTAATTCCAATAGATCTTTTTGTTTGTCCGACGTATTTAGGATCACAATCTTTGTGATCCTATCTTTGTCTTATGGATTACCTAGCAAGTTTTTAAAAGTACTTTTTGTCGAAAATGTTGCAAACTGGCTTTTTTTAAAATGCTGTCTAGATCCCTCGGATTCGGGGTTCAAATGGTAAGAAAACAATTTTTCCGAATTGAAGTATATTAATAGCATGGCCGAATATAACAGATACACTGCTTGCCCAGTGGAGACATTAATTAACAAACATAACTAGGATAATACAAACAAAAAGATCTAAAGATCTATTGGAATTAGATTCAACGAACTGTCAGCACAATTAAGATACGGTACTATAGATAGAACTTCCGTCGCCCGACATATTTCGGATAATAGTCAACACGTCAATGAGGAGTACAAAATGGTAGACAACCAGGCCAGCTAAACGCCTTCGAAAGTATATATATATATATATATATATATATATATATATATATATATATATATATATATATATATATATATATATATATATATATATATATATATATATATATATATATATAATAGTTGAGGTGTTGTTTGTAAATATTGTATATAGGTTGTTTATAGTTTTCTATTGTATATTTAGGTGTTTTATAGTAAATAAATGTGTTTGTTTAATAAATGTTTGTTTATTTTAGTAATTAGTTTGTAAAATAAGTGACTGTTTTTGTATCTAATTAAGTTGGGCGCATTTTGTTTTACTCAAAGTGAATGTAATATTAATTTACTAACAGTGCCTATTTATTTTAGGACACTCGTTACATATATCTTTACAGCAAAACTAATATATCTTTTTAAATGTCAAACTATTATTCTTGTTATAGCTCTTAGTCTATGGAATTTCTTTTTGTGAGAATATTTGATGTATAAACTTGAAATATATGTATATAATTCAGATATCTTCTGATAAAATAAATATTTACCTGTTCCTTTTTGATTTATTTACCACTGCTACCTTTTAGAATCTCTCCTTCTCTACAGGGAATATTTTATTCCTGGAATCCTATAGATGAAAATTCTTACACTGGCAGCATCTATAGTGCTGTTGTTGAACCTATTTTATTTTACTTATGCATTCTTAGTCAATGGAAGATGACAGTGATTATTAGAGAAAAAATTACTGTAAAAACTTTAAAACATTTATTTTGAGTCATTGTTTATTAATGAACTTATCTACAAAATTTATTTCTTTTATAAGTATTGGCATTATTTGGATCCGTTATATTTCTTATTAATTAAATCTGACACTTTTTATGACGATTACAAATTTACTCATTATTATTTAAATGCAATGTTTAAAATTGACTCTGTTTTGTTTGACTTTTCAGTTTTTTTAACATGTGATATCTGTTACCATGGGAACCTTGCTTTTCTAGGTTTGGTAACCAAGGAGATGAGATCTTACAATGGTTGTTATTAATTCTATAGGCTTATTTGAAACTTCCGCGTAGCGCCCTCTTTTGGTATCTTTTTGTTCTTCTTATGTGAACTCGAATTTTACTACTATAATTTGGCAAAAGTTGTTCATAAATGTCATTACTATTCCAATTTGACAGATTGATATAATAATAATGGTTAGTTGCACTCATGGACTGGTATAATACTGCTATCTGGTTATTATTTGATGAAATACCTGGATTTCCAACAGCGGCGCCTGTTGAGATTTTCCATTATTAGCTGTTTTCTCGCTATACGCACAAAATAGCCTTGCTTGAAGTTCTTCAACATTTATATATGGGTAAATATCACGCTTCCATTACACTTTTACTTTTGTTCTGGCGTTTTTCTAACTTTTTAAACGTTTTTTATTAATCTGCACGCTGCTAGCTTCTTGCTTGGTTTATGTTCTTCTTCACAGTCAGTCTGAATCCTGCCGGATATTATCATACATTTCTTTTGTTTATTATCTCCAATCAACTCTGATAAATAGTGTTTGAAATTGCTTTTCAACCAATTAATGTTTCTATTTTCAGATGAGTCCAATCACATAACATATTTTTACACAATGAGTCAAGAGAAAGCTACCTCCTTTTTAACACATTAATTAAATAACTGGATTTAAAGTCAGGTTAGTCAAAATACGTTTGTACGTTCAAATTTCTAACCTATAGATTTTTATTAAATGTTAAACCTTCCTTATCCTTACTATTAACAAATTCTCTCCTTATTTACTAATCTACTGGTTCCTACATTAATTTCCTTATCTCCCTATACATAATAACAAATTTCTATCAAACATACAACTAAACAAATCACCTTGAAGTTCATGAGTTTGCACTTTGTCGAAAACAGTTTATTAAACTTATTCTTTCACTGACTTGTTTTATAATTGTTTATAACGATTTGTCTTGGGATTTATTTTACTTTTTAACTCTGTATTTATGTAGTTCATTATTCACTTTAATTGTCCGTTATAGGTGCAATACAAAATTTCTATGGCTTATCAGGTAACTTTAAATAATGTCAGCATCCCTTCACTAGCAAATGCATATAGTTGATTATTTGAA